>CABFVZ010000743.1:97010-202280 GCA_902151445.1 Timema monikensis
TATATATATATATATATATATATATATATATATATTTGCAAATAATATTTTCTTTAAATGAAAACACACTTGCACATCCACTAGTCCAACAAGCTCATACAAAAATACATACATTACAACTGAACTACTAAGTGAAAATGTAGTATAGGCCTAGTATAGCAGAAATTGCCGCAGGAAAATATCTACCGGAAGTCCCATATTTAAATAAAGTAATCAATATTTTAAGCCTAAATAATTTATAAATATACAAACTTATTAACGTGCCCTTTTCAACCTAGCTTAACATAGCCTTCATTAAGGTAATGACTCGGCTGGCTTTAACTAAACTTTCTGATGTTCCATTCGATAATAAATTAGAATCTCAATCAATATTCGTAAAATAAATTATTCGGCTTTCATTGTACAAGATGACATCATATTTCAAAGGATCATGGATTAAACAACGTGTTGGTATTATAAGTTTACATTTGGACTCAGGTTTTATTGAGGTGTCTTAATATTGGAAAAATAAAATTATTTCTTAAAAATATAATTAGGCCTATAGTATCATTGGATTTGCTATTTCCTTGTGAGTATAGAGTACGTATGAGTTGCTATCTTCAGTGAAATACTGTAATGTATTATTCCATATGATAATTAGCCTTCACATAATTCCTGATATAATTAGTAAATATTGGAAATTATTTTCATGAAAGCATATTTTTATTAATTCATGTCAACAAATGTTTGGGTTAAGGGTTACCTGAATAGTTCTACATTTAGATCCCCGGGTATTTGGTCAGGGATGTGGGTGCAGTCTCTTCGATATAAAACTCCAGGGAAGTTGGCCTTGTAATAGAACAACACTCGCACAGCTACCAGTTCAGCTTCTGTGGTGGGAAACTACACCACATGTCGCATGTTTTG
The DNA here is from genome assembly GCA_902151445.1 of Timema monikensis. Lineage (NCBI taxonomy): Eukaryota > Metazoa > Arthropoda > Insecta > Phasmatodea > Timematidae > Timema > Timema monikensis. The sequence continues at coordinate 97,917 of CABFVZ010000743.1, forward strand.
GGCCAAACAAATTGATATTTTCTTGTCGACACGCGATACGGTTAACCGGTCAACATGGTAGGCCTACAGGTCTCCGCCTACAACCTAAAAATGGGAGAACAAAGTTACTAGTCTATTTTACAAAATTATAGGAATAAATATGTAAGTAGGCCCTACTGTGATGCAAGGCGGTTTGTGATACCTTGCAAAGGAAATTTTGTTTTTTATAAAAAAACTAAAGTTTTCACAAACAATTAAATTATAGTAAATACTATCATATTTCAAAACGATTAATATACAACCCGAATATTTACACTTAAATGTGAGAAATAATTAACAAATTTTATATAATTTATAGAAAGGTCTCTATATTTCGTGAATTGTCAAAACACAATTTAAATTCTAAATATTATAAATTCATGTCCAAGAATCTACTTCCCAGTGTAGTACACTGATTTGTGGTGGTGTGGAGATGTGATATAGATATTTATATTTTATTTTATATTCTCGCTATGCTCATTAGCTTGCAGCCTCCACCTGTTATTAATTTCATTCCAACAAGCTACCTCACACTACCTGAAGAGGACCAACTTTTACAATGAATAGCACAGCTCAGGAGAGATTTTTACTTGATTATTCATAATAGAGTTGGAAAAATTAGCTTTTTATTTTATAAAATAAGACATTTGCAAATTTGAGAAAAAAATCCGTATTGGAACATTAGCTAGAAGAAATTTATTTTTATAGGTGACCTGGTGGTCTAGACTTCTGTGCTGGCGGCCGGGGTTCAATCCTCGGTCCCGGCACAGATTTATCTGATTACCAAACCCTTCCTTCACCTCTAACAAGACATCTTGTGAATGTGGGGAATGCCAGACCTCCACCGTGGTTCGGATTCCACGTTAAACTGTAGGTCCTTCATTTCATCTCACAATCACCCTACCATTACACATTAGCGTAAGTGCGTATAATCCGAATGGGTAGTAAGACGTGGTGATAATAATAATAATAAAATTATTTTTAGATGAAAAGGAAGGGAGCTTAATGTTTTTTCAATTAAAACGTAATGAAAAATTGAAATATACTATTCAATTATGTGTTTAAAAATAAATAATTTTCTAGAAATGTTGTTACCCAAACTTAAGTTTCCGTTACTTAATTGTTATAATACACAATTTATGTTAGGCATCGTAAATTAATACTAAAGAAATTAAATTTAGTTAGTCAATACTTTAGTTTTAAATAAATTAATCTTAATACCCAATTGTCCGCATATTTGTACTATTGGCGTAAGGATGAAGAAGTATGAATTTGTATAAAGTGTACCAAAGTTTGCATTGATAGGGAATGGTAAAACATAAAGAAAACTTCCTAATATCACTCAGCCGGGAGTCAAACTGAGACCTCCCCGTCATTAACCAACCATAAATAAAATATGTTGGACCAGAAATTCATTGCTTACAAATAAAATGTATAACATTAGTTAAAAACTTGAAGAGTGTATCTTAAAATTCATTTTTTAAAACCTAATGCGTAACATATGAATGTCCAATAGGCTTAGATTTATTTTTATACAGTTCCAAACAACGCAATAAACTTCATTAATTCTATGGAGGAGGAGCGGAACTTTATGAAAAATCAAATTATAATATTCATTTAAGATTAATCCGCGGGCTTCCAAAACTAAGTCAGAAACATTATTTATTGTGAACAATGAGCAATATTCTAAAGCCTTCTTAGTCTAGACTTAAATAAATTTATGAGTCCACTGAAATAATCTTTTAGTTCAGTAAATAAATGCTAAAGTATCTACTGAATTAAATAATACAACACAATCTCACAAACTTTCTCACATTTTGAATTACGGATTCGAAGATAATTTTCAAAAATATGTTTTTAGTAAATTTGCCTTAAGTATGTAATCCTCAATAAAAAAACTAGTTAATCACAATAATCACTTTTTATAAATATATTTTAAATCAAACTGTTCAAATATATTTAACAACATTTAAATTTTCATACAGAAATTATTTGATAACTATATGCTTTTTGTAAAATAAATCTTATTATTTATTTATCACGAAAAACTATTCACTGATTCCTAATTTAAATTCAATTTAAAAAATAAATTTACAAAAATATCAAGTTTTCTACATATTGTCGTAAGTAGACCTAAACAGCCCTTAAATTAATGTATTTTAAATAAATCAAGATACATTAATATTGATAATTTAAAATAGTCTCCCAATACATATTTTGAAGTTAATCGCTACAGCCATTTGGAAAAATTTGAATTAAAACAAAATTTACTCATTAGTAGGTTAGTCATTAGTTGAAGGGCTAGTGTGGTTTTTTTTGTGGTCAAGCCCTATAAAATGTTTGAAAACAATACGTCAAATGGTTTAGGGTCTGTGGCCAGGGATAGACAGACCGACAGAGATACAGATATACATGGGGAAGGATAGAAATGTAGAATTCACTTTTTTGGCGATTATAAAAAGTTGATATTAATGATCCAAAAATGTATGATAAATTAAAGCTATGATTCTGGTTTTTGTAAAAATAGAAAATTTATAGTAAAAATATTAATAGACACACTTTTTTCAACAAAATTAATAGCATGGGAAAATAAAATTATTGATTCCTCATACTATTTCGAAACATAGGTTTGGCCATGCTGTGGTTCAGAAATGATGAATTTTATTTGAAAAATTGGCCAATAGTTTTGTTTACCCATTGAAATATTCTCTCTCTCTCTCTCTCTCTCACACCCACACACACACACACACAAACACACATCCATACAAACTGTCACCCACACAAACAAACTCAATATTTTATCGTCACCCCCTTGCCCCATTCCCACACACATGCACACTATTTTCCTTTCCCAAGCATAAACTCTTTCACCTGCCTCTAAACACTCTTGCAAAGGTTTTCCCCTAAATCACATTCACAGAAATTTTATTTTTCACAAACACTTAGTTGCACACACTCCCCCAAAAACACACTTTCGCAAACACGTTTCTCACACACTCGCTCTCTAAATGTCGGGAAAGGAGGGTTCAAAAATAAATGAGCAAACACGAAACACTATTATGCTGTATAAGACAGTCAATTTTTAAAATATGAACTTTAGATGAATATTTATAAGACTCAGAGTATTTTGATGTGAATTTAAAATAAAATAAACACTCACATTTACTATTGTTCCCCATATAAATCTCATTTGCGTATAACAATGCTTAGACCGTGTGCATGATTCGTTTTATCATAACAATAAACTTATTTTACTTTTATTTTCTTTGGTCAAATGTTTTTAATTTTTTTTTCTCAAACCATGGTAAAAAAATTCGAATTTTTTCAATTTTTTTCAATTATATTTTTAAATAAGAAATAATATGCCATCAATAATTTATAAATGATTTTCGTCTAATAAGTGTAAAAAAAAGTTCAACACGCTACAACCATAATTTTAATAAATATTAGTTTCCCCGGCGTAAATGGCACTCGCACAGACTTCAAATACGATTCGTTCATAAGACCATGTTAAACTATAGTTTTAACATCTGACACCACGGAGCAACAGGGTTGAGCCGAAACTATCAAACTTGGATTTCTTAAAAATTGTCCATTCAACGTTCCTTCACCCTTTTTTTCTCTATCTTCATGACAAAGCTACTTGCTTGTCGGATGTCCCAGTAATTGCTCATTTTGGCTACCAGGTTTACGAGCTTTATCTATACACTTCACTTAACCATTTACATTGTTCCCAATTATAGTAGACAATAAATGAGATAGAATTCACAAACACACTCTAATTTAAACGCAAGGAGAATATATGAGGTGTAATTACTGTATAGTGTTGTGGACTAAACAAGCACAACCTAAACTAAATTAGAAATTTTGTTTCTAGCAATAAAGCTAGTAAATGATAAAAAAATACATTTTTTAAGTATTATTATTATTATTAGCACCGCGTCTTACTACCCGTTCGGGTTATACGCATTTTTTAAGTAATAATTTAATTTAATTGATCTATAATTTTCATAAGTTTACTTTTATTTTATCTTTCAACACGTCTACCTGTTCAGGCTATACACATAACTACCTATCAAGTCGTATAGGTACAATTTGACCTTTGACCTTTGAACCCAACGTGGAGAGAGTGCTGATTACGTAATGTTGTGTCTCTTTCTGATTGGCTGTTGGCTTTCCCCTCCCCTCCCCTTCCTAATGCCCCCTTTCCAGTGTTCCAAACTTATTTATTTTTGTCGAAACTTTTTTATGTGTGCTCATAGGTTTTTTATGTCTAGGTAGGATTGGGATGGGCGATGGAGATTATTTTATTTATTTATTTGTGTATGAGTTTATTTTATTTATTATAGTGCAGTCCACGGCGTCGGGCGCTCCTCTCACGGCGTGTTGGCATCACTAGCGAGGCTGCAGCACGAACTTTTCCCGACGGCTGCTTAGCGTAAACTGTGACCACCGAGCAGCCGACAGTGGCTTGCAGTTGTAAAACCCCTTTCACTTACCTACACCAGGATTCGAACCTCGATTTCTTGCTCCCCCTTTCCTCCAGGCAATGGGTTTTCCCGATGTTGCCATCGAAACCGTGGTGCAACAAGACAAGTCAAGGCAGAAATATAACACGATTTTGAATGAAGTCGCAATGGGGTTTTCCCTGATGTCTCATACCAAGCATCATTTTGGGTGCTCATCAAGACAAATCGAGACATGAATAGATCGTGACCTTGAAACCGTAAGCTAGTGTATGAGATCATTGACCCTGGTAACCCTCCCCAACCTCCTTAACTATCTATGTAAGAGTGGGTTTTCCCGGTGACTCATACCTGGCGCCGGTTTGGCGGCTCAACAAGACGAGTCGAGACAGGAATAGATCGTCACCTTGAAACCGTGAGTTAGTACATGAGGTCATTGACCCTCTCAACCCTCCCCCGGCAATGGGTTCTCCAAAGTAGGTCATCTTGATGTCACAACCCTGATGACTCATACCTGGCACCAGTTTTGCGGCTCGACAAGACAAGTCGAGACTAGAATAGCTCATGACCTTGAAATTGTTAGCTATTACAAGAGGTCATAGACCCTGTTTATCTCATACCACGTGACGTCATTTGAGGGAGGGAGGGGAGGATATTAATAGGAGGGCCCACTCGGTCATATATTTATAAGCGGTGACCTGGCGGTCTAAGGGTAAGGTGTCGGACTTCTGTGCTGGGGTCCGGGGTTCAATCCTCGCTCTCGGAACAAATTTATCTGATTACCAAACCCTTCCTTCACCTCTGAAAGGACATCTTGTGAATGTGGGGAATGCCAGGCAGGAGTGCAGAGAGCAGAGTTATTACAAACAGAGTCGAAATCGAGTTTTACCCCTTCCCTTTACCCATAATTTTGAATTTAAGCTATCATCTTGTGAGGTACACCACTCTGGCTATCCACTGGCCTTTTGTTTGTTTTCAAAAATGTATCAATGAACCAGTGAAACAATCGGCCAGAACCTGTCTGACGATCGTAAACAGATACATTGTACTTCCACAATTCATGTACGGCTTAAACGGTATAGCCTTTCTTAACGGCTTTCTGGATCTCGTCAATCGCTCAGACGTCTGTCAATCTACGATCATTTTGGTCGTTGTGCTGATACGTTCCTTGGTTTTTCATCTCCCCAAATTATTGCACAATTATTGCACACTGGTTGTGCAGCCGTGAAGGCAAAACGGGCATGAATAAATCTCATGGAGGCGTCACGGTAAATTTGGCTGTGCCTTTTACTTGATCTATAGATGGACAATTTGGTTCCAAGTGAATTTTGAGGTGGCCATGATATATTTTTGGTACTTGCAAATGTAATGCAATGCAATGAACACAAATCCATGTACTTGATCTTCTCTCAACAAGAAGGGTCTGCTTCGCGGAAGAGTTTTATACAATTTGTATGACCTCCAAATAATGCGTACCTGAAACTGAGGGGTTCCTTCCTGTACACCTTGTGCTGGAGTACAGATTGTTTCAAGCCCGTGTCTGTGCATTTCATCGTATTAAACGTACACTCTCATATTTCTACGACCGTGTAGATGGAATTTTTAAACTTTTACGCGCAAGCCATGGTTGCTTCATAGCGCGATTATATGGTCTCGTGGGGGAATTGTTTTTATAGGGGTGGTCCTATCAGGATTAATGATAGGGCACCCGTGCAAATAATAGCCTCAGAACTGAAAGATGGTGGTGGTATCGCCAGCTTTAACAACGCCATCTAGACGTCACCCTAATACATATTTCTCACGTCCTTTACCCGCATGAAGGATATAGTTACTGGGTTGGTATGCCTCCCAGCAGAGCCATTGTACAGCAATTTGCGACTGCACACTTGTAGCCACCATTAAGGATAATACCGACGGTATTATCCTTAAGATGACTTCGGTGGTAAACCACCATGGCCGCTCCTGAGATCGTACACATCTCTCTGAAAGGATCCACCTTTGCTTTTTCCATAAGCATGTACCTAAACTTTGGGCAGGCCTTCCGTAGGATCTCTACACATTTCACGCAATACAGTTCCAACTCGTGGTTGAAATAAAAGACACAAATTTCTTTGACCAGCACGGCATATCACTTCTCAAAGCGATCCTTTCCCTCAATCGATATCTCACTTATGCCGAAGTCCTTCTTTGGAGGCAAGGGACCCTTATATCCCGCGTTTTCTTTTTCATTGAAGAAGTGAGGAAAATGTCCCTTGGCCAAAGACTCGTCCAAACCGAATGTTCTGGGCATCTTGGACCGTGACCTCCTGGGAGAGCCCAGCTAGTCAATAAACTGGATCAGGCCTTAACGCATTGAAATTATTTTCTAACCGTTCATTATGAGCTCTGGAGTCCATTTTTTAACGTTTAACATGTATTTTAAAATAAAATTCCCATCATAGCTCTTTACATTATGTCCTAGGAAAGTGAGGTTCTTAAATTTTGTTGCCTTAATTTGCTCTATAAATCAAAAAAATTTTGGGCCATTATGGCATCACTCTTGAACGGGCGAGTCCTATCGCCCCACATTCGGTGCAATTATGGTCATTAACATCTCTGAAGTCAGGCCTTGCAACACGTCTGCACGACACAGAGGTTAGGTTCGTGCAAGTATGTGTTGACCGCACCTTGAAGAAGAGTTTTTTGTTTACATTCAAAATCAAATAATACAAATATGAAATGGCTCTTTTCCAATGTCGGCTTTGATGGGGCTTGGTTCATGTAGCAGAAAGGACAAAAAGGAATATGGGTCTCGCATTCTCTACAAAAACTCTCATGACACCTGTGTGAATAATTTGATATTTCCAAACTGAAAAATTGCCCGTATACTTTACAAACCTTTTTGACATCACACACCGACATGTGATATCAGCAAAAACCTGAAGGTTTATGGTTATCAAAACATGTCTGGTTTGTAAAACTCCGCCCAAAGTTTTTACAGGCCAAAGTTCGTCCTCCAATGTACACCGCATTAGCGTAGCACTTTTTGTATGTAGATTCACATTTGTGGTCGTCATTAAGATCAAATGGCATACGACACTCACGGCAAAAGTACGAGCACTTAAATGCGGCTGTCTATGATGTTATGACATCAAATTTATTTTGCTTATCGTTGTGAAAATACAAATCAAGGTAGCCCTTAAAGGAATTTTTGGGAGGAGGAGGCCCCTACAAAAGGACTTGTCTTTCAACATTCCCTGGACACCATAATTTTGTATTCGGAGAAGTATTTTGAAATTGTTTCAGTTCAGTTATTTCACCACCTTTAGAGTCACATGGACATCACGGCATAAATCTTCTGCTTTGTATTTTTAAATAGGACGACCAATTTTGATTTGTTTAAAGGTATTTACGACCATACTTGCCGGATCTCTTTTAATTTCGCATATAGCTTTAGCGACAACCAATGCACGTCAAAACAAAGTGTATCGTCGTCATTTTGAATCGTATTGATTCGTTGGTTAATACGGCTATATGTGTTGGAAGGGGATAGCTTATCACAATGACTTGCACTTACATGAGGCTCCCTAAAATGGCTGAGATTATCGTACAGTGGTGCCATACTTAAGACCATACTATTACTTTGCAACACGCGACTTACGTTATTGAGAGTGACTCGATGGTCTAACTTATCCACACTCCTAAGAGATACAAATACATGATTCAACGTCGAGTCCGTGCTGTTCAAAAGTAACCATATAAGATCATGGGTGCTGGTAACATGGTCCTGCAGCCGATTGATAAATTAGTAATTTGTTCTTCAAGCCAAATTAGTGTGTCACGATCGCTTTCTGGAGCACCATTATATACGGTAACTTCGCTACCAGTATAAAAGTTTCGCCTAAGGGGTTTTATTCTCTCCTCGACGATTTGAAGATGGACACCTTGGGACAACGCCCCCCGAACATGATTTACCGGGCCAATAATTCCTGTCTGTGGTGCCGAAGATGGTCCCGCTGCCACCACTACGGGTTGTTGAAGGACCGTCTTCATCTCCACACATTGGGTTTAAACACCGTCTCCCTAGCTTGCAGGTGGTGCTCCAGCGGTGGTTTTAAGGGTGCTCACATTCGGTGGCGGAGGGGCACTGTTACCTTGTCCCAACAGTGGCACCGCTCTCGCAAGGAGGATGGAGCCAACATTTCCACCATCCATTTGAACTATAGCACACAATTACGTGTCAAACTAACTTCAACGTAATCATTTTAAATCTAATTGTTCCAATGATATTTTTTTTATTTTCTGTGTACTAACGCGTGTTTTTTCTCTTTTAAATGATAACACAACATATATAATACTTTTAAATTTCAAACTACTTTTGGTAGTAATATAATATGGTGTTATAATTTTTCCTAAACATAATTGCTTTAACTGATACCAACATTCACATAGTGTGTGTAATAAATACACTTGAACCCAGCATTTGCACAGTGTGTGTAATAAAATACACTTGAACCCTAGGGAATGTATAAAATACAGTCCGGTGAAGTTAATTTATCACTATGAAAGTTTAATCCTACATTTTACTCCATGCCAAATAATCGAACCCGGGACGCTTAGCTCAACAAACAAACAAATCATCAGGCGCTAATATATAGGGTTCTGTCTCTTTTTAATAATAGGCTAAGTCAACCATATAATTTCCCCCTTATTTATTATGCTGGTATATATTTAAATGCCTGTAAAATATAAGTATACTTAAAACATATTGAAACATTAAATATACTTTATTACCGTTTTAATACCATAAATAATGTATTAAGGAAAACATGTCTTAACACAATTTGGTAAAAATAGATATTGATGATATAAATTAATTTTTAAAGATCAGAATCAAATTTTCTATTGTTAGTATTTTTTTAGAATTAGATAAAACCTTTTTTTCATTGAAAGTTGTAATTTAATTTAAATTCGTTAATGTTTTCAAACCTAAAGCTCGGCCCACTTTACTTATTCATAAAATTCTAATAACTTAAAAGACTAGGACATCCACAAGACCGGTTGCTTGCTGTTAATTTATCAGACTGACACTTTTAGCCATGTCCGGAATCGAAACCAGTACCAATATTTTATTATACAGACATTTTATCGAATTTGCTAAGGTGGCGTTTCAATTCGATCCATCACATTGCAAACGTGGCTAAAGCGACAATTTTAATTTTCTCTCGCTTTTCTCTTGATTTGAATGTTTGTAAAAAAATAACCTTCTATATTATGAATATAAGAGCTTATATTCTTTTGGTTAAAATTTAAACGGTCAGCTGACAGGTTTTGGCATGCCAACGAAACAAGAGTGGTTTGGGGGAAGAGTTTGCTCAAATAACTCTTGCGAATTTATCTGTCTATTTCCAGGCTATTTTCTATATTATTGTTACTTCTAGACGGTACTAAGATATGTTAATTAGTAATTAAATAATGTCAAACTTACATATAAGGTGGTCTATCGCGTCCAATTCACCCCTAACCTCTAGAAAACCGTTGATAATATTTCCACCCCCTGCATTATGATCCTGTTGCTGAAACCTGCCAGCGGCGTGAAGACAGTGGCGCTGGGCAGAGCATGGACTGCTTCTAGGAGCTGCGCCGGTACATTGCCCATCTCTGCTTAGCCTTTTTCAAAGGGCGGCGCCCACACATAAGTCACTAAATCCACTGTTGGCGCCTAGTGGTCCCTCAGGCAGACGTCCAGCCCATATGGATCCCAGTAATCTGAAATTAAATAAACACATATTAATCACTACCATGTGAAAAAATCCACTCCCAATTCTCTAGATCTATACCAGGATGCTAATTACCAATTGACCAGTCGCCATTCGCCATGCAAATTCCGTCCTCACTCAGAAGCGCTAAGTGGTCTGGGCTATCGGGCGCTGCCAGCGCTGCAGGCGTCGGGGGTGCGTCTTCTTGACAGAATATCAAAGGAACAAATACCTCTTTACACCAAAGACGTAATAAACAATATAGTGTCCATTAAAATATACAAAACGCTTTTAAAACATATCTGAATTTATCCAATTTCCAGCTCGCCATAACTTATTACGATGTTTATCACTCAAAATTATTAATTATAATGACCGAATGAATTTATTTCAAGGTCTATTTATAGTCGCTTCACCGGGGTACACCGCATGTAAAGGTGGCGGCTTCTTATTGGTCAATAATATTGTTTTCACATCGGTGGTTGCCCGATCTGTTTAAAGGAGCATGCTTTTACAGTTATTTGACATTCGTGCTACCTTTCCTGGTGAGTACGGATGTGTCACTCCGTTGCTGGCTATGGGGATCCAATATGCCAGGAAGGACCGCTATCTACACTTCATGATCGTGTTTAATTTTTCCAGCCTCACAAATGAGGGTACACATCACGCCCTGTGATGTAAGGATTCAAGAGGGTTCAAATACCTGCACGGTTGACAAACGCTAATTACTTTTATTATTACAAACCCTATAATGAGAATGATAATTATATTTTGTTGTGCCAACGGTTCCGGGTTCGAATCCCGTATTCAGGTGTCAATTATATCTAGCCGTAGGAATCCTCACTAAAAGCATAAGTAATAGCTTTTGGCTTTTTGGTTTTTAAACTATCATATATGTTTTCACATTTTAACACTGCGCAAATAATGGTACATCATTATTACCACTATTCTGTCTCTCTCAATCGGGCAAAGATATCCAGACGGGGTTGGAGGGTTCGATTCCCTCTGTGTTCAGGTGTTAATGATGCTCAAAGGTAGGTACACATCCCATCATGCGACGTAAGGAGGTAGGGGTCAAGTTCCTTAAATGGCAACAAACGCTAATTACTTCACATTTCAAAACCTGGAAAATGCTGGTACACAGTTCACCTGGCCACACACCACCGTCAAACTCTGCCCAGTGACATATGTAAGGGCTTCAAATCCCTACCACATCCAGCGAAAGTTATCAATGTTTGAATTCCCCCGCTCCCCCAGGCACACCATCTAAGTGTCAGGCTCATCTATTTCGAGTGTAGGAACTTGGAAGCAATTCCCAGCTCCGATAAACTGTTGGACGCAATAGATTGTCTAATAAGTAATTTTTCCGTTCCTTAATTACTAAATAATATATTTTAGTAACATCTTCAAGCAATAATACGCTCTTTCAGTATCCCAAAATCAGCTCTTATTTCACGCTTGCCTGAAGAATTTAGTTCAAGTTTGGGGAAATATATGTCGGGTGGGTATAAAACTAGTGCTTTCAGCCCCCACTGTTACTTTTTTCAATGAGAGGTATTGTGGCCATCTTTAATCATTAATTTGACACTCTGGCGAGGGAATTTGATATTTAATAAAATAATATACTGTTTCAACATGTGTTAGTGTACCGACATAATAATTATATTGATTTTAGCAGGTTATTAACAAGATGGACAGAACTTTACATTGCACATGATAATTATTTTTTATTGGGCCAATGGTCCCGGGTTTGAATCCCGTGTCCAGGTGTCAATGATATCTAGATGAATTAATCATCACTAAAAGCATAAATAATAGCTTTAGCTTATTGAAACTATCTATATGTTTTAATTTACATCTTGGTAGGAAGAAATATTTTCACATTTCAGCAAAGGGCAAATAAGGGTATTTCAAAGTGTTTAAGTATACCAACATAATAATTATATTGGTGCTTTGGCTGGTTATTAAAAGGGATAGAACCCTATACCACGCATAATATTTTGTTTGTTGAGCCAAAGATCCCGGGTTCGAATCCCGTTTCCCGGTGTCAATGATATCTACATGGCGTAATTGTCACTAAAAGCATAAATAATAGCTTTGGCTATTTAAAACTACCTATATGTTTAAGTTTACAACCCGGTTCGTATACATATTTTCACATTTCACCCCCTCGCCAATGATGGTACAGCCACTAATTTTATTATTCCTTCTTTCTTCGGAGCAAAGATATCAAGGTTTTTAATACGTACATGGCGAACGCTGAATCACAACAAGGTTCTTTAATAAGGATTGTTTCCGAAAAAATGGCCCAGTTTCAATGTATAATATAATCATCACTAAAAGCATAATTAATAGTTTTGACTATTTGAAACTACCTATATGTTTTAATTTACATCTTTTCAAATTTCACCCCCTCGCAAATGATGGTTCAACCACTAATATTATCATTTTGTCTCTCATCCGGGCAAAGATATCAATGTTTTGAAGCCATACATGGCGAACGCTGAAACACAACAAGGTTATTTAATAAGGATTGTTTCCAAAAAATGGCCCAGTGTCAATGATAACCAAATGGAGAAATCATCATTAAAAGCATAAATAATAGCTTTGGCTATTTGAATCTACCTATATGTTTTATTTTGCATCCTAGTAGGCAAACATCTTTTTACATTTAACCCCCTCGCAAATGATGGTACGACCATTAATTTTATTATTCTGTCTTTCATCTGGCAAAGATATCAAGGTTTTGAATTTGTATATGGGGAACGCTGAAACACAATAAGGTTCTTTATCTTTAATAAGGATTGTATCCGAAAAAATTACCCCTGAATGTGCATTAGAAAACCGGGGCCTTCAGAAGGCTACGACTCGTTGATTCAAAGGACTTGGGTGTGCGGGTTCATTACTCCTCAACAGTGTCGTTGGCACCCTCTTTCATCATTTATAAAACGTTTAGGGCTAACAACTCCCACTAAGTATTGTTACGACATCAAAATATACAGCATGAGGGATCTGACCCCCACTGAACTCATGAAGAGTGGTATGACGAAGTGAGAGGGGTGAAGTGAAAGGAAGTCCAACAGAGTCTTGTGAGAGGGAGCCAATGTTCACTCTACGCTGCACTGACGTCAGGAAACCTTCGTGCTCCGTGTTCCTTCCCTAATCAGCGATGACAACACGCCGTGGACTACACGCCCATAAATAAAAAATAAACTCCCACACAAATAAATAAATATCCAATAAATAATATAATCTCCATCGCCCATCCCAATCCTACCCAGACATAAGCAATGAGTAGACATAAAAAACAAGTTTCGACAAAAATAAACAAGTTTGGACAAGAATAAACAAGTTTGGACAAAGATAAACAAGTTTGGAACACTGGAAAGGACGGAGAGGGAGGGGAGAGGGTGAAAGCCTTAAACAATTCAGGGAGCGACACAACATTACGTAATCAGCACTCTCTCCACGTCGGGGTCTAAGGTCAAAGGTCAAATTGTACCCATACGCCGTGGTAGGCAGTCACATATATATGCATAGTAGAATTTTCAAGTTTTATATTGACTTACTTTCTCACTTCTGTTAAGTATTTATAGTCTATACATTTTATTGATTAATTTTTTATAATGTGCAGTAAGAAAGGTCATAGAAAAGTTCATGGCTGTGAATGCAAAAGAACAAGTGCGGCTTTGAAACGATAAAAAATACTTAATTCATGAACATTTTAACACAATTTAAAATTTTAATACACAATATTCAGCCTATACTTATTAATCAAATATCAGTGCATGTATTTATCTCATAAGAAGTATTTTATTTTAACTCATTATAAAATGTAATTAATAACACCTAAATTATTTAAACTTTTGACCCCAAAAAGATATTGATATCTACTGAAGTAATTTATTATTCTTAACTCATCCCCCATTTATTTTTATAGCCTGGATACAGCCATAAATATAAAACAGCCTCATACCAAGGCAACATGAGGCAACATGAATATGTGACATCTCACCTCCTGCTGCCTGTTTGAAAATGCAGTTCCTTGCGATATCTGTAGTATTCTACAAAGCATCTACATCAAAGCAACAACATTGCATTTTTTCTAGTTGATGGTCTACTTGATGCAAAGATGTTATCGAGAACGAATGCAGCCGTGGCTTATCTCATTCTTGCCAAACAGGTGAAGAATCGGATGAGACGAAGATTTTTTTTTTTAGTTTCTTCTTCATTTGGACACGTCGCATTCATAGCTCTCCGACAATTTTTGGAAATTTTCCGCTTTATTAATATTATTTTTATCAGTGGCAACGAAACCCTATGGTGTAAGAAGGGGGGCAATAAAAAAAACTCTATTTTTAGAGACTTGCCTTCCAACATCTACCCCAACCACATCCTACCACCTCTGATAAATGGTTAAAAATTCGATGGATCCTTATTTTTATAAGTTATTTGAAGTATCTTACCCAAATAATATTGTCAGTTTGTATCCCTATACAAGTTATTTTGAGGTTCTACATGAGCAAATTTTTGAAAATTGAATGCTTTTAGAAGCTATTTTGAGAAGTACTTAGCTTGAATTTTCAAAAATAAATTTCTCAAAAGCTACCATTTAAATTGGTCCTCCCCTAAACATTCTGGAAGTTTGGATGCCCCTCGTAGCTATTAAAGTGATCCTCACCAGGGTAGCTTACAACTAATTTATTTAAAAAAAATTGAAATCTATTTTCTAAATTTGAATAATTTGGTTTAATATTTATACATAAAGAGTAATTACCGTGATTAACAAGATGATTTTTTTTTATAAGGTTATCTTACTCATAACCTATTTATAAAAATTATCCTAGCGGCAATAAATCATAATAAAAGAAAGTTTGTGTGATTGAGTCATAACATTTATTTGTAATAAAAAGAAAATATTTTACCAAATTGCCTTATTGAAATATTTCAAAAGAAACTTATTAAAATACATGTTTATTTATATTTGTTAAGACAAATTAAATCTGTTAGTGAATACATTATTCCCGGATAGTTTACTAATATTTTAAAAGCATTTGTTTGATTTGAAAGAGAGAAGACATAAATCGATAAAGGCACTGAATTTAAAATTTAATGAAATTTAAATTACTAGCATCGTTTCCTCCATTATACGGCTTTCTTTTCCCAAAATATCGTTAGTTTCGCCAAATAATTTTAGATACATTAAAAAAAACTATCTCAAGTTTTGAATACATTATAATGATTATGGTACTGGCTTAGTTTAATTATTATAGTAATATGATTGTCTTATCTATGTGGTACATTTAAGTATAATGCAAATTGATATATATATATATGAATTTACATATTGATATATATATATATATATATATATATATCAATTTACATATTGATATATATAGTATGTATATATAATATATATTATATATAATATATAGTATATGTAATATATATAGTATATATAATATATATAGTATATACATCTGTGGGTTGATGCTAAAAGGGCCAATGACAAAAAACGTAATTTTTCAGGAGAATCTTTCAAAGGTTTTGCTATTTTTCTAATGATAATGTCTTCTACAATTATGTCTCATTGAAATTAAAAATTTTGTGGATTAACATCCATCAAGCAGACATCTCAATAATATACATTTTAGTGTCAAGGTCATTAAGGACTTAAGAGTTAGACATGACATTAACTTTTCTTGCATAAAGGAATAGACATCAATATATTAATAATATTAATCAAATATGACATTGGACCAGTTAATTAGTACTTTATTATTTCATATTTTCTTGTATTTTAAAGGAAAAAAATATTTAAACTAGGCCTATGATTAATTTGAACCTTTTATTCAAATTATATTTAATACTCAAGTAAAACATAAAGAATAAAAAATTGATCATTTATTTATAATAATATTAAACAAATCTTTTATCAAATCCAACTATCTAAAGATCTTAACTTATATTTTCAAAAGAATTAATTTTGGCGACTTTTAACTTCTTGATTAGTAAATAATAATTTTTAAAATTAATTATTTAATTATTACTTCTATGATAGAATCTGAGAAATATAAATTTAATAATAGTCATCATTAGCTACTCTTATTGTTTGATGTAAAAAATTTAACACCAAATTCTAATTTAAAATTTCTCACTCCACATTTTCAACCATTCCTAAATCTTCATTCCATTCATCTTCTTCATCTGGTAGATAATCCTCTTTGTTAGCCATTCGAATAAATGACTTATAGAAGGGCCTACTTGTTGGATGTATGAACTTGAGTAGTAAAATCAAATCTTTATTCTTATTTTCTGGAACGCTATAGGAGTTTCGTGAAGAGGAATCAATAATGTTTGTGGATCATCGTCAGATGAATATCTTGATCTGATTTTTATTTTCTTTAGAGATATATCTAAAGTATTAAATGCTTCATCGGATTGAAATGATTGTTTGTAAAACATTTTACCAGGGCTGTCGCTACGATACTGCATCCATTTGATGGTTTGCCATCCTAATTAGTTTTTCGGTGCACATAACGATTAGTAAAGAGGTTTTTAAAGTTGAATAATTAATCATGTTGTAATTCAACAACCAAAATAGGGGGTTTTCTAGGCACAAGTCTAATTAAATTTGCCCAGTCTTTCAGCAAATCAATTTGGCGGTCGTTCTCATTTTTACCTTTTCTATTGATGCATATATAGTATCAGCCACCATGTGAGTATGGCCGGGTTCAAGAAATTTATGGTTGATTTCAATAATATTATTTCTTGCTTCCTTTCTCAAATCACAGAGTAAATTTAGGAGCATTACTGAAACGTAAATGTTGCGATTTTGTCCAGGGCAACAATCACTGTACATATTGACTTTCTCGATATTTGGAGGAAGTTACTTGAAATAGTGACTAGGGCACAATGCTATTTCCTGTCCACCTCAACCAGCTACAGTTTGGTCCAAGATATAACAAATTAGTGTTCCTTTCTTTCATTATGTCTCAAATATAGTTAGATTCACTGTCCATAGCTGCCTCTTGTAAAAGTATATACCACTATCAAGAAATGGTGTGGGAAGGCACTTCTGCAAATCAAAAGATATTGTCACGATATTTTCATTATTTGTGCTTCTTGTTTTGTCTAATCTCTTTTTATCATACGATTCTTCAGCTAACACCAAATATTGGTTCTTTTCCTCTGTAGCTTTTATCTTTTCTGTCTCGTCCATTGATGATCCAATTCTCATTTCCAGCATGTCACATTTTACACAAGTGTCATTTTTGAGCTTGTGAAAATAAATATTAAAATTTTCAACAAATATCTTTCTATATGTAGGCTCATATACTTGCTTTATGTTTTTCTCTTGACAGTTGATTTGTAGAGTCGATACATTTTAGATATTGATAAATCACTATTTAAATAGAGTTTATCAGTGTGAGATGGGGAGTTATGGCTCTTGTAAGCTGGAAACATTGAGATGTGATCAATAACATTCTGTTTTTCTTCATCTGAAACACATAGATGGCTACCATGACGGCCCCTTTTGTCATCTGGACACATCCAACTACCTTAAGTTCACTTCTTCTCTACAATCGTCCTAACTTTCTTAAGGGCTAGCGACAAAGTATTTAGGTACATGGTCTGACAAACTTCCGTCTTTCCCGTTTTTGTTTCAAAAAGTTAGTTTTTAAAAATTTACGCCTACTCTCTTCATTAGCAGTCCTGAGGCGTTGGCTCTTTTTCACTGATTTTTGAACTGAGCTTGCTAGAAACTGATTTTGACTTTGTGCAATAAGCTTATAAAAGGTCATTAAAATGTTCTCTCACTAATTATTTGTAATTTTTTGAGAACATAAATGCCTACATCTACACGGGGGTTTCAATTGTTTGGGTGGTTTTACTATACCATTAGTAGACTTATATTCTTGGACACTTGTTTTTAGACTTTTTCGAATATTCCAGTCCACAAGCTAGGGTTCCTTTTGCGTTTCCTCGGAGCTTCATTTTCCTCTTTTATATCTTCTTCTTTTCGCCTTTTTTTTACATTGCGTTCTTCTCTTCATTTCGAGATGTTTCTGGATTAGCATTTTCTAAACTATGTTTTATTGGTTGATTTTATAAATCTTTCATTTTCTTTATGCTTAAATATCGTCTGCGTGATGGGTTTCCATGTTATTGGGACTTTTTGTCAGTACTTGAAGAACTTTCAACTATTGATGGTGGCACATAATCCTTTGATGATTCTGAAAAACCTTAGTTAGAATCTTCATAACCTTTTCCTAGATCACCACTTATCATTGAAATATTATTTCTCAGCTGCATGTGTTGTGGATCTTTTGTGCAGTCGCTTAGTCATTTGTTGTGTATTTTGTTTGTGAGAAGTTTCAGCTTGATCATATACGTATTTTTGATATTATTTATCAATAAAAGATGAATCTAATTTACCTTAACTTTTAGTAGTGCCCATCAACTCATCTGAGATTAATTAAAAACATCAATAATAATAATTATGCTTATCAAAAACTTCAAGCATTATTTTGATATGCTCTGAATATCACCACCATATGTTTATAAAATTATAAATATTAATTTCTTTGGTGTCATTCTTCCCCAAGTTGGTTAAAAACCGTTAGGTTATTGTGAAAGTAAAATAATTCAGTGTGATCTCAAATACGAGCTAAAAGTATGCGGTAGTCATATGTTAGGATCTAGAAACTTATTTTATAAACAGCTTTACCTACTCATATCTAACAATAGTAATTATATTTTATGGTATTAGGTATATGGAATATTAATTGATAAACCCACCACATGTATAACCTAAAATTTTATTTTATTTAAGTAATATTTCCTGTGAACGTGTATATAGCTATTTACTTCCGTCTTTAATGTTTTCTTTATAACACAAACCAACCAGAAACTTTCTTCTGCTCAACATTCTAACACTGTATTTATATAGTTATCACAATATCCTTAAATAAAATAATATTCTAAAAACGAGACAAACTGGCAATCAGCCGTTTTTAAAACCAGTACTGACAACCAATGTCTTTTTAATTTCCACAGATTCTAATTGTAATAAAGGCCAAACTTGACATTAGCCTTTCTAGGCTTTGGTATATGTATCTCCACTTGGCCACTGTCTACTTTGGCCGTTCTAACAATTTAATTATAAATTAAATCAAATAAATTCAATATGACGTTGGTCTATCTGATTCAAATAAGTAAAATAAATGGTATGGAACTCTGCACTTACTTTCTCGCTCTATTGTTTGATAATGGAGATATTTACTCAAAACTCGTAATATATGTGAAACGAAATAATATATACTAGCAAACACAAACATAAATTGCACTATACTTATGTAAAACCTTTTTTTTTGAGTCCTGGTTTTAAATTTTATAATTTTGTTTTTAAAGAATCAATGTCCTCATTTGTATGTTTGGAATGATAAAAAAGATCAATGTTAGGTCCACAAGGGTCAACACTTCGTATTAAAATGTCAACTTCCAGTTAAAATTTTCGACATTTTATTAGGTGTTGCAAATCTTTATAACATCGCATTGCTATTAAATATTTCATTTATAAATGTTGTCCAATGAAAAATGTAGATATTGACTATTGACTCTAAAGTGGATATAGATCATTGTTGTACAAATATTTCTCCTAAAAGGTTTAAGGAAAAACAACATAATTACTGTATGGACTTGGAGAATTATTGCGTTAAAACTTAAGTAGTATCTCTTTACAACTAAAGCACACAAAATTGTATTAATATACTCGTATTTTCCAATATCTCAGAAATTGTTGGATTTATAAAAATATATTTCTTTTAAAGTTTATTTAATAGTACTACAATTTTGAAATGATACGTTATTTAGTATCTCAAATAGTTGCGGAGATATGGAAGTTTCTGCTTCTGTAAAGTACCCAAACATTCATTTTCATGCTAAAATGAAAATAGCCAATTTATTTATAGTCTTAATCAACACCTAGATAGGAATTGTAATCAAAATCGTTAGAGTCGATTTTGATAAAATCGATTTTTTCTCTATTCGCCCTTTCTTAAATTACTATTAATTTTAAGTTTAGACAGACATACAGACATGCGTCATTGCAAAGACCACTTTTTAGGGTTTGGGGGGGTCTTGAGACGTCGACATCCATCAACATTTCAGGTTAGAATTTCTTTTGCGGTTGCAATACTTTTACCTTTTGTGTTCTAGGAGATAAAAAATATATATATTTACGGATAGGTTGAAATTAATTGGTTTTATAAAAATGAGCTTCTTATAAAATAGTTGTATTATAAAGAGCCCTACATATTGGTAACGATAAATAATTTCATACCTCAAATATTTTAGGAGATATTATAAAAAAAAATAATTTACGCATCAGATCGGGGCCCTTAATTCATTTTGCTGAAATTTGAGAGAACCTTTTTTTTGAATATTTATAAATGTTTAGAAATGAAATTTAATCAAAATCGTTAGAGCCAATTTTGAAAAAATCGCCTTTTTTTCTTTTTGCACTTCAGTAAACTACCCTTAATTTTAGGGTTAGATATCCAATTCCAAAAACCCCTCGGGACAACCCTAACAAAACCCTAGATACCAAGTTTTATCCCGATCGGTAAGATAGTTTAGGCTCTAGTTGGAGGTACAGACAGATACACAGACAGACGGAAAGTCAAAAACCACTTTTTTGGTTTCGGGGGGTCATGAAACGTAAAGATTCATCAAAATCTTGAGTTAGATTTTTTTGATGATCACAATACTGTCCATACCTGTAAGATAGCAAGAAAGTGAAAAATGATGCCCTATACACCATTCACATACACTTAGCACCAAGCGCCCCCCNTAATCGATGTGTAGATTTCTAAAATTAAATCGCTAAAGCAATATTGTATCCAAAAGTTGAAACACACACACACATATATATATATATATATATGTGTGTGTGTGTTTCAACTTTTGGATACAATATTGCTTTAGCGATTTAATTTTAGAAATCTACACATCGATTAAAATAATTAAAGACATGAGAGGTAATATAACATTATTATTATTAGCACTGTGTCCTACTACCCTTTCGGGTTATACGCACTTACGCTAATGTGTAATGGTAGGGTGATTGTGAGATGAAATGGAGGACCTACAGATTAACGTGGAATCCGAACCACGGTGGAGGCCTGGCATTTCACATACTCACAAGTTATTATTAATACACGTCTTGTCAGAGGTGAAAGAAGGGTTTTGCAATCAGATAAATCTGTGACGGGACCGAGGATTGAACGCTGGAACCCAGCACAGAGGTCCGACACCTTAACCCTAGACCACCAGATCACTCTGAGAGTGAGGGAATATAAACATAAATTATTTAGTGTTGTCATAAACTTAATATAGCTTTTTTAAAATGTTATTAATACATATTTATATTAATACATATTTATATTAATATATAATAATATATTATAAATAAATATATAAATTACTCTATATAACTACTAGCATCAATTACATATCTACTATACGCATTATTTTTCTACTATCATTACCTATTTAATAACAAAAAATGCGCAAATCTGTTTAAAATAAATGTTAAATCATTTATAAAATATTTTAATTCCTTAAACACCTGCTTTAAATAATGTATATGTTCTTTGAAAATAAACACTCAGCAATAAAAAGCACTTCTAATGAGGCCATATATATATATATTCTTTTTTCAATCCCTAAATCTTTTTTATAGTTCATATTTTCAAATTTATTCAAAGGGAAATAATATAAAAATAAGATTTTAGAGACCAAGGCAACTGGAATCTAGAGAATTTAATAAAATCACTAAAGCAATATTGTATCCAAAAGTTGAAACATAATAAAATTAAAATAAATGGTATCGAGCTCCACACTGATTTTCTAGCTCCCCTGTCTAAAAATGGGGATATTTACTCAAAACCCGGAATATATGTGAAATGAAAAGTATACACTTGCAAACACGGGCAAATATACGCTATACTTACGTAAAACATTTTTTATTTCCAGGTTTTAAATTTTATAATTTTATTTTTACAGGACTAATGTTCTCTCTTGTATATTTAGTCCAATAAAAAGGTTGATATTGAGTCCACAAGGGTCAACCCTTCGTATTATATTTTTTTAATTCCGGTTAAAATTTTCGACATAATAGTAGGGGTGGCAGATCTTCAGGCCATCGAATTGCTATCAAATTACTAATTGAAAAATTTAGACCAATAAAATAGGTAAATATTGACTATCGAGTCTAAAATATTAGTGATGGATCATTGCTGTACAAATATTTCTCCTAAGAGGTTAAAGGAAAAAGAACACCATTTTGAGAAACTTACTTTTCTACTTACTCAATGGCATTAGAGAATTATTGTGTTAAATCTTAAGTATTATTTCTGTAAAACTAATGCTGACAAAATTGTATTAATATATTTGCCAATTTATAAGAAACTATTGGTTTTATAAAAAAAAATCAAATAAAAGATTTTTAATATAAATAGACCTACAATTTTGCAATGATAAAAAATTTCTTAATATCTCAAAGAACTACGGAGATATGATAAAAAATTTGTATTACGCATCTTTACGGCAACCTTAACTTCCTTTAGACAAATAATTGGGAATAGCCATTTTGTTTGTTATAATAATCTATAATTGGAAATGAAATTTAATCAAAATCATTTGAGCCAATTTTAATAAAACTTATTATTTTCGTTTTTTATCTTTAGTTAACTACTCTTAATTTTAGAGTTAGACAGACTTTCCAAATACAACTTTTTAGGGCTCGGGGGGTCATGAAACGTCGACACTCATCAACAGCTCGGGGTGCGTATAACCCGAACGGGATGTAAGACGCGGTGCTAATAATAATAGCTCGGTTTAAGTTTTTTTTACGGTCATAATTCTTGACCTTTGTTGTTCGAATAGTTAAAAAATATATAATTGCGTATAGCTTTAAAACTATTGCTTTTATAAAAATATATTTCGAGTAAAAGATCTTTATTATAAATAGACCTACACATTTGCAATGATATGTTAATTCATATATCAAAGACTTATGGAGAAATAATTAAACATTAGTATTTACGCATCAGTACGGAACCCTTAAAGTCATTTTGATAAAAAAAAATACTAGGATTTTATTTCTTAGACAGATTGGTTTTATTAAAGCGACATTGGTCTAAGATAAAATGTAATATTAAAAAAAACTACGAGATATTCAAGTTATTGGGTTTCTTATTTTTTATTCATCCCGAAATATTAACTTTAGACCGTGTGGCAAACCCTTTTACTTATTCTATATTTTCTAGAAGCATCTTAGATTTGTGTCAGTGAATATTAGCTTTATATTATACCTACATAGGCATAGTGTTCTTTTGTTTTTTACTATTGCTTCTTACTACCCGTCCAGACAATTAAGAGTACTACATTGCGTCAGCCTGCAATTTTGCCATACCGACCGAGTGGCTGCTGTCTGTTGGTAAAGCTAGTGCTAACTTCTAAGGATAGAGGGGTGTCATGTTGTTTGCACAACGAATCCTTCAGTCATTAGTCCCAGTTTGTATATATCTGAGCAGCTACTTTTCCATTTAAGTAGCTTCTCATTTGTCCCCACGAGGCTGAGTTGACCCCGTTCCAGACCCACTGCTTCAACGAAGTCCCTGGAAACACTAGGAATTGAGCCCAGGACCTTTGGATCTGTAAACAGGAACTCTGACCACTAGATCACGAAGGGGGCTACCTGTCAATAATATACGTATTTTTGTTACAATAATATGGTAGGATTGAATAAATAATCAATTTTAGGGAATGTACCCGTATTTGCGTGTATAAGAAAGAGGAAAACTGTTTAGAATTTTTTTAAATGCTCAGAGCACTAGGCCAGGAATTGAACCACATTATCTCGATCACCCTCAATACAGTTAGGAGCCTAGCATTTATTACATGTGCTCGCCGTTTTGGATGTGTTGTGTTGTTATTATTATAAGCGTATATATTTCTCACTTATTTGATGGACAGAGGATTAAGTAAATTGGCTCAAATCTAATTAAATATCGTAGTTTACGACAGTGACACACCACTGTAAACATTGCACATTTCGAGTAAATAATTTTATTGATCTGGAAAAAAACAAGTTTTAAGTACATTTACAATTAATTATACATCATATTGGAATAAACTATTGACCCCTGGGTTTGGGATTGAAACATTATTTGAGCCCCAAGGATTTGTATATTGAGTTGCACATTTTACCTAGCCTCATGTGAAAAAGTCAAAAACGCTATAGTTCATTTAACTAAGATATCTATCCGCATCAGTGAGAATGCAATTCAAACGTTAAGCTCATCCAGTCAAGTTTAATAGTGACTTGGGAGGTCAGGATTAAAATCACAACCATGTCAACTAAGGGTGTATTTTATAAATGGTTTCTCTTTCACTCGCTACACAAAATACTAACACATTTACTTTAAAATTGAAAATCCTTATCCCTACCTCATTATCGTGGTGGTAGCTTATGGTGGGGGGGGGGGATCCCAATTCCATGCGGTGTTATTGATAGTCTTGAATTAATTATTTACCTCCCTCTACAAAAATATATATGTACATTTCCGCTAAATTCTACCTTTATCGTCTCTAACACATAATTACAATTAATAGTGGATATAACGAATGGCTATTAGGGGGCAATGTACAACAAATGATTAGGAATTGATTCATTTTTATTGACGTATGATTAAATGGTCAATTTGCTATCTTTTTATTCACATAATATTTAATTAGTCTAATTTATGGGCTCACATCAACAAATGCTTAGATAAATACATATGTCCCTGAACACACACACATACCTTTTAGTTGGCCCTAATGGATTATACATTGTTGAATTGAAACGGAACAAGGTAAATTATCTAGGGACGGTTTCTCTCCCTCCCCCTTCCCCACAAAATAAGATGTGGCACGTACCTGGTAATTGTGTTTGACGTCAGAGCAGGAAGGAACTGTGATTGGTCAAAGAGCGTGCGCGCATGAATGTCCCGCCATGAAATCCAATACTGGCTCGTGCCGGCGCGTTGACGCTTTGAGTTTATATGTCAGACGATGCTACTGAAGCCTCGTCTTCACTCTTAAGTTCAAGTAGAGATAATTTGGTTTTCCTAATTTATTATTTCTTTATAATTCACCACGTACACGTGTGCTGTACCTTTCAATATATTTTTAAATAATATGGCCTTGACCATGATTGAGTTGGTTCTTAAAGCAACATAAACTTCTTTTCAGTGGAAATTGCTAGTTATAACAAAGCTAAGTTTCAAAACACAAGTTATAATATGGCTTTTTACTGTTTAAAATTGTTCAAAAAAGTACTGCAACATGATAATGTTAGGTACGAGTATAACAGTCTTGATAAAATCATTTATAATTATCATATTGATATATTAAATATTAATTTTATATAAATAAATTACGTTATAATATGGTTTTTTAATATTTTAAATTGTTCAAAAAAATTCTGCAACATGTTATGTTACGTTACATACGAATATAACAGTCTTATAAAAGGGTTTATAATTATGATTAAAATATATTAAATATAATAAAACTAGATTAAACTTCATGTAATATATTAAAGTAATATTATAAATTTGTTTATAATCCGTAAAATCATGTTAAGACGGAATTGTGTTATAATGAAATATTTTATGTTCAATATTTGATCCCCAAAGTTAAGTATCAAATGTCTGACTCTCAAACATAATATCTGTAATGCTTATCCGTTTCTGTGGTTGCGTGATCTAACGTGCTACTCTTGTAGTAGACTAGCCCACCGATGACGGGGGGATCGAGGTTCAAATCTCGGTCAGGTGTACTGAGTCTGTTTTATCAAATATTGCTTTTCACTCTCCCTTCAAACAAATGTGGGTATACTTCCTGTAAATATAACCTTCCTAATCCCTATAAACCATTAGTGTAGATAAACGTATAACCCTAACGGGTAGTAAGATGATGCAAAAAATATATATCTGTAATGCTCTTTAGTGTCTTAATCCATAGTAGTTACAAAATGATCAGATTTTATTGAATGAGAAGGGGGAGGGGGCGTTAGCCTTGCATTTCCTGAATTGACTGGATGTATCAGAAGACGACCTTAAACCCAACCTAGAACTATATATATTTTTTTTATTATTTAGCACCGCGTCTTACTACCCGTTCGGGTTATACGCTTTAAGCACTAACTACGCTAATGGATTAGGAATTGGGAAGGTTGAAATAGAGGAAGTGAACCCGCATTTGCGTGGAGGAAGAGTGGAAAACCACGTAGGAAGAACCACCCCCAGTTCACCCGACCGAGATTCGAACCTCGATCTCCCCGTCCTCAGCAGTCGAGCTAAACACCTAGAACTATAATCCTAACAACACCCGGCCTTGGTCTGTTCATTCATCACTCTGAAAGGAGAAACTCACATTTCAACAACATTAAATTATTTTCAGCACTGTTAGGAATCAAACCCGGGACACCTAATTAGCTCAGTGGGAAGACACGCAACGGGCCTAGCTAAGGTATTAAATATGCACTGATTTGATACATTTGATTATAGTCTATGACTAGGCTACTTTTCTCATGAACATCCTTTAGATTAAATCTTTAGTAAGTGTGATGGTAATTATTTAAACAAAGAAAATGGTGCAATATAATTTGATTAAATTTCGTGATATTTAAAATTCCAACACATGAAAGTGTTAACCACACAATACTTTAAAGTGGAAGCCATGGGTTTGGTCAAAGCTATGGTACTTTGAGTAAAAGGTAGAGGTGTGCACATATTTGAGTTCTCCACTTCAAATATGTGACGTAAAGCTCGAGTAAATTCGTGTAGTTAAGGTGGGAATGTAGGGAACGCGAAAAAAATCAAGTGTTTTTGTAGTTTTTAGAGCAAAACATATTTTTTGGTAGGAATAAAATAAATATTGCTTCAGTACACACATAGAATTTAATTTTATTTGCATGGTGATATCAATAGATTTTGAATATCCGTGACGAGCATAGCGGAATTAGATCACAAAATTTTCAATAGAGAGAAGAAGTTATCATTGAATTCCAGGACACAGTTGACAGATATTCAAGAAATTTTGACGTATTCATGTGGAGAAAATTAATCTTTATGTTTGAACTGAAGTAAATTTGATTTATTTTGAACAAAGAAGGATTTGTTATAAAAACTGCAAATACACTGGCCTTTTCTAGCGTACCCTACATCCGCAAACTAAGAGTCTCGAATGAACATAATAGATATTGAAATTGTGGTAAAAACTTCCAACTGTACACTTTATCCTGGAAAGATTAATATAAATATTAACATAATAAGACATATTATTTAATATGAATTAAAATACAGACGAATATAATATCTACTAAGAAGCCTTGAGATAGCTTGTATTTGGCATGGACAAATGTTTAGAAAATAAAAATTCAAGTCTCACAATAGCTTCATAAAATTAATTAATATTAGGAAATGATAACCGCGCGCTTGGATCTCTACTTAGTTAGGAGAAAGCATTTAAGAAATTATATAATTATTTTGCTTCATTCAAACAATTTATGAACATTTTAATTTTATCATGACCTTTTCTCAATACGTAGAAGAAAGTATTTGCATCTAAACCAAACCCTTTTACTCAAAGAGAGAAATGCGAATTTTAAATTAAAGAAACAATTTATTTAGTGATAACCATTATTTTCATTAGAATAAAAATTTAGTCTTAAACGTTAATGAATTTAAAACTAAAATGAGAAAATAAGATTTAATCAAAATGTAAGTGGTTTCTAAGAAATAGTTTTTGTTTATGGTTTTTCGTCCCGGTATGTTGAGAATTACACCTTAGACTTTGTAAGAATCGGCGTGGATACTTTTATTGATGTAAACAAAAGATAACGTGTTTTGTCAATAATATAATTTAGTATAATCACCAAAAATACTAATAAATATCAACGAAAAGATTGCAAATTATTGTAGGCATAATTACGGAAATGTCTCTTATGGTGGATTATTATTATTATAAGGTGTTCTGTCCTACGAAAGATGCATTCATTTTGTCAGTGAACTTAAACTGCCAATACGCCCTGTCCTCTTCCTTCCTCCTCCTTCAGCTCCCAGAATGTTATTCTTTCTTTCAAGTCATTTAGAATGGAGGATACCACAATCCAATTGGTTTAAATTTGTTGAGATATAACACCTGGGCAAGGGTATCAAACCCAACTACATGATGTGTTCCCTCTTCAGGGTCATTTTTCTTTTATAATTAAAACTGAGTATGTAGTGGATTAGCTGAAATTGTCAGCTACATCATAGGAGCGATCAATTAATATCACGAGATATCAGAGATCAGCTTTTATGCTGCCAAGTACACAATACAAAGTGTGTTTATGTGGGATTCACTTTAACTAGAAACTTGTCTTATATTTAGTTGCATAACAGCCCTCCCAAGTCAAATATGGCTGTAGTATCCGATAGCTTGCGATATCTATTATTGATCATTCCTATGTAACCCACGATTTCCAAACGTCCATCTTAGACTCAGTCTCAACTATGAGTGAAGAGTGACTCTGAGTACGGGACGATCGCTGGATAGCTCAGTGATTGAACATTGGCGGCCTAAATATGAGTTCCCATGCTCAGGTATCATTTTTTAAATAATTTAAACTAATTAAACTAAAAATAGTTCATTAAAATATAATATTATAGTAAATGCGTAACATATTAAATGGCCATATATGTTCAAAAAATATATATATTTCAAATATAGAACGAGCATATCTGGGTTGGACGTAAAAATGTTTTTCCACATAGTATTTACATATGTCAATGATTTTTTTTATATAGATAAAAGGAAATACATTTTAAAGTAATTTTAAACTTAAGAATATAGATCTGGTGAAAATACTCTAAAAATACGCTCAAGGTTCGTTCAGAAAGGAAGCGGATTAGCAGCTTTTCCATTGAAATTACATATAAGCTCTGGTTTGCGTCCTCAATAAGGATGTGCTTAAGGTTGGGACTTTTTATAGTGAAGGCAAATAAATATTTTGGTTTACCATACCCAGCCAAGTATATTGTTACAAATCAACGTTGTGCGTTTAAAACACCTTGAAGAAAAAGAAATGGTTTATTAAAATAAAATAAAAAATAAAGCATGAATTTTTAGGCGATTAAATATTAATCTGTATACTATCAATAGCTCCAATAGTATAAGGAAGGTTCCAAGGGACTTACAAATATTAGGCCATTGTTTTAAAAGGGACCTTTGTTAGTACAGGATTGTATTAAATATGAAAAATCTTCATAAAATTATGAACTGCAGCCTTAACTAGTGACAAATGACTGGCTTTTAAGCTATCATATGCGTATCTATACACACCTAAGCATTCCGATATCAGAGTATAGCCGGTTTTCTTTCTGTGAGCACCCTAATAAAAGAGTAGGGTTTCAGACCATGTAGCTACCGATGTAGATCATAGTAAATACTTTTACTTTACTTAACATCCATTACTGTTTCCAGTATTTTGCCTGGGTCAGCTGTTGTTTATTAATGTATTATTTTCCACTACCGGCTTTCTAGGCCTGTCATAGCTTCATATGGTTTATACTCTTATTTAAGACTAGGACAGACACAACACCCAGTGTCCAGCCGTTAATTCATCACTGTGAAATGGTAGGTCCACATTTCACCAATAATACATTTTTGGTCGTGTAGAGAATCGAACACGGACCCATAACTTAGTAGACAGACACGCTACCAACTTAGCTAAGCTATCTAATTTCATAATAAATACCGCTGTTTGGAAATTATTTCTTTCACGTAGGTTGAGCATTTAAAGGTGTTTTATTAAATAATTACTGTCCCATCTTTTATTTAGTCATATGAGGTACTGTTTCCTTGGAAGATTTCTTAAAACTAAATAGAACACACAACAAATATTTTTGAGAGCACAGCCTACATACTAACATTTCTTATGAATAGGTGAATACACTACTAAATATAATATCCTAATTTTAGAAGATGTTTTAATGAATACTAGATTATATTTAGCTAAAATACTACGTTCTACGAAAAAACATGCTTTTCATTCTAGATTATAATGATATTTAAATAATAGAAATTATTCATTATTATATATGTTCAGTGCTTAAAACTTCTTTATCCGCTCACACCCGTAGCAGGATAAAATCAATAATTTGGTCAGGCATCGCAACACAAAGCTTTTTTTTACCACCTCCTACTACCCTTTAGAGTTATACGCATATATACTTTACATGCACTTGTGATAGGGATGAGAAAGGTTGAACACCATTAAAGGGGAAAAAAATCGGTACACCCGCTTGAAAGCTTTATTAAAAGAGAACTAGGGTATGAGGCCAAACGGGTAGTTTTTTTTGTCCAACACGTCTTAGTATCCGTTCAGGATGTATTCATATACTAATTACTAGGGGGCGGATTTTTCCCTAAATGCCTTTTTTATGCTTTTGAGGTATAAGTTTATTTTCCATTATTTCGAAGATAATGTGATAACTTTTATAGTGCTTATAAATGCCTATTTCGGTGTTTAGCGTCTATTTTAGAAATGGGAGCCTTAAAGTGTCTTTTACCTTCACTCCCAATGTTACTACACGTGGATACTCGTGATAGGTAGGAAAAACCCATGTGTCCAGCAGTGTGATAGGTTCAGACTGGTCAGTCTGGCGACGAAGATATTTTTCTAGCGCACAGAAATATCACTTCATTCAGTGGTTGTATATATTACACTGTTGTTAGATGTGTATATCTGTTCATTAATATTTCTTTGTATTGGACTCAGAGTTACTTATTGAACTAGTAGAAAATGCCTAAAGAGAAATCGTTCAAACAGTTGGATTGGTGGTGATAGGAATTTCACAACAGATGACAAAATCATTTTTTGCCATGCATGTTCCAAAGAGGTAAGTTACCTTTTCAAAAAGAGAAAGGAAATTATTTATTTTGAAACTCGAGGTTTTTATTAAATATTTTGTCTACTGTTTTAAAGTAAACTACGATTATTTTCTATCGTTCAAACTAGGTTTAATTTCTTATTGAAGGGTTTCAACGACAAAGTGAAAATATTTACCAAAGCGTAACATAACGATCTTACCCACAAAAAAAATTCTAGTTCTCTTGTTAGGTGATGCTTTGTTAATTTATAGAATTCACATGTATTATTGAATGAGAATTTCCATTTATGATATTCAGATAGAATGTGAGAAGAAGTTTCACTTAAAACAACACAAAAATACAGCAATACATATGAAGAATTCCAGAAAGAAAACAGGATCGCAACCATTTTTTTCCTAAAGTTAACGATGCCGATAAAACCCAAGAGCAATTTTCTGTTGACTTATGCTCTGCAATGGTAGCTGCAAGTATTCCTTGGAAGAAGCTGGAGAATCAAGATTTCAATGCTTTTCTCACCAAATATATCAAAATGAAGATACTAGACGAATAAACTCTGAGGAAACACTACTTGCATTCAACCTATTTATCGGTAGGTTTTTCACAATAGCAGTTTTTCTTTCTGACATTTAAAAATATTAACTGAATTGGTTTGATTTAAACTATTTACAATAAACATTCTTTTTATTTCGTTTAAGATAGTTGAGAAGATCCGAGAAGATATCGGAGAGTCATATTTCTAGGCTACTGGTGATGAAACCACTGACCACTGTGGCAGATATGTTTCAAATATTGTGGTTGGAAAACTAGTCTACGGGTCTTGGGAAGCCTCACTTGGTTGTTTCAAAGATGATTGAGGCAGCCAACAACTCGACACATGCTATAGTTGTTCGTGATGCGTTGCGTAAGTATATAATTTAATTGCACAAGACATACGGTGTAAATTTAATAATTTGCAGTGTTAGTCCTGTAAAAATGAGAATTATAAATAATTTGATTTGTTTATATTAGGTGTGATGTGGCCATCTGAAAACAACGATTAAATGTTTTTGGTGTTTCTGACAGACAGTGCGGCCTACACGTTTAAAGCAGCTTCAAACTCAAAAGTATTTTAAACAAGTTAATTCACGTGACTTGTCTGGAACATGCTGTTTATAGGGTTGCAGAAGATATTAGATCACGTTTTCTATATGTTAACTCTATTATTTCCCAGTCGAGAAAGTGTTTTTGGAGGTTCCATCACGAATCTTCTCATTTAAGGCCGCCCTGCCCAACACACCCTTGCCACCCCACACCCAGTGTTAACGCGTTGGGGTACATGGCCTCATGCTGCGTTGTACTACGCAGATCACCTGGGTGACATTCAAAAGGTATTATACAATACACTGTGGGTTCACAAATTAAAATTTCAGTGAGCGCTTACCACTAGTTTTATTGATTCCACATGTCCCTCCACATTATTGAAAAATATTTTAAATTCAATGGTTATACTTGTAGAACACAATACTGTATATTTAAAGAATGGTGAGTTTTGCAATATCAACAATTTTTCTTGTAGGTAGTCCAAACATTTGATGAGGAACAAGTTGTCACCATTACAGAAGCAAATGCTGCCATCTCCTGCTCAAGTATCAGTGCGGATCTGATATATGTAAAAAGCAATTTTGGAAATCTTTCTGGAGTAATCACAGCCTTGAAGGAGAGGGATTTGCCTCTTGTGAAGGCCGTGAAGATAATGCGGAGAATAGAAGAAAACCTGAATCAGGCTTCTGGCTAAGTTGGCACAGCCACCGTGGACAAATTTAACAGCATTTTGTAGCGAAACCCTGGGTGGAAAGTGATGGCAAGTATGCCGTACATCTTAGAAGGACAAACGACATCGCTCGCAGAAGTCAAGCTTAGCTCAGCTGATCTAGCTTGTCTGAAGTTTTGCCCGATGACTTCATGTGAAGTCGAGAGAAGTTTCTCACAGTATAAAAACATTTTGTCAGACAACAGAACAAAATTTACACCTGAAAATCTTGAGAAATATTTGGTAATTGACTAATAGTAATTAATTTGTGTTTATGGAAAGTGTATGCTAGATTTTAAGAATGAATAATACACATTTTTTTATTTATGGTGCTTATTTATTGCCTTTCTTTTACTTTATAATGTCTATTTATGTGCCTATTTTTATGATTTTTTGTGCCTATTTTCCTGCCTTTTTAAATTTTTAGTGCCTATAAATCCGCCCCCTACTAATTACTATGATATATTAGGTATGGGTACGGTAGAATATTTAGGAAATGTACCCGTATTCACGTGTTAACATCTAGGTAGAGTAGTAAATATATAGGATACAACACCCTCAAGATTTAAGAACACCAGGATTTGGCTACTTCAGTGAATACAAAATCTAAGGTGTCACTCTCACAATAAACTAGACTACCAATGACAGGAATATTGGGGTTCGAATCGCAGTACAGTTTATTGAGGGTGGTCTTTCCTAAATGGTTTTCCACTTTTTCCACGTAAATGTGAATACACTTCCTCTGAATTCAACCTAACACCTCTTTAACACATTGTAGTAATTAGTACATATGCATACAACCTGAACACGTATTCAGATGTGGTTAAAATAAAACAGAATTAAAACCTCGATATTCCTGTCCCCGGCAATCCTGACCAACATGAGTACGACCACAGATGGACATTAAATTTTCACCCACACTTCCAAATTTATTTATTTCACCGAGTCTTACTACTAGCTCAGGTATAGCTATCGAATGTATATGCCTATATACTTACATACATATATATATGTATATATATATATGTATATATATATATATATATATATACAACATATAAATATATACATATATATATATATACATATATATATGTACATATATATACATATATATACATATATATACATATACAACATGAATTTATATATATATATATATATATATATNTTATTATTATTATTATTATTATTATTATCATTATTATTATTATTATTATTATTATTATTATTATTATCAATAGCACCACGTCTTACTACCCGTTCGGGCTATACGCACTTACGCTAATGTTTAATGGTAGGATGATTGTGAGATGAAATGGAAGCCCTACAGTTTAACGTGTAATCCGAACCACGGTGGAGGCTTCGCATACCACACATTCACAAGTTGTGATTAATACACCTCTTGTCAGAGGTGAAGGAAGGGTTTGGTAATCAGATAAATCTGTGCCGGGACAGAGGATTGAACCTCGGACCCTCAACACAGAAGTCCGACACCTTACCCCTAGACCACCAGGTCACCCCTTAAGTACTAATTACGCTAATGGGTTAGGAATTGTGAAGGTTGAATATAGAGTAAGTGACCCCACATTTGCATGAAGGGAGAGTAGAAAATCATTTAGGAAATACCATCCCCAGTTCACCCGAGTGAGATTCGAACCTTGATCTTCCCGTCCTCGGAAGTCTATCTCAACACGAAACTAGCGCGTTAGGTAACTACGCCACCAATGCAGGTGACCATAGAATTAATACGAAATGCACTATAGTTTGCGAGAATGGAGAGTGGGAAACCATTTGGTTAGGAAAAAAGTCAGTACCTCCAACCGGGATTTTGGACCTTTATCTCACTATTCGCGGTAGTTCAGCCTTTTGCAATCACCAAAATGGGTTATTCCTTAGCTACATATTTCAAAACATTGTTTTAGATTGAGACATGACACACAGCGCATACATTTCAAGTAGAGCTACTACCGTTCGCTCTAAATATCTTAGAATTATAATCAACTT
The DNA here is from genome assembly GCA_902151445.1 of Timema monikensis. Taxonomy (NCBI): domain Eukaryota; kingdom Metazoa; phylum Arthropoda; class Insecta; order Phasmatodea; family Timematidae; genus Timema; species Timema monikensis. The sequence goes on from CABFVZ010000743.1 coordinate 132,929, forward strand.
TATTTAACAGTGAGAATCCTACGTGTTATCAAACAGCTAATAGTTTATATTCATTAAATATTTTATTTAAAAAAAGTATTTTGAAAAATGACACTGTGTGATCAAAACATTAACACAGATCCAAGTAGTGACAAGCATATAGATAAATATATGCTTGAAAAAAGAATTGGCTTTCTGATTTTGAAGCTCAGTAAAAAAAAATAAGTAAAATTTTCGTAATGTTCAACATCAAGAAACTCTAAAATACCGCGTAGTAGTGCGATTTCTTTGTCTTTTGAACCATGGTCCTAGTTTAGACTTCAGGCAGTGCCAAAAAAATATCACTGGTGAGATTTGGGATTTCCCTTAACCAGTGAGAATTGACAGTTGGAAGACTGACTCCGTTTTCTGACCTATAATTAATTTAATTAGTATGTTGTTTGCAGATATAATCATCAGGTTCAAGTAGTATAGAAAACTTTTGGGTAAAAAAATAGAAGTGTGTTTGGATCCTATGTTTCAAGGAAAATTACATGAAAGTACTGAAATCATTCGTGGCATAAATTTGTTATTTCCATATTCAAAGATTGTGGTGATGTGGCAACGATGTGCCCTACATTGCATTGGGCTGGCAGTAAGACGTAGTAAAGAGTGGGGATCATAGCGTACACACATCAAGTCCTAGGACAACCATAGAAATAGCCATGGGTGCATCAGGCATCACCATTGTTTCAGCGTTAACGTATGGGAATGTATTGTTAAGGATACACTTGTAGGTCATTATTTGCTGCCAGAGCAAGTGAATTCACGTTAATACCATGTTTTCCTACACACGATCTCACCTGCGCTGGTTGAGGACCTCTTAATGTATATGCGGCCAAAAATGGGGGTTCAGTGTGATGGTGACCCAGCTTACTATGCAACCTTAGTGCACCAACTGCTACATGACATCCACCCCAAACGGCGGATTGGCCATGCTGATTAGTGGGCCTATAGAAGAATATCCAATGAGGTCACAAACCTCACACCTCTGGAATACTTTCTGTGGGGTCCTCTGAAATTACTGGTTTACCCACCAAAATGACCCACTTAGGTAACTTAAGGACATTTTGGTATGATTACATGAGGCTGCTACGACAGTTGACGTCCATTTGCTATGCATTGCTATGCACAGAGCAAACTTTGAAGACCTCTTGTAAAGGTTCAGTAATTTTGCTCCTGATTTAACATGGTGTTGCTAAAGTGGAATAATTTTTTTAAACACTTTCATATCAATTTTCTCAAAACATAAGGGCCTAGCACATTTTTACCCTAAAGTATTTTTTAGTTAGATTTGCTCTTATAATCGTGTGTTACTGTTCGATGACGCGAATTCATGACACCCTGAGGTATAACATAGGAATCTAGAGTGAAGAAAACGCCTAAAATTTGCACCATGGACAATCGCCATACACGCTGTATAGGTATGAAAGGGATAATGAATGACCTTTCTTAATTATTGGCTACGTATTTGTTTATATATTTAATTGCTATTGAGGGTGCACAAACAGACTTAGTGAAGATTCAACTGTTTGTCAAATTATATACCTCGTCGAAGAGGACAGCATCGTTTTTTCTGCAAAGCTTATTTTGTCATTATTAAACTTCTTAGTTAACAAAACTAGATTGTTTAGAACTTTCAACAATAGTTGTAAAAAGGTACTGTACAAACTAATATAAATGAACAAAATATCTAAGCTCATGAAAAAAAAATTAGTGGCTTTGCTTACCTTTAATATGTAAAAATTACCATAATTTGAATTAAAAAACTGTTAATTAAAAATCAATATTTTATTGGAACTTTAATTCAATGTACGTATAGTCATTACAAAAATAAAAGGGTTTTCTGTTGGACTATAACTTTATTTCTAAGTGTGATATTTTGATTTTTCCTAAATAACACTAATGAATATCATCGCAAATAATCAATACCTTCATTTTATCTACCACTATGATATAATCTTGACTACTGATTCGTACATTTTCTCCCTATTAACTTAATTATTATTTGAACCTTTCTTCAAAATATTTAGATTATAAGAATAAGATAATTTTAAACATAAATACATTATTTATTACACAATTTCATGCAATGAAACTTAGATTTTCCAGATCATTTTTCACCTTTATTAGGAAATAAGACTATATTTAAAACTAACAGAAGTATCTGGCGTTGCTCGGGGTAAGAGCACAATGAATTGGTTGACTACCCCTGGAAACGATTTTATTTGCTTCAAACAGTCAGAAAAAAATATCTTCAATTTATTTATCGTATGCCAGTTTTTAATAGACTTAATAAACATCTAGTCAATAATTTAAAAAGTCCGGCTTTGAGCTGCACACGTTTGTGCACAGGGACTACTTATTTTAAAATGTCAGCCCTCTGTGTACGGTAGCTAGCATTCAACACTCATGACAGACAAACAAACTCTTCATTGTAATAATAAAGTTAAAATATACTAGCAGGCATAACAACTAGCCCTGAGCTCAGTGGACGTGGATGTTACGTACTCATTGTATGAAATTAGGAACTCGAAGATTCACTGCCGCACTTACAAAAGTATGCCACCTATCCCTATCAGAGTTGTAGTTATTATAAAATAAATAATTTATTTTATTTAAAAAAATTTAAGATGAATATTTTTACAAATGTCTAACTAAAATAATATCTAGACAAAGCATTTTTTTCCCCCGGCTTATAATGGATGGAGTGGTAGGGATAAAGTTGATTGTTTCTATTTAAGATAATATTTGTAAATTATATTTAATTTTCGTGTTACCCACTTCGGTGGCTGCGTGGTCTAATGCGCTACTCTCATATTAGACTAGACTTCCTAAGACGGGGAGATTTGGGCTCGATTCCGGTCGGGTGCATTGAGGTTTTTTTCCCTATATAGTTTTCCACTCTCCTTTGCGCTTCCTCTAAATTAAGCCTTCCTAATCCCTAAGCCATTAGTGTAATTAGTACATAGGCGTATGACCCGAATAGGTAGTAAGAAGCGATGCTAAAATATATTTAAAAAAAATTAAGACAAGAAACATATGTTTTTCCTTTTTTAGCTTATGTTAGCTTTGACTGGGAGATATATAGTAGCTAGTTCGATCATGTGTGAATGTAGACTACTAACTGCTCTGGTAGTATAGAACGTTGTTCAGGGTACACCATATGAGGTTGTTTAGACGTCGTACCCAAAATGAGATCATGTGATGATACTGAATATGGAGTTGTGGAGACAGGAGGGATCTTAAACCTAACTTACACCTAACTATCCGAACCCTGGTGACCATTGGAATAATTCCCCTTTAAAAGAAAAGGAAAACCTATTATACCACCAGGAAATCGAACCCGGGATTTCCAGGTTCATAGCCACTGGAACACTTACCATTTTACCACGAGACTGGTTAATATTCTGGTTTTGAACATAGGACTTATTTCAAAGTTAGATAGGAATGTTAAAAATTAACTTTAATAATGTGTAATTTTATTTATGTCTCTAATGGCACGACCTGCCTTGGTGGCGTAGTTAGCTAATGCGCTACTTTCATGTTGAGTTTGACTGCCAAGGATGAGGAGTCTGAGTTTCGAATCTCTGTCGGGTGAACTGGGGTGGTTTTTCCTAAATGGTTTTCCACTATTCAACCACGCAAATGCAGGTTCACTTCCTCTAAATTCAACTTTCCCAATTCCTAACTCATTAGCTTAATTAGTACTTAAGCTTATAACCCTAAAGGGAAGTAAGACGTGGTCGTAAAAAAAGTTTTTAAAATGTATTGAAACTTTATAATTATTCTAAATGTCTCTACTGTGCTAAATGATAAAGAAACGATGGTTCAGATTATATATTTTCATATTACCTTTAAATCAAGGTCAAGAAACAACGGGAGATTACGCGTCAATACGTGTAATTTATCATTGAACTGTGTGTTTAGAGGGATGAGTAGTGGTGGTTGAACCAATCCTTTTTTATCATAAATAAATAAGCGTTTAACTTTGTATGTCCGCTTATTACTAGAGTATTACTGAATCGATTTGGGTGAGCTTTTTTACAGCATGTATAAAATGAATTGGAAGGCTTTGAGCAGTAAATAGATCAATGGGCTCTCACTTAGGGTAATGAACAGTGACGCTAAGCCCACACAATTGATTGTTTTTCACATTTAAGGGAGAGTTCATGTACCTTACCTATGTATGTTAGCTTATAACTAGCAAACTACGGTTGTATTGCATTGATCAACTAAATAATATATCTTCATAAGGTTGAGATGTGGCGTTTAAACTAAAATGAATGATGGATTTTCACAAATTAATTATTGAAGAAGAATATCGTCTTCAAAATACAGGAGATTTCACAGTAAATATTTACATCCTAAATCCAAAGAGAAATAATAGTTTATTTTGTTTGTTGCTTCGTATTCACATTAGTACGTAAAAAGCCTTTCTTTTTAAAATAATAATACAGTTAACACCCCATATTTTATATTACTTTAACTTACAGTTATATATATATATGAATGTACAATTCTGTAAGTGCTTCAACTTTAAGACCAAGAAACATTATTTACATTATTTTTTACTTTTTGTTTTTGTCAGAGCTCAACCCCTTATATCGATTGACAGCCGATGCGGGTGTCTCTAAAGTCAATATACCTAGAGAGATAAAATTTGAATATTTATATAATGAACAGTGAGGTATTCACTACGATATTTTTGTAAATAATTTCTAGTGAATAAGATTACGACCAGTTTGGGAACTCAAAAACTAAGAAAAATATATATCTTTAATTTGGCATAGGCCTACGTACTTTGGGAAATCTTAGAATGTGCATCCTGGGAGTATTTTTTTATAATTTTATGTATACTACAAGATTTTTTCCCTATACTACGTGGCCAGTGGTGTAGATATCTAAACAAAATAGAAAGTGATGTATATGCTAAAAGAAACTAAAGAATGTGCGTACAGGTAATTATTAGCTTTTATATGTTGCGAGCATTAACTATTAGACTGTGATATCACTGGCTTGCGTATCTATAAAACAAGAAAAATAGCAATCTTCAACTTAGCTTGGGTTTCTATGTTAAAAGAAATCTCACAATTTGCTTACTTCAGGCGTATTCCATTTAACGCCTCCAGATGTTGCGATATTAACGCCTTAAACCACAATACCACTTATCGAGAGGGGAACCAAAAAACATTAAAAGCTTAAACTCTGCATTTGTACTTAATGTATTCTCACGATATGCAACTCTGGCACGTTTTTAAAAATAATATATTGTTTAATTCTACAGAATACTTGACCAGAATGTTGTTGTGACCTTTAAATTCCAAAAACCAAAATATCTTAAAGGGGTTTTAAGTATTTTACCTATGAATCGCTGAGGTATGCAACTTAAACGTTTTTGAAAACCAAAACAGCCATTAAAAGCTTGACTAATTCGATATTGTGACCACCATATTGGGTAAATAAAAAAGATTGAAACTTTCCAAAGGCCAATGTATTCAGGCTTTAGCTTAATTTTTGTTATTATACAAATGCTTAACCTGAGGTCTTAAGACCCGTTATCCCAAGGCAGTTAGTTATTCCTAAGCCAAGGTGCATACAAATTGGAAACTAGCTAAAGTTTCTTAGGTATACTAGCAGAATTGCACGTCAGACATTTATTTTTACTTCTGAGTAAATTGATAATTTGACGCCTTTTACTGCATGACCACCAGTGTGGTAAGTTTTAAAATACCTAGATTGTTGAGAATGTACTATACGTACAAACTTACTAAGGGAAAAGTAATAGTGCAAATATGTTTTTTATTTTAACATATGCTTTGAGCCCACATGTTTAATGAATTTATATATTTATGAAATATTCTAACTATCAATAAGGATATTTGAGTGGATATTAGAAAAAGAATACAGTCAGTAATTATACGCTACTACTCTGTCAGTAATTTGTCATCCCGCCTGGAGTCAAGGAATGTAAAACTTAGAAGATTCAAAACAATATTTTTACCAGTTGTTCTCTATGGGTGTGAAACGTGGTCTCTTATCATACGTGATGAAAATAAATTTAGGGTGTTAAATAAAGGATGCTTACGAATACATTTGTTTCAAAAGATAATGAAGATACTAGGGAGTGTAGGAGGTTATATATTAATAAATTACAAATACTGTACTATTCAGAAGACATTGTTAGCATAATAAGTCTCGCAAAATACGCTGGGTAAGAGATGCAGCACGAACGGCCGATTTGAGAACCGTGTTCAGGGTATTGACTGGCAAACCCACATTAGAATGGTCTTAAAAGAGAAGGAGACTGGCTAGAACTAGCTCAATATAGAGATAGAAAGAGTGTAATAAGGAGGGATTGGCCAGAGCTAGCTCAATATATAAATATGGTGTAGTAAGGGAAATAGGCTAAAACTAGCTCAATATAGAGATATAATGTAATAAGGGGTAATGGCTACAACTAGCTCAACATAGAGATTGAGTGTATTAAGGGGGTCTGGCCAGAATTAGCTCAATATAGAAATAGTGTGTAATAAGGGGGACTGGATAGGATTAGCTCAATATAGAGATAGGGTATATTAAGGGGGGGGGGGAGGTACTGGCCAGAATTAGCTCAATACAAGGATAGGTGGCGTACTTTTGTAAGTGTGGCAATGAACTTTCGAGCTAATAATGACGGAGCGTAAGTAAGAATATTATGAGATTAGGGTCTTAAATCACGTAAATACCTATTTGTGATGTTATAAAGTTATAAAGTATTATTCACTATCAGTGGGTTCTGTTGAATATAGTAGTGATCTGTTTATATTGAAATTTATAGTCAATAAAAAATGCCAACCTATTAATATAAACTCATCAAGCCTACTGATTTCACCCCCGCAACGCCGGGCACTTGGACATCTAGTTTGTACATTTCTAATATATTTCGTTAAGAGTATCGTACAAATATTTAATGATCCATAATTTATTCTGTGATACAGGCATACTAATTATCACAATCAATAAGGTTATAAAAAGTAATAGCCATTTCCCTAAAACCGTCAATAATAGGGTAGATTACACTTTTTATAAGTATTTACTGTAATTTTTTGGCAATACATTTTTATTTTTGAAACGTTTAAACTAGAAATGTATCAACTATATCGCTGCCATTTATATTATTCAAGATTTAATTTACTTTTTTTTATTGATTTCTCCTAATTAATTATAATTAAATTATTTTATAATGGCTTTCTGGGATAGGAATAATTACAGCTATTTAAGGGTCCATGGATCGAATCCCTGCATGACTAAGCTATTTGTTACTGTCTAAATTGGAGATTTTCCGTCCACATTGATAAACTAATGTTTGAATGGGTTGATGTTATTTCTGCTATATAATTAGTTTAGGTCATTAGCTAGTTGTCCGACACCTTTGTTTGGTCAATAGCGTGTCTGTTTATTGAGCTCAGTGTCAATTCCTAGCATATCCGAAACATTTTACATTGGTAAAATACGGGTTTCCCCTTTCAAAGTAATAAATTAACGTCTGGGAGCTTTAATCTATGACTGTTATAGTTTGTTTTACAATTCATGTGCAGATATAATTGGTTAATTTATAAAGTGCCCGTTAAATAGGCCTACCACAATTTTTAAAATACAGTCGGTTTAGAAATGTCCCGTTAAAACAGCAGCTTAATATACAAATAAATGTGATTGTATATAGTATTGTGTATCTATATTATAATTATATATTATATTCAGCCGCTTCAATGGCCGAACGGTATAAGGTTTCACTCTCATATTAAAACTGTTGATGGCGGGAAGATAAGGGATAAAATAAATTGTTTCTTACTTTCCTTCTAAGCAAACGAGAATAGATTACCTCTAAAATTCTTCTTTCCTCACCTCTATTATATATATATATATATATATATATAATTATCTAATGCATTCGTTGTGAGCATTTTGATTTATGCGTCAGGTAATTCTAAAAGCCTTTAATAAGTTAAAATTAATATTCTGATTAGTTTTTATTATATGTATAACAGCCTTTTTATTTTGAAAACCTTAAAATATTACTTACATTCTTTATTTTTGTATTGTAAAACATATATTTACATCCTTTAATTTTGTTCAGGAATCATTAGATAAAACAAAAAAAATTTAGTACTTACATTTTTACGGAGAGCAGTTAACTATTTGTATTATCCGACACCTTAGCTCAGTCGATACCGTGTCTGTCTACTGAGATAAGAGTCTTGGGCTCGATTTCATGTACGGTTGAACAATTTATCATTGGTGATACTTAGGTTTACCCTTCCACTTTGATGAATTAACGACCGGGGACGGGGTGTTGTGAGATTATAAGGCATATGAAGCTATGATAGGCCTAGCAAGCCGGTAATGAAAAATATACGGCTTGAATAATAAAGTGACCCAGACCACAGGCTGGAAACAGTAAAGAATGTAAAGATTTAACTACTTATATCAAATATATATACCTTTTCAAATCATAAGCAACATTTTACCATTAGGCTTGGTTTTATAGTTTTAACTCTTAGCACCCGCCTCGGTGGCGTAGTTGGCTAACGCGCTAGTCGTGTTGAGCCCGACTGCTGAGGACGGGGAGATCGAGGTTCGAATCTCGGTCGGGTGAACTGGGGGTGGTTTTTCCTAAATGGTTTTCCACTCTACCTCCATGCCAATGCGGGTTCACTTCCTTTAATTCAACCTTCCCTATTCCTTATCCACTCGTGTAATTAGTACTTAAGCGTATAACCCGAACGGGTAGTAAGATGCGGTGCTAAATAATAATAATAATTTAACTCTTAGCCAACGAGGTTGGTATTGGAATTCCACATGGATTATTTAAAAATGTTGTGTTTTTTTAATTTACCCTAAAAATGATGTTATTGTATTTTATATTAACTGGTCTCTTTACCTACTTGAATCTACAACAGTGTTCACGTGGACTCAATTACAAGTTGTAAGTCTTGTTTAGCAATGTCGAGGTTGTTGGTGCACGAATAACGACCGATATTTCTTACTAAAATTTTTCCTTCCTCTTCACCCACTCAAATGTGGTTACGATTTATTGGAAATCACCCTTTTTCATTTATAACCCAATTAACCGTAGATAAAATACGTTTTGACATGATGGGAAACGAACGAAGTGGAAGACAATAAAAAGTTATTTGATGTTTTTACCATTGTTATGATTTTATATTTATACAATTTTAAATTATAAGAACATCTTTAGTCTTTAAAATTTACCATACTTTTTGTATTAGCATGAAATATTAGCCCATTAGGCTGGTATTTTACTTGGTTCTAGTTTGGATTGGATGGGTTTTATTAGATGAATTTCACTGTAGATTTAATTGTCTCCTAAAAATTGTAACTTTTTTTCCTAACTAATTTAGTCATTATACTCCCCTAGCTAAAGCTGTTAACCACCTTTGTGTAAATTAACGAAATAATAACCAATTTTGAAATAGGATGGATTGTGTTATATTATTTGTTTTTCCATAGCTACAGTTATGAATGTAAACACATTTTTGTCGTTGGTGATCATATTATTTATTAGGACAGCTATTTTTCTCACTCAGTCCCTAAATTTCTGTACGAATACATATAGACTTAGATTTACGTTATTATAAATATTTCAGGAGATTTAATTTTAAAATATATATAGCATTAAATACGACTTTCTAAGGGGAAATAAATAGATAATAAACTCAAATTAAGCATGGGTCTACTTAATTTCATATTTGGTAAACTTTTTATGTTAATATTGGTATGCATAATTATTATCAATAAAATTTATCAATTATGCATTGGTTTCTTGTTTTAATTTTTACATTATTATTCAAATATATGAAGAATAACAATTTAGACAAGGGAATTGAAACAGGAACCCTTGGGTTATCTTGGAAATTTGCTCTACCACTTAGCCAGAATTTGAATTTGGTTTAGTTAACGGGCTTGACCCAGTGACCAATCATAACGTATTAGTTTATGTTGCATGTGAGTCAAGTATTAAAAATTATAATTTTTATTTATAACATTATATTTCAAATTTAGAGGTATGTATACTTATTGGGGTTATTAGCGTCTTTCAATAGTTCATCAATTTTAAGCTAGTTATTAAATAATTTGTTCACCTAAATCGTGGGTTAAATTAGTATATTGGATGTTGAGTATTAACTGGATTATTGTTTTTAACCACTTAGTCTTACTACCAGTTCAGGCCTTATGCATCTGTGATAATTACTCTTATAAGATAAGGGGGATTAAGGATGTATTTTAGAGGTAATCCACCTGAATATGCTTGGAAGTAGATTGGGAAAACAATTAGTAAAAACCAACTTGAGTGGACCCAACTGGAATTAGAACCCCTATCTCCCTATTTTCAACAGGCCAGCCTAATTCAAGAGTGACTCCTTAGACCATTCGGCCACTCAAGCGTGTATAATTACTGGAATTTAAGAGGTTTATTTACATAGAAGGTAGCATTATACAATCCGCTAAGCCATTTTAGTTTTAATCTCACGTTCCTTTTATCCTATTTAAAGTACTACAAAAACAAAAAATTAAATACCACCAATGCATTTTAATTGCTAATTTATTTTCTTAGTATTTCTTACAGTATCCTGATTTAAACATAATCATACGCTAGAAATACTTTCAGGCCAAACCAGGGCTTAACTTTAAGTGTAATGACAAATAATTGTAAATATTTAAAGCAAATGGTTACAGTTCCGAAGTTTAAGTAAAGTTTATAGGGTACTAGACGTTGTATTAATTTACTTTTTTTTTATCCATTACTATTTACAGCCTGTGGCCTGGGTCAGTGTTTATTCAAGTAATAGATTCTCCACTGCCGGCTCGCTAGGCCTATCGTAGCTTCATATACCTGCTATACTAGGACATGCACAACATCCACTCCCCAGAAGTTAATTTATCATTGTGAAAGGGTAAAACCCTATTGTACAAATAAAAATTTTTCGGCCATGCTGGGAATCAAACCTGGGTCTCTTAGCTCAGTAGGCAGACACGCTACCGACTGAGCTAAGGTGTCGTATCCCACACTGGAATTTAACCCGATCCAGGTATAATTTTTAATTTAATCTAATTTACTTGAATTATGGTCTTCTCGGCAAGGAAAGTGCCATCATAAAATGATTTGCAGCTTGTGTGTTGATATTCATTAACTATGAATTGTTTTACTCATGTGCGCTAGATCTGTGATCATCCTATTCCCTTTACAGCTTACAGGTTAATTTGGATGCATTTCCTCTAATTAACTCCCCTAACACCCACATCGGTGGACACGCAGACTAAATATTTAGCCTGTCTAGACAGATTTGTTGATTATTAAAAAAAGTCAAGGTGTAAAAACAACATAGTTTTTTTTAATGTTCTCCCGCCCTCTATTCACAGAAATGTGGGTAATTTCCTCTTAAGTCTTCCTTCATCAATTCATAAATGTCATCAGCTCAGTTGAAATGCATATAGCATGGACGGATATTAAGATTCTTTTATTGAAAATGTAAACAAAAACTTTCCTTATACAAAACCTTTCGCTTTAGGCTTCAGGTGTTAATGGCTGGTTTACACAGAACGCTAAGCTAAGCTATGCTATGGTTATTATTTTTCCCTCCTGAATTCACTGTGGTTTTTATCTGGTCTGCTCCAGTGAAGTTAAAATATGGCATTCTCCTGAATGTCTTGTTTGAACTCAGATGAGAGTACTAAATAAGAGGAGCTGCTTCTATTAGTAGCTGTTTTGAAAGATGAAGAAAATGTAGGATGTGGAGGTTTGACTTGTTTAATTAACGTTCAATTTTAATATAAAATACTTATTGAAAATAAAAAATAAATACTATATTACTTAAATACACCTGAAACAAACAAAAAACAAAATGTTAACACTTATTTGATTGTTTTCTACAATCCATCACTGCTTTTGTTCAACACGTAGCCCAAGTGGCGTTATACGTATGCACAACTTAAAATATCTCAAGATGGGAGGTGGACAAATTGCCAGCCAGCAATCAGAAAATTATGGTGCAGTGTAGAAAGGTATAGCTTAGCCTAGCTTTATGTGTGAACAAACACATTTAAATATATGGGCCGCTATTTTTCTTAACTGTAAGAAAAGTAAATCTTTTAGCTTAGCTTGGCTTTGCTTTCAGTGTAAACCAGCCTTAAGAATATTGGTACTGATCATTATATTTATCGACCGAGTGAGTGAGGTTTGGCATTTCGTTTGTCTGTTTGTTTCGCGTAAATGCGTCCACAAATTTTAACTAAAATATACCAAATTACATATGTATCTGCTTTTCAAATATTTTATTTTACATCTATTGCGATACATACGTCTTAGGTCACTCGAACAAGGGTTAGTATCTATCCATTTGTTGTCTATCTAGCTTGACCGGGAAAAATTAAAGGATGTATTTCAAATTGAGATCCAAAAAGAGATATTAATACTACATTTAAGATAAGAACATGACAAAATTATTAGAATGATGTACTGTACTTAGCATTTCTTTTAGTGGGGGGAACGAGGTCTACTGTACACAGAACTAATAGAAATAGTAATAGTTTCATGAACGGGATTCTCTATTGGAAATATTTCTACTGTTCGAGAGAGTCGGATAATTTGTTATTACTACTGTTATTTTTATAACTGACACGTGAAATGGAATATTTATTGATCCTTTCTAACAACACTTCGTGTTTACGTGTTTGGTGATTCCGTTTCTAGTCCCACGCTTCTAAAAGAAAGTGACGCTCTGCGCAACGTTAGATCCCATCAAGCTGCAGAAAGGCGCAGAGGGCTGCTTTTGTGTGACGTCAATCTGATTATATATGTATTAAATGTACCATATCCTACTACCCGCTTGGGCTATCTGCATACTTACAATAGTGTGTTAAAGACAAGTAAGTTATAATTTTAAGGATGTACGGCCACATTTTCGTGCAGGGAGAGTGGGAAACTTTTTTTTAATATTCAATTTAACGTACACTTTCTGAACCGACTGATTATATCAGCACACGACTTATAGATTAAATTAAATCTAGTATCGACACAACATCCAACCCGCGGCCATTAATTCACCACAGTAAAAGGAGACACCTACATTTCCCCAATGATAGATTTTTTGGCCATGTTGGGAATCGAAACTGGGACACCTTATTTCAGTAGACAGACAAGCTACTGACTGAGCTAAGATGTCGGTCGGTACACTTAAAGAATAAACAACTTCTGGAAAATTGACCGGGATTAAAACCCCAAACTCGCCAAACTCCTACAATCAAGTCTATTGCTTAAATTACATGTTAGACCATGTGACCATAATTGCGGGTAGAAATATAGAATCATTTGATTCTAAAATATATTTTAGTATCCTTTTAATCTGTATTATTTTTAGCACAGCTATGGCTAATATTATACTTCTCTTTATCTATGACTGTTAAACAAACCCAAATATGTACACTCCTTTTGCCAGCTTTACTTCATGGATTAGACTATGGTGTATTTATATATCACCGCTCTTACCATCGGTTCAAGTTATATGTATATATGATCATTACTCTATTGAAGTAAGTATCAGGAAGGAATTATTTAGAGGTAACGACATTTGTGTGGATTGAAGAGTGGGAAATAATTTGAGAAAACCACCCTCAGTTTACCAAACTGGACTTTGAACCCCGATCCCTCCATCATCAGAAGTCTAGTCTAACACGAGAGTGAAGCCTAGGACCATTAATCCACTGAATTTGGTAACTATAGTGTTTCTCATAAGTTAGGTCACTACTCGTATTCGTTAAGGTAAAACTGTTACCCTTCTGGTTAAATGAAGTGTACACCATCGTCTAACCTGGAAGTTAGCAAGTTTACCTTCCATCATTCCACTATGGTGCAGCTTATATGCTAGGGGCATAGCATAGTCAGTCAATCAAGGTAATTCTGCTCACATTTTTGACAAATGTAGTGAACAATATATACGGTATTCTTCAAATAAAGTGATTCTTTAAATTTTATTTATAAGTACGCTGGATTATAAGTGGTATATACAGTAATTTAATATAAGTGATTTTAAAACAATTGAAAAAAGTTTTGTATGATATTCTAGTGTATAGGCTACTTCATTCTCCAGTAAATACTAGGCTTGGATAGTAGTTTTTTCAATGTTTATTCAGTAATATAAATTGTAATCCTAGATGAAAGTTGTGACTTAACTTTAGTTGTTCTTGTTTGGCATTGATTTATGTTTCATTTTCGTTCGAAAGGAGTTCAAACTTTTTTATGCTCCACCCATCTATTTTATCTCAGCTCCATGTTTTATGATCAAACTTACTGCTAAGAAACTTGTGAACTTTAGTCCAAACCAATATTAAAAGGAAAATCAAGGTTTTAAATGATTGCTTAAACTATTTTCTGTATTCAAAGTTTCATTGAAATCCAATAAATTAAAAGTTTTCAATAAAACTTACCAATCCCAAACACGTATTTAAAAATTTTTTCTCAAATATTATGTTGTGTATATTATTTGTAGCTCAGTTTATTAGTAGATGTATTTTAAAAGTAAATAAATACTATTTATTACTTTTAATAATAAAAATTAAAAATAATTTCCCTCTTCTATGGCCGTTGGTTCTGGAAATAAGCGGAACAGCCGGCGACGCGAAGATCATGGTTCAAATACCAGTTGGGTTTAGTAAGAATATTTTTTCTTGAATGCTATTCCGATCTCCCTGGTCTGGTAAACTTCCTATAAATTCAATCTCCCTCATCCATAACACATAATCGTAATTGATAGGCGTGCATGTAACCCAAACGTTGTGCAAATTTTCTAACAGAAAAATAAATAAATGCGCTTATTTGAACATTATAAATAGTATAGGTCCTTTAGTTATATGAATATGATCTCATGGAAAACTATTTCATTTTCAAGCTTGATTGAAATCATTTACCTCTAGTTCTAAAAAGTTTGGAAAACTATATTAATTTGTTTATTTATATTGATTGTGAAATGATTTTAAAACATATACTAGAACTATGGGTGGCCAATTTGATACTTATTATGTGAAAAATAGGTTTTTATTTAAGTAACATTTATCCACATCTGGGCAATCCCGACCTAACATATATAATTCAAAATTAATATCCTCTAATAATTCAATAACATATGGAATAAATATGTTTTTATAAAATTAGGCCAAATATTATAGAGTTATTATCTATCATATTTTATGTCAACCACAGATTAATATTTTATAACTAAAATGTTTTGAGCCCACATAAACCCAAAGTTGTCTCTGTATTTATGCATAAAATGTGTGATAATATTGATAATCATAGCTAAATTTTAATTTTGAAGGCTAAACAAACACTAACTTTAGTCTACTGTGGTACAACAAATAATGAACCAGACGGAAAAACACACATAATACAAGAGCACAATTTATATGTTGGAACTAAGACTACATAAGAAATATAAAGCTAACTCCTTATTATATTTGGTAGATAGCAAACCCAAGTCTTGGATTCTATTTAAAACGATAAAAATTGCTTTTGCCATGAAAGGAAGTTTATTCTTTTAAATTTGAATAAATTCGTTTTTTATTTAATTTTTTCTGTCCCATAATTAATCCAAAATATATTCCTCATTTCTAACACACATGTAAGCCAATAGTATTTCTTAAATTCCAATTTGTTTTAAATTAACATACTATATAAAACTAAACTACTTGATGATCATAACGAACTATAAAGTCCATGGCGGCCAGAAAGTAGACTTACCATTTAATAATATTCGTGACAACTCCATCCAATCCCTAACTTGACTACAGACCTATTTCAAATCAATGTTCACACAAACTGACTTTTAACCAACCGAGAGGTCTTGTTTATTCAGGTTTACCAAATAAAACTTTGTGTACACGCCTGCCATTACCTATAACACCCCACGTCAGACTGCACGTCTTGATTATCCTAATTATGTTTGCTTAAACAGGGTGAGGCAATTAAAGCGAATCAGTTTTAGGTTGCCAATACTGGTTAACGGTATTAGAGGGTATAGTGAGAGGGGTGGTGTTAGGTGCTATCTCAACTTGTATTCAGTGCACAATAGATATGGTCGGTGCAACAAAGCATATTTTCTGTGGATCAGTTTATAAAAACACACTCCATGGTTCAAGTTCAACGCACATTTAAATGGAAGTTTGGTGATGAGCGTGGTCGGGGACCAATGCCATCACGCAAAACAATTGGTTTGGTATGACAGTGGAGTGCAGGTGGATCAGTTCAGAACAAACCACATACATGTTTAAAAAAACATCAGAAAACCTGAAAACGTAGAGCGCGTTAGAGTGGCCATGGAGCAGAGTACACGTCGTTCAGCATAGAGATACGTCCGTACGTTGCAACTATCTCTAAGGAGTCTTTCAATAATGTTGCACCTGTAACTATGACTTCACTCATACAAAATGCTGTTACCGCAAGAATTGAGCCAGTATGACAAGAATGTCAGAGTGCAGTGTTGTGAGATTTTATTGGCTAAAACAAATCAGAATCTGTAATTTATAAACAATCTTCTAAAGAATGATGAGGCTAATTTCATCCTGAAAGGTTTTGTGAATAAACAAAATTTTCTATATTAGGCAGAGAAATTTACGAAAGACCAGTTTATAATGGTTGTCATTGGGCCTCATTTTTTTGAAAATGCTGATGGATGAGCAATAACAGAAATTATAAAAGATTTCCTTCTTCCTGAATTACGTCAGCGTCAGTATCAGCTTGAAAAGTGTATTTTTTCAACAAGATGGGACCACTGCCCACACATATCGTCACAGCATGGAAATACTGCGCAGATTCTTCTCTGGGCGCATAATTTCCCGGTTTGGTTACGTTCCATAGCCACCGCGGTCACTGGATTTGACAGCCCCCGATTTTTTCTTATGGAGGTATTTGAAAGAAAAAGTGTTTTATCGCCGATTACACGCTATTGTAGACTTAAAGGCCAAAATTCACCAAGTGGTTGATGCCATTTCACCAGATCTGATCCACAGGGTCATATACAGTCTTCGCCAGCGATTGCATCAGTGCATTGCTAGGAATGGTCCACATTAGGGGGACACTATTTTTAAACAGTAAATGATAACTTTTGTTTCCAAAGCCTTTAAAAAACCTGTCAACTATTTATTTTTTTCTTTCTATTGGGTTGTTTCTTATTTCATCTTGAAAATGGTTTGATTTAATTGTTCCACCCTGTATATTTAATATATGCTTTCAAACCATAAATTTCTCCGCTCTCTGGTTTTCAGCCTCATTGTGCAAAAGGATCTTTCTCAGTACGTTCTTCTCCCAAACTCTCAGTTTATTCTCTTAGTACAGAGTTTCCCTTTAGTAAAAAAAATAGGTAGGATTATAGTTATATATATTCTCAGTTTGAGACAGAAGAAGAGACAGCAACAGTTTACAGACTGACTAAAAGTAAGCTTTTCTGCATGAATTCTGTTTTGACCAACTCTTAAATTTCTTTCCTTTCCGTTAGAAGAGTTCCCAAGTATTTAAATATTTAAACTTTTCAAAACACTCGTTGTTTATGTCTATAAAGCCATTTTTTTAGAATACCGAGTCCCAAATTACAGTCATGTAACTACTTCGTTGTATCGATATTAATTTTGGACCTGTTTCTTTGCTGTTTTTAAACAAAATATTAAAATTATTTTTAATTATCTCCTCACTGTCACCGAGCAGATATAAATAACTGCATGAGTAATCAAATTATGTTTTTCTTTTTTAAGGGCTTAACTACAAATTAGAGTGCACAGTTAGTGGAAATGATAAGGCATCTCCCTCCTTGTGTGAGACCATTGTGAATTTCAAATGTAGTTGTTACTCTATTTCTCACAAACACGTTATCACGAGACTCCTTCAAAAACACTTGAATAAGCCTAACCAGTTGTTAATTTCTCATATTAGAGGAAGTATTGTACGATAATCCTGAAAATAAAAATCGATCTCGAGATTATGATGAATATTCACGTTTATGTCAACTCGATCCCAATAAGAGAATGATTTTATAATCTGTCTGTCTATCGATCCCCAGCCAAGGATAAGAAATGGTAGGTTGGATTTTGTTCAGAATTGATATTTAGATTTGATAGAGCTATACCTAAGGATACTTTTTTATTTTGAGGCTACACCTCAAATTTAGGGTAAATTATTAAAAAGAGATATTTTTCTTGGTTGCAAAATTTTCGAGAATGGCCATAACTATTTTGTTTAAAATGCATATTTAGGATTGTTTTGACATAAAAAATAGCACTATATAATTGATTTGGGCCAAATTGATTTGAATGGTAGTTTATTTATGAGAAATTTTAGAAAATTATAAATATTTCAAAAATGGCTGTAACAATTTTGTCTAAAATGTTTTCTTTGGGAGATGGTGTGGTATAAGTTATAACAAATAACACTATTTGTATGTTTGTTTTTAAGGTAAAATCTCATTTATTGATGGTTTACTAATGACTGATTTTTTTTTAAATGAAATATTTTAAAAATAGCTTTAAAAATTTAGTTCCGAATGGTTATTTTTGGAGTATTTGACATGATAAATAACACTATATATTTGTTTTTGGGGTGAAAGTTTGTTCACGGGTAGTTTATTAATGACTGATTCTTTTTTAAATTGAGATTTGATAAAAAAGATTGTAATAATTTGGTTCCGAAGCAGTATTTTAGGGGTATTTGACATGACTAATTACACCGTATACTTTAAAAAATAGTTGTAAGTTACATTTTATACATTTGTGGAAAGCTAAATAAATGTTCCACACAAATCTCCATTTGAACTGGTTACTAAGATAATAAAACAACTCACCCAAATTATTGAATAGCCTTGTATTTGAAATTGTCTATGCTTATTGTATTTATTTATTAATGAGATACATTTTAATCAATAAATCATGGAACTAGGTTGTTACTGATAAAATAATCAAGGTAACCAATAAACAACATAGCCAAATTAGTTTTTAATAAGTCATTTAATATTTTAATCTATTCACAAAACAAAAGTTTTTAATCAAAAAATATTTTCTAAATAGTGGCTTGACTAATTTAATTATATTAATCAAGACAAATATTTTCGCTAATACTATTGAACTACACAATGGTAAACATGTGTTTTATACTGTTGTCCTCCAGGAAAAGAAATTTAAAAAAATTGGGTCTTTTATTTTCTTGTAATAGTTGAAAAAATACTATTTTTCAAAAATTGTAAATTGTATTATGTAGAATTTATAGTTTTTTGTTTACTATAATAAATTCACAATTATTTTTAAAATATTGACAATACACATCTTTAAACAAATCTATTGGATATTTGTTATTATTATTATTATTATTATTATTATTATTATTATTATTATTAGCACCGCGTCTTACTACCCGTTCGGGTTATACGCACTTACGCTAATGTGTAATGGTAGGGTGATTGTGAGATGAAATGGAGGACCTACAGTTTAACGTGGAATCCGAACCACGGTGGAGGCCTGGCATTCCCCACATTCACAAGATGTCTTGTCAGAGGTGAAGGAAGGGTTTGGTAATCAGATAAATCTGTGCCGAGACCGAGGAGGATATTTGTTATGGCTCAGTGTTTACAAACTCTTTAGGCCTACAATAAATTCCTTCATTATAATAATACATCAGCTCCTGCAACATATTTTTAAAAGGTTCTCTAAAATATTATAATATCCAATTTTAACCATGATTTGAGAAAAAAAATTAAACTAAAGTGCAAGCGGTCTAAATCTTTAAGCCTTAGGTGGACTGGAAGATTTACATACTGGCTAGAATATATCCAACAATTAAATGTAACCTAACGAACACTCTAGTATTAAAAGTGCGTGTATATTTTTGTTTTAATATACAGAACGCTGACAATACACAAAGTTTAAAGAAAACTTATAACATTTTATTTTTATTAGGTACTAGAAGTTAACATTTTATAAGATATAACGTGGTTTTAACTACCTCATTTGTAGCTTTTAATGTACCAATATCTTTCATAACAGTTCTGAAGTTAGTAACCTCATTTGGAGCTTTTAATGTACCAATATCTTTCATAACAAATCAAGATTTAGTATTCTGTTTACCTCGATGTGTTAATCATTTACATATTATATTTGGTTTCAAGCTATTTTCAGTTTTATTTTCCATTTACTTTAGAAGGCATCAATAAAACTGTACTTACATCCATAGACGGACTAGACCACTGGGACACCGGGGCATATCCTGGTGGGCAAATTTGATTTGGGCTGCCTCATCTACTTTAAACTAAAATAGATCTATTAATTCATTTTAAAATCGAAGTTTTTATTAAATTTTAACTAAAAGTTCCAGTGAGTGAGTCTGATAGTACGCATTATCCATCATTTGTGAAGAGATACGATGTTATTAACTGTAAAAACATCCCGTTTGTTGTGTATTGGTGGTATTTAAAAGACAATTTCTTAAACCTAGCGTGTGTTTTTTGAGTACCATGCATTATTACCAGTTCAGGGTATATGCTTATAAACTAATTACGCTAATGGTATTAGAGATGAGGAAGGCTATATCTAGAGGGTGATTAACTGCATTTGTGTGGAGGGAGAGTGAAAAACAATTTAGAAAAACCACCTCCAGTCCACCTGAACAAGATTTGAACCCCTATCGCCCCGTCATCGGCAGTCTTGCTCAGCACGAATCTAGCGCGTTAGACAACTACGCCACCGAGGCGGGTCTAGCTGCTGCTGTTTCAAACATAACACATGAAATTAAAATCTGTTGCTTGCTCTCCTATGGATAAAATTTTCAACTTAGCAAAATATTAATACTAATGACAATATAAAATAAATGGTACGGAACTCCGAACGGACTTTCTCACTCCATTGTTTAAAAATGGAAATATTTACTCAAAATGTATAATATAAATGAAATGAAATAATACACCCTAGGAAACCCGAGCAAAAATTGCGATAAACATAAGTTAGACATTTTTTGACTCCCGGATTTAAATTTTATGATGATATTATTAATGAATTAAAGTCCTCACTAGTTTTGTACACAAAAAAAGATCGATAATGGGTCCACAAGAGTCAATAATTTTTTTTAAGACTTTGACTTTTGTTCAAAAATTTAGACAATTTAATAGCGGTTTCATATCTTATAGTTATCGCAATTTTATTAAACTTCTAATTTATAAATTTATACGAATAAAAAAGTTAAATATCATCTATTTAGTCTTAAATAATAGAGCTAGATAATTGCTATAAATATATTTCCTCTAAGAGATTAAATAAAAAAGAACATGAATATTTTGAGACTTACTTATTTACTTATTCTATGGAATTAGAGAATTATTGCACTAAAGCTCAAGTAGTATCTCTGTATAAATAAAGGTCTTAAAATTGTATTAATATAGCTGTCAATATCTCAGGAACTTTTCGTTTTATAAAGATATATTCCAAATAAAAGCTTATTTTTTATTTTTAATAGTCCTACAATTTTCCAATGATAGGTTATTTAGTATCTTAAATAGTTGCGAAGATAAAGAAATTTCCGTATCTACAAAGTATCCTAAAATTCATTTTCATAGGAAAATGAAAATAGCAATTTTTTTACAATCCTAATTAACTCATGGACACGAAATTTAATCAAAATCGTAATAGCCGATTTTGACAAAATCGATTTTTTTTTATCTTTTTAACTTTTTGTAAACTACCCTTAATTTTAGGGTTGGATAACACCAATTCCAAAAACCCCTCGGGGCAACCCTATGAAAACCCTAGATACCATGTTATAGCCGGATCAGTAAAATAGTTTAGGCTTTACTCCGAGGTACAGACAGACAGACAGACGGATGAGCAGGAAGACAGACTGAAGGAAATTTAAAAACAACTTTTTTTTTTATTTTGGGGCTCATGAAACGTCGAAATTCATCAAGATCTCGAGTTTGATTTTCCTTAACGATCACAATACTTTCTCTACATGTAATATTTCTCAAAGTAAAAATATTTTAACAACAAATGCTTTTATTCTTAAATAATTATATTAAAAACGTTTATTGTTTCAGTAACATTAAAATAAATCTAATCTTATTCTGGACATTTTAATTATATCTTAATTATATTAATTGTATTTTACACTATATATTTTTTCAAAAAATTTAATACATAATGGTACTTTGATTAGCCTAAGAAATTAAATTTAAAAAAATTGTCAAAATTATATTTTTTTCTTTGTTTTATAAGTATTTTCTGGATTGTTAAGATTAGGAAATGGTCATTCTTTATTATACAAAAGTAGTAGGTATAGGTTCACTTTACAAACCTAAATATTTCAAAAATATAGGACTAGCTATTTTCTAACAATTAATAACCATTTTAACTCATGTTAGGTTTATGCTGATGTCTTAGGAAGATTGAATAGCGACCATTATCATGTATAAATGACCTGTGCATTAAATTTGCTAATAATTATAATATAAATTATTTTACCTCCTCACTTCAGCCTACACTGAAACATAGCCTCAGTGATATCAATGAATGTCTGTTAGAGGCCTTTATACATGCAATCCCGAGACGGTTGGTTACGTTCCGGTCCACCCCTGTTTACACCCACCACATTGATACCACATACTGTACATGTACAACATGGAATGTAAAACATTGTTTTAGGGTATCCGATCTTTGTTAATTTATTTCATTTGTTTCCATCGTGATATAGCAATATTTAACTTTGAGTAAACATGAATTGTATTATATACTACATTGTTCCATGTCTAACCATCACTTTGGCTAAAAATGTAACTTAACAAATTTTTGGGCCAACGCATCAATAAACCGAGGTATTTATTAGAAAGTTAGACTGAATTTTTTAATCTTAAAGCTAGACTAAAATTTTTTACAAAAGTTTTCCTTTATTAAAAAAAACAACTCTATTTCTTGCATGTACTCGACTGAGATCCTGACCCCAATATCCCCATCATTTGTAGTCTAGTCTATTGTGAGAGGGATGTCGTAGACCATGTGGTCACTGAAGCAGGTGGTAGATTGTTTCAAATTTTATTATATCCTATATATTTTATATATCTATATTAATTGATAGTAAACAGTTAATCCTATTATGTTACTCTGTGAAAAATACATTAATGAGTCAAACAAGATCAATGACATTATTTTCAAAAGGAATTTTATTTAGCCAAATAAATTAACAACATTTTGCGAAATATTAGCTGATAGTGTACCGTACATAGCTACCTAATAATTAAATTAATAGATACTAGTTACCCGCCTCGGTGGCTCAGTTAGGTAACGTGTCAGTTTCGTGTTGAGCTAGACTGCCGTGGACGAGGAGATCAAAGTTCGAATCTCGCTCATGTGAACTGGAGGAGATTTTTACTAAATTCTTTCTACTCTCCCTCCACGCAAATGCGGGTTACCTTCCTCTATATTAAACCTTAACAATTCCTAACCCTTTAGCGTAATTAGTACTTAAACGTATAACCTGAACTGGTAGTAAGAGGTTGTGTTATGTATTTTATTATTATTATTATTATTATTATTATTATTATTATTATTATTATTATTATTATTACTAGATACAGCACAGTATAGATGTGGACGACTTCATAAGTCTTTTCTTATATTGTTTCCGATAATCGGGGGTTGGAGGTCTTATCACAGCATAGTGTAGCTATTGTGCTGAAGTATCTTTTATAAATGGTTTCAAAATATCCTTCCACGATGATGTATACTCTCTCTCTCTCTCTCTTATTATGTAGAAATATTTAAAACAATGAAGAAAAACCCAGCTTATATACCTAAACAATATTTATACTCATGAGTCAACTCACCTTATTGTCAAATCTCAACAACTTAGCTCAGTCGAAACGTGACTGGCTACTGAGCTAGGGGTTACGGGTTCAATTCCAGGTATGGCCGAGAAATTTATCATTTGTTAAATGTGAATTAACGGCCGGGGCTGAATATTGTGTCTGTTATAGATCTAAGTTGGTTAATAAGTCGTGTCCTAAAATAATTAGATGGTTCAGAAAGTGTACGTTAAATACATCAAATAAATGAAAAATAAACTTTTATTCAGGTATATTGTATTTAATAGTTTATCAGTAATAAAAAAAATACCCCATTAATATTTTCTATAACATTGGGTTATATTTCCTTAAACATATATAATTATTATACATTTTCCTTTGAGGAAAATTTATTAGGTGGTAGTTTATTAAACAATATTAATTACATTGTTCGTTCGGCAATCGAGTTTTGCTTTGCGTGCAGATATTCATAGATTTTAATATCTCTCTTCATATATTTTACTGAATCCCATCCCACAGTATAAAATGTAACATATGGTATGAAACTGTAATTTTCATATAAAAACTTAATAGATTCATAAATAAAGAACATATAATAATTATATTATTTCAGGTATTTGACATGATTTTTAATACACAGTAAGTGTTTTTAAGATATGATTTAGATCAAGTAATATGCTAGCATGGTTTATTCGAAAAGACTGAAACATAAAAATTAAAGTAGATAGCATATGTACAAGTTAAACCTAAACACATATTGGGCGTAAAGGATTTTCAGAAATGATAAGATATTTAAAAAGAAAAGCTTGAGCTAGAGCTACAATCATCTTTTTCTTTAAACGCTACAAATTATGTTTTATATTTTGTATTAAAACTTTTTTGTAATACAATTAAAATAGCCTCCTGATTCTGTGGGAGAATGGTCTAAGCTCTAAGGTGTCAGCATCAAAATAGTTAGAGTTTCCAATGATGGAATGATTTGGGTTCGAATCCTGGTAGGATGTATTGAGAGGGGTTTTTCCTTTATTATTTTCCACTCTATCTTTACGCAAGTGCGGGTATAATTCCTAATTACTAATTCCCATTACATTTGCGTAATTAGTACCCGAATGAATAGTAAGAGACTGTTCTAGAAAATAATAAAAAGTAAATCTAAATAGCCATTCATTTATGGATTCTCAAATTTACTGGAAACATTTTATAGTATTTGGTTATCTACTCTCTTTTATTTATTACCAGAATAACTGGATACATTATTTTATTAATTTCTATTTTATTTGTATTTATTTATTTAGCACCACGTTTTACTATCCATTCGGGTTATACGCTTAAGTACTAACTACTCTAATGGATTAGGACATGGGAAGGTTGAATTTAGAGAAAGTGAACCCGAATTTTCGTGGAGGGAGAGTGGAAAACCATTTAGGAAACACTACCCTCAGTTTGACACCCAACCGAGATTCGAACCTCAATCTTCCCATCCTCGGCAGTCTAGCTCAACTCAACTAGCGCGTTAGCTATCTATGCCAGCTAGGTGGGTCGAATTGTTTTAAGCACGATAGATTAGCTAGTATTTTATTTAAAGCACCACGCTTATAAAGCCCATTAACTTGTTTATATTAAATCTGTAAATAAAATTATGTATGTGTGTAGGTATCGGTATCATCTTTTAACTTACCAAACTTATCTTATTTAAATCTGTATTTCTCCTGGGCATGCGTTCTTTGTGCATGTGCATCTTTTAATGACGTCTAGCTGGCGAACAGACCCGAAGGTGGCCGAGTGCAGGCGGCGCGCCGCGGCAGATTTGGCGGGTGTGTTAGTCGGAGGGCGAAGGAGAGGGGAGAAGGCGGGAGATATTGTGGCGCGGCCTAGTGACGGGGTCAGTCCGTGTTCTGGCATCCTAGGTCACTTCGCGCAGTCAGAGTCGATCCCGGGACATTGATCACCCACTCTCAGTCCTTCACGGCTGACAAAACTACCAACGTAGTCTTCTTAAGACAAACATACTTCTTCTCTCTTCTTCGCTATAAACATCACCATAGAGCGCCACTTCCATAGACAAACAGCTTTATAATTGTACTGTCATTTCCTTCACTCAATTTCACCACTCACTCATTTACTATGTGTCTATATACTAACAACTATATATTATAATCCTATTTAGAGAAATATTTACAATCATATAACCACACCTTTTGTTGAAAAAACAACTAGCAGCGCCATCTATTTTAAGAACAAACTTAGAAAGTATTTTGAGTGTGAGTCTCTGTCGTGTCCTAGATCTGTAGATTCCTACATCAATCCTTACTCCTATTAGTGACGTAGAGAAGCTTGCTATTTCCCCTCGCGCGCTGCTTGTAGCCTGCCCAACAGAACACGTGATCGACCCCCAGCAAGGACAGAGGGGCCCATCATGGTTCACCTGCAGCGTGGTGTCGGGTCGGTGGGCCCAGACACCCCAACAGCACCACCTGCACCGTCACCCCTCCAGCAAATGGGTGTCCACGTGGCCGAGGGGGCCCAATTCGTGAGTATTGCTTGCTTGCTCCAAATGTATGTGGCTGGCTGGTATCCTGGCTATCTTAGCGCGGCTCAGACCACACTTCATTAACTTACAATCGGTGACCTGGCGGTCTAGGGGTAAGGTATCAGACTTCTGTGCTGGGGTCCGGGGTTCAATCCTCGGTTCTGGCACAGCTTTATCTGATTGCCAAAACCTTCCTTCACCTCTGACAAGACCTGTATTAATCACAACTGGTGGATGTGTGGAATGCCAGGCCTCCACCGTGGTTCGGATCCCACGTTAAACTGTAGGTCCTCCATTTCATCTCACAATCACCCTACCAATTACACATTAGCGTAAGTGCGTATAACCCGAACGGGTAGTAAGACGTGGCGTTAATAATAATAATTAACTTACAATCAACACTAATTAATAAGATCGACCCATTCAGGTGAGAAGACATTTAAAATATCATTTAAAGTACTATTTATATATTTAGACTTTCAAAATTATATTTTAGTTTATAAACTATATCCATATGAGAATAAATAATGTCTCGAACAATTATATTTTTCAAAAAATATCAATCATACGTTATTTTTTAGATAAAGCTCTTAGAATAATTGCAAAATCTCACTTTTCATTACATTGCCACTGAAACACAATGTACCGGATTCCTTTCAAATATCAAATCTATGTAATTAAATAGCAATTACATTATTTTACCAGCGGTCGTGTTTTTTCCTCTATTTATTTTCAGTAATGTCTGAGTTAATGGTAGTTTTTATGGCTGTGGACGACGAAAAATCAATTCTGTGAGTCTTTTCTTTCAAATACCTGTATGGTATTCAAGTGGTGCGCACTCGGGTTGGTACGAGAGATATTAATTTCATCATAGGTGTATGGATCATTGTAGAGTTATTTTAAGTGTTTAGCCATTTAATTTTTTACTATACTTACTAACAAGATGTGCAAGTATTCAACATAATGCTAAGAACTGAACAATCACAATCAATATTTAATTACCTACAACAGGGGTCATGCGAACTAAAAAATCAAGCACAAATTGTCTGATTGGTAACTAACGAGAAGTTCAGGGTTCGAATCAGAGCTGGGTGAGCTGAGAGTGTTATTTTAAAAAGGTTTTCCCACTCTTCTTCGATTTTAATGTGGGTATATATCTCTTAGATTATACCTTCTTCCCTAGCCTTAGAAATAGAGCACACAAAAAAAGGGCAAATGAAATCAGCATTACCAAACCTAGACAATTTATTGCGGTATTTTGTTTCACTGTTAAATGTAAGATTGGTAGCCTCTCTCGCTATTTTATTCTACCCTCCTGAAGGGGTCAAACTGATCAGCGTGTACTTCGTATACTCATGTGTGGCACGGATAGGCTGATCAGTGTGATATCTTGCTCTTTTCTTAACCCACCAACAACACGCAATCTCTAACTCATTCTCTTATTCATTGCTTATTTATATTCATAGAAAGGCGACTGTCATTCCTTCATACTTTATTAATCTTGATATGATTCACGTTAATGGCTTCTTTGAGGCACACGCATCAATAAACGTTAATATTTATATGCCTATTAATATTGGCTATGTTTACAATTTTATAGACAACCTTTGTTTACGCTATAGATATTTTCTAGCACCCCGTCTTACTACCGGTTCATGCTATACGCATATGTACTAACTAAACTAATATGTTAAGGATGATGAAGGTTGAATTTAAAGGAAGTGTGTCCAAATTTGGGTGGAGGAAGAGTGGAAAACCATTTTGGAAAAAATAACACGCAATACACCCAATTGGTATTTGAATCCCGATATCCCTGTCACTAGACGTCTAGTCTTAACGACGCCTTAAGCTATACGGCCACCAAAACAGGTTATTTAATATTTAGGTTGTATAAATAATCTATAGTGATTGAATTTAATGAATCGTCTTATAATATTTAAAAAACCAAAAAGGGTAAACATTTGCTAATGGCTCATTTCAATAAACAATATGTAAATTAAAGTTTTGTTTTTACATACAAAATTTAACAATATTTTATATCAGATATACTAGTCAATGAAAAATCGTATCAAATAATTACAATTTAAATGTACATTGTCTAAGTAGCTAGAAGGCATAGCGCAATAATATACTCCACACGATCTATTCTAGCTGGTGTGTAAATATAATAAAATTATTAATACGTGAGATTACAAAAATAAGTTATTAATAGTAATTTTACCATTCTCGATACGTCTTTGTGTTTGAACTACCTAAATTACTCCCATCCCAGTATCTTATTATGATAATAATTTGAATTAGATGGGAGAGGTGGATGGATCATTTCCACGACAAGAAAGTTTTTACAGTTATGACATTAGGGCTTTACCGAATTTTTGTATAACACCGCTTATTACAACTTATTCAGGTTATACGCCTATGTACTAATTATTACTCTAATTGGTTGGTGGTTAGGACGGATTTATTGAGAGGAAATGCACCCACATTTGAGTGGAGGTAGAATGGAAACATATTTAGAAAAAACTACCCTCAGCGCACCTGACCGGGATTGAACCCCAATCTACCCGTCTTCGGCAGTCTAGTCCTACACGAGATTAGTGCGTTAGACCACGCGGCCATTGAAGTGGGTCTTACAGAAAATACTTCTAATAACGTGTCTAAGTATTCGCGTTCAATGGCTAAACTAGTAGCGTATGAGAGATATACAATTCTACACTTAGCACTCTAGTTATGTTTAAAATACTTTAAATTGATTCTAGAAAGATTTATAGATAAATATATTTTAGCTATCTCCTGTTCGAGAGCTTAAACACAAATCACCGCAGGTAGAAAACACCTGCAAAAAAAATGCATTTATAATTACGGCCCTGACTATTAACAAACGGTTACCTGCTTCTAACCATTTGTTTGAACAATCACATTCAAATTAATGTACTGCACAAATATATATTTATTGTTTTTAATGGTCAAGTGGGTACTGAATGGAAGACAGTAGCCCACGATCAGTCCTTAGAATAAGGTCTTGATACTATCCTGATATATCGACTTATTTAATTTTCTGGAATAGCAGCCATTAA
This sequence comes from Timema monikensis, assembly GCA_902151445.1. Classification (NCBI taxonomy): domain Eukaryota; kingdom Metazoa; phylum Arthropoda; class Insecta; order Phasmatodea; family Timematidae; genus Timema; species Timema monikensis. The sequence goes on from CABFVZ010000743.1 coordinate 162,433, forward strand.
TTAATATTAAATTATGTGTGTATCAAACGGTTATTGTAATCTATAAAATATATCACTTATAGTGATATTTATGTTGAAAGTAAAATATCATTTTATACAGATGAGTTTCTATTATGAACCGATCATTTGTGAGTTAATGAGAAAAAATCAAACGATGGAAAACCAATTTCCCAATCTTAATCCTACAGAACATCAAAGTTAAGATTATACTTCCCTTTCTCGATTTCAAATTTCCTACTTGATTTCTTTTTTTAGAGGTACGTTAATCCCTTTATGATTGATATGATTGCATTATACGCAGTTTCATCTGAGTTAAATAATTTTGAGAGAGGAAAATCCTATTTTCTATTAAGTAATCCCAAGTTTTAAAAATAGCAACAAAATTAAAGGTTGGTTAAAGCTTTCATGTGCTCAGTTTGGTAAATACTGATGACATATTATGACAAATCTAGGATTCAGGAGGTGAATATTTCTTAAAATCATTTACTATCACATTTGTTTCCCTTATTAAGTCTGAAAATAGTTTTCAATTGCCTAAGTCAACTCATACAAAAGCATTAAGAATTATTTTAATGTTAACGGCATGAGTAAGTTGTTAAGTTTGTTTCATCTTATGCTTGTTGGAGTCTAAATCTGCAAAAAAAAAAAAAAGATTTTGTAAAACCCATGTTGGATTAAATTTAATTTTATAGCTTGTTTGATCATTTTATATCTGTCATAAAATGTAATATTTGAAAGCCCAAAGCTGGGAGATACTTTTCTGGAAATAGTTTTTCTATAAAATACACAATAAACTGCGTTTTTCGTGTCAAATTATTTACGTAATCCTCTTGAAGCTTATCTACCCCTAGAATTTAGATTAATATTCACAATCATTTAAAACAGTCATCTAAAATAACTGCCTGGAGCTACATGCCAAGTTAATTGGTTATCCAGTACCACTCTACTGTAATTTTGAAATAAAAAAACACAACCAATATGTTTTCGTTTTATTGCTATTGCCTTAAAAATTATTTAATAAAATGTCACAATTTATCGATCGAAAAATGAAGTAATATATGGTACGGATCTCCGAAAGGACCTTCTCGCTCTATTGTTTAAAAATGAAGATATTTACTCAATAGTCGTAATATATTATTTACTAGCGAACCCGATAACAAATTGCGCTATATATACGTAAAACATTTTTTAAATCACGGTTTTAAATTTTATAATTTAAAAAAATTAAGTCTTCATTTGTATATTTGGAGCAATAAAAAATATCGATATAGGGTCCCCAAGGGTCAACATTTCGTATTAAAACTTTAACTTCCAGTTAAAATTTTCGGCATTTTATTAGGGGATGCACATCTCATGATTATCGCATTGCTACTAAATTTCTCTTTTGTAAATTTTGACCAATAAAATAGGTAAATATTGACTATAGAGTCTAAAATGAGAGAGATAGATCATTGCTGTACCAGGGGCGGATACAGGAGGAGGGCGCGGGGGGCACGCACCCCCTTCAAGAAATTAAACCATTTAAATCAATGTTAAAGTCACTATTAGGTTTATTGTCATGTAATATTATCTCACTAACAAGATTTCATTTTTATATTCTTATTGGTAATATTATTAAATGATTAATTTACGGTAATTACTATAAATACTTATGACAGTATTAAAGTGGTGAAAATACGCATTAATGAAATTACCCAAATTTAAGTTGCGTGCCTCTCACCTGGTTACACAAACATTGCTTGGTTCTAAATTTATTTTATCATTTTTATTATTAATATCTCAATGATTAACAATAAATAAAGATATTTCAAATTATATATTTAAAATAACCTACTTTATACAAAATCTTTGAATAATACCACACAAAACGTGTTAGTATGGCTTAGTGTTAAAATTTAGATCTAGAATGAGAAATAACTAGCTACACTATTGAGTGGAGTTCAAGATCGATTGTTCGAAATCTGAATAATTACATCTATTTTGTCTAATTTATTGAATAGCTAAAAAATCATTTATAATAAATTTCAATACTAATCACAAATTTTGCATAATACCTTTCATTAGAGTAATATTATTAAGCTAGCGTTACACTGAAAAATTAATTTAAGATTTATTCTCAAATTTTGAAGTAGTTTTATGTACACATTTCTTGAATTGCCCCAAATCCCCGCTCCCTGACCCGATCGTGATAGGAGCATCCGTGTCCCTCCCCCATAACGAAAATCTTGGCTTCGACCCTGTGCTATAAAACATTTCTGCTAAGAGGTTAAAGGAAAATCAACATAAACTTCTTGAAAGACTTACTTATTTGCTTACTTTATGAATTATTGCGTTTAAATTTAAGTAGTACCTCTTACCAGGTAGAGCTCACAACATTTTATCAATATATTTGCCAACATTTCAGAAACTCTTGGTTTTTTAAAAATATATTTCAAATAAAAGTTTTTAATTTTTTATATACTACAATATTGCAATGATACGTTATTTATTATCTCAAATAGTTTTGAAAATACGGAGATTTACGCTTCTGTAAATTACCCTGAATGCATTTTCATGGGAAAATGTAAACAGTCAATTTATTTATAATCTTAATCAACGTCTAGATACGAATTTTAATCAAAACAGTTTGAGCTGAAATTGAGAAATTCGATGTTTTCTCTCTTCGCTTTTTTTTTATCTAACTACTCTTAATTTGGGGATTGAAAAGACACACAGGCATACGGAATTGCAAATACAATTTTCTTAGGGTTCGGGGGGTCAAAAGACGTCTACATCCATCAACATTTCGGGTTAAATATTTTTTACGATCACACTACTTTACCTTTAGTGTTCGAAAAGTTAAAAAAATATTTATATTTGCGTATAGCTTGAAAGTTTTGGTTTTATAAAAATATGTTTCAAATAAAATATTTGTAATATAAATAAATCTACATATTTGCAATGATAAGTAATTTCATATCTCAAATAGTTTTGGAGATATCATAAAAAATGAGAATTTACGCGTCAGACCGGGGCCCTTAAAGTCATTTTGCCGAAATATTGAGAGTAGCCATTTTGTTTGGAATGTTTATAAATGTTCTGAAATGAAATTTAATCAAAATAACTAGAGCCAATTTTGAGAATATCTACTATTTATTCCTGAACTAACTGGTTATAATAATAACACATGACATAAAAACTATAATTATATCTATAATATGAAAAAAAACCAGCCCCCTGACCTTAATTCGTCACTATGAAAGGGGAAACCCACATAAGACCAATGATAAATTTTTCAACCTGCTTAGAATTAAACCTGGTACCCGGCTTAGTAGGCAGACATGAGACAGCTGAGATAAGATCTCAAATTTTCGTAATACATTCATATAAAGTTGTAAGACTTAGGATTGGATATCCTAAATTTCATTGGACACATTTGGAAAGTAATCGTGCCCTTTCCATAGTATGTTAGGGAGATATTCACCCCTCCATAGCTTAATGTGTTTTTGAAACTAATAAAACTCAACATATTAACTCTACCATTTATTGTTAAAGCCATTTCCTGGAGATGGTAATGTCTTACACCGACTCATTTATTAAAGTATTTACATATGTATTTGTTTAAAAAACATCGCAAACAATGATTTCAAATTCTGGTGGGAACGTTGTGGAGAGAAAAGAAAATTTGAAAATCTCTTCAACATCTATTCGAAAATGCAAATATAATACGTTTAACAGACTCGAATATATGTTAAGTTTTATAGACAATTTCTATCCTACTTTACATACCCATAAATACATATTTATCAAAGTAATTTAAAATAATATATTTTTTAATTATAGTAGTGTTGGTGAAAGTTTGAGGATAACACTTAACAGATTGATCAATAACACCCACATACACAAGAAAATCACTCAAATAATCACGTATGAGTTGCAGTTAGGGGCAATGCCTTCAACAATTATTCAGGAGTTTTTTAAACATTTTAATTATAGAATTACTTGTTGATCTTCCTTTAAAGTGAAAATGTTTTGGAGTAGTGGTATCAATAGGATCAATTCAATTCGATGTCAAATTGATTTTACAAAATGGTGTGCCAACCATTTGAAGAATTTAAAATAAAATATTCTTCCTCATCTCTCCTTCACGATACTATTAATATATTGTATTAATGTTTATTATGAGATTACTGGGTTTTATAATTAAAAACTTATATATATTAGTGATCTAACACACAGACAACCAACTATAATACTAAAATGTTGAGCGAAACCTGATAAATGGCCTAGTTTACAAAATATTCACCAGTACCCACATGAGTGAAAAAATAAACGTTGTTTTAAATACTATCTGTAGATCACCAGTCCTCACATGTTTGGTGTTAAACTTTTAAACCATAAAATACACTTTAAACATATATGTTCATTATTAAACTTAAATTTAATAGGTCATAAGACTAAGTTTCAAAATTTTAAAAGCCTAAAATTATGCTTTATTCTCTCTACTATCTCTATTTAATATCTATTTTAGTTTACAATCACTTAATAAACATAGTTTTATTAAGATGATTATAGTTTAAGTTTGTTTATGTATTAAATAGTATTAAGACAGGTGAAAACATATAGTAACACAATCTCAACTGCTATGCCAGGTCATTTTATTTCTATCACATAAATCATGATTCATTAAACTATAATGAGATTGCTGTTACACCAATAAATAATTAAGATTATTGCTATCCTAGTGATTATTGCGTCCTTAACTATTCACAGCGTCATTTTGCTATACTTTTTTTCTAATACAACTATATTTAAAACAAGTACAATCCTCACATTTTATAAAATGATTAGTAAATTAATTATATGTATGTATACATATATATACATATATATATACATATATATATATATATACATATATACATATATATATATATGTAATTCAACAACTTACATATATATATATATATATATATGTGTAATTCAACAACTTACATTTTGAAATTATGAACTTTAATACTATTTTAATCTTTTTTTTTTGTTAAATTAAAAAAGATTTTATTATTAGGTATACATTCATTTTAAAATGTTAATAGATCATCGATAAACGTTGAAAATACATAGGAGCAGGCCCTATACTAGATAATATATGTATTCAGTGAGCACACGATTTTACTGTTACTACCATATTTTAAAAATCTCTTATTTATGTTTAAATTGTCAATTTTAATATATGAATATTTGAAAGAGACAAGCTTAGTTTAAATTGGTCATATATAATATGTTTACAAAGGCCAGCCGAGAATATTCAACAATCAAATTAAAACATATATATATATATATATAAGTGACAATAAAGTGTAGATGGTAAACTTCATTAAAGGTAAACATGTTTCTTTTAAACTTTAAAAACTTCTAAAAACTAGAAACGAGTTTCATACATGTGTTTTAAATAATTTTAAGTTCAAAGACAAACTAAACATATTTGAAAATATCTTTGTATAGTAAAAAATAGCTTTAAAGTTGAATAGTACACCGCACAAGCGTATTTTATGATAAATTTACTTGAATTGATAAAAAAATATAATGGTCGACAAATTTATATATGTTAAGTTATTTATAGATTAGGTGAGATTAGCCTGTAATGTAACATATTATAATGTAATACTTACTATTTGCAGTGATTATCTGCGTGAGACAAGCACGCCACGAGCATTCTCTGAACCATCGGCAAACCGAGCACGCCACGAGCGATAGACGAAGTGATCTCAGTTCAGTATTTCCGAGGGTGCACCACAGCTAGATATGTATGATAGCGAGGAAGTCGTATATTATGAGAAGTGGTGCTGTGCTATTATGCCCATTCTACTTTTTTAAAAAGAAATCCTCGACGATGGTGCCGTAATTAATTGTATAAAAACGGGACGGTTGGGAACTATTGGAATATATAAAGTTCCAGAAAATTTAGCGGAGAATACACAAAATTTATCAGGAGGTCTCCCACAGACTTTGAGAATTTGCGGAATCAAATAGGACCAAAACTCTTAAAAAAACACTTGTTCAGTCCAATCTCAAGTCAAGATAGTTTAATATTCCCACATCACTACTATAATGCTTCAATAATTTTGTCAAGAATGAATAAGAGTGTACTAATAGAGCTGCAAAACTTTAACTTTCAATTAGAATCTTTAGCTATAAGTTTGTTATACGTATGATTTATTATATTATAGGTCAGTATTTTATTAATCTTATTCTAATGTTCCAAGTAGGATGTCACTACAATTCCTTGCCACAGGAGATTCGTTTTTCTCTATCCTGTAGAAACTCGAATGCTTAATAGATAAGCAAACTATCGGCTGGAGTATACTTCTGATGTGTATGGGAGAATATAAGAAAAATATATTAAAAAATGGCTGCCAATTGCAAATATTGCTTTCTTATTCACCACTTCTTTATATATAGATTTATGCCCACTTTTATTAGTACAGTTATGACGTTTTTCAAACATATCAGTAGTCTTATTTTAGTAAATGCAATATTTTTACCAATTCTATGTTGATAAACTATATATCCAACTAATATTTTAGTTTTAAAATTACTCTCTAAACTCTGCGCCACAGAATTAAACTGTTTTGAAAATAAGTATTTAAATAATTAAACATATATACCTTATTCCAGATTTTTATCTGTCTAAATATAACTAGTAGTATTAGTAACAAATTTGAAACTTTTATCTTAATCAATACTGTAGTAATTAGAGAAAATGCCCTAAAACCGACTTACCATTTTGGTTTTGGACTCTAGACGTGAGCTGAAGCAATAAAAAAAACTTAACAATGTAAAATGAATGAGCCACCACATCAGATGATACCATATTTTTAATATTAATGTCTAAGATTTGATTGCAAATTGCCTAATTTTTCAGCGAACCGAATTTAAGTTATGATAAAGTAGTCCCTAAAATCGATGTACCTAAAAAATAATGAATAATAACAACAAAAATGGAAAACAAGGTAATTGGCAAGTATTGGGAAGTGTAGGGAAAATTGATTATATTTACATATTAAACAAAATATTTTTAATTTAGTTTTTTAATTTTAAATAAGAATAGAATTAAGTACAGGCAAAAATCACAAATATAAATGTCATTTTCAGTATCGGTGCTTTCACTGTGTGCCCAGTCTTAACAATAGAGGCATTTGACCCATTCCGCCCTACTTGAATCACGAGAATAAATTTCACAAAAATGCAAACTGCATCGTCACTTCCAGGAACTGTTGGAACATCCAAGTCATCATCAAATGAAGAATTTTCTTCGATATTGCCTTCAAAAACCCGATGTCGTGCAGTACTTTCAGTCGATCCCTTCATCCCTGTCACGAGCTGAACCATGAATTGAAGGATGACCCTTTCCTCAATCTCTATCTGCTTTGCTTTCCTTTTCAATCGAGGCACTTAATGCGGACTTATATGAAGACGATGCTATAACTTTGAATTCGGAGGTCTTACAGCCTTCGGAGGAAACGTTTCTCTTTTTCAAAGGAACCGGAGAAATATCAAATACGCTGATGTCAAACGATGTAGAGAATTGTGGTTCAGTAGCGGTGTTATGAATAAAAGTTATACCTAATTTGTTCCAAGTTGTTTGAGAGAGGAACTCTCAACTACTCATCTTTTAACTCTGACCTGATGATGATGTATGTGCTGCATCAAAACATGTAGAAGCTCAATACGTTGCAGGGAATACAGCAATCAAAGGAACAAAGGACTACAGTTAAGGAATTAATTCAATTTTTACATTAACTTTTTTCATTTATTTATAAAAATCTTTATTTATAAATAATTCTGTTTTATTCCCAATTCAATAAAAGACAATTGATATATACATGTTTGGATCATCTTGTCATATGATTGTTTGAAAGTAATTTGACTCAAAAGTTCACAATTTTTAATTTTTTAATATGCTTAAAAATCTCTAATATCTAAAAATTTATATAAACTATATTATTTTATTTTCTAAAACTTCAAATTTTCAATATTGCTTACAATATATGCAAGCTACACCACATATTGTCTTCCGAATATTTATAACTAGAGAAACACAAAATTAATTTGTTTAGGTGTCTTCAATATTATGTATTATTTTTACGGAAAGGTTTTTAAGTTAATTATTGCTCGACGAGTAATCTCTTTAGGGGTTTGAGCGGTGACTTTAAAACAAACATCATTATGTGTGTCTCGTTTTTTTAAATCAACAGCTCAAACGTATTTTTTCTTACATTTACATTCATTGTGAGCCTAACGTTTAAGATAATGAAACCACGAGACCACATCATCATCATCATCATCATTATCATTAGGTCATCAATATTACCATTGGTTTGCTTCAGCTCTCTACTTTTCTTTATTCTGGGCCTATTTTATTTACATCTTTGTAATTTCTTCTGCCAACATCGTCCACTATCCGTTCATGTACTCCAGTCCTGGTCTTCTTCTTGAATTAATAACTTACACATCGCCTTCTACATTTATTATCTTGGTCAAACCATTATTAATCATCAGTATATGGTCTACCATGTTAACTAATCTTTGCTGTATATCTTTCAAAAGTTTATCTTTCTTCATTTGCTTTTCTTAGCACTTCTGTATTTTATACCGTCACCAACTATTATTATTAGCACCACGTATTACTACCCGTTTGGGTTTTATGCACTTATGCTAATGTGTAATGGTAGGGTGATTGTGAGATGAAATGGAGGACCTACAGTTTAACGTGGAATCCGAACCATGGTGGAGGATGGTAATCAGATAAATCTGTGCCGAGACCAAGGATTGAACCCCGGACTCCAGCACAGAAGTCCGACACCTTACCCCTAGACCACCAGGACACCTCTGTCACCAACTATGATATTTTCAAAATTCTTTTGTAGCACCACATTTCTAATGCCTCTATTTTTTTTGTCATTTGAACAAAAGGTCCATGGCTCACATCTATTAAACATAATGATCAATGCACAACCTTTAGGAACCTTTTCCTGAATTCCCAATTTACGATAGTTGAGGCCACAGTTTTCAATATAAATGTTGATCCGGGCAATGCTGGGCTCTTGCAGCTTGTTATAGATGAACATGTAATTACGCAGCTACTTTTTTTTTAAATAACTATCTCAAACGAAATGGGTGAAAGCCTAATATTTTTTAAACCACTGCAGACTAAACAAGTTTTTGGTATTTGTTAATATAGGATGTATCTTGTATTTCCAACGTAATATTGCATATACATTGTAACGCTTGCTAACCAAATGGAGATGCGACTGTACGTCCGTCCTCTGTTAAATAAGGTGCTTTAACACCAAACGAGCTTCATTGCGCTATATTATATTGCAATGACCAAATCCAACTGATTGACATGCGCTCTAATACAAGTATTCACACCTAGTACGTTGCTTATACGCGTGGTGGAGAGCCATGTGGCTCGTTTAATTTCGTTTCAAATTCTCTTCAATTGAATCCAAGTTTTACCCGTCGACGCATGGTGAAGGATGACTGTCATAATCGAAATGGAGAGACCATGAGTAAAGATTTGAAAATACTATAATTTTGGAAAGTGATTAAATGATTTTCACTGTCATAAAAATCCTTTTATTTTAGTTTCTTTTCTCAGTGAGTATTGGTTATATTAAGTAATATTTTAATAAACATGTTAAACAATATAATGCAATAATAAAGAGTGCCGATAGCAAGCGATCAAGGTCTAAATTCTGCTGAGTAATTGAAGTGTTTTTTTGTGGTTGTTATAAATGGTTTTTTTCGTTTCCTCCATACAAAATGCAGGTGAATTTCTGATAAAATTCTTCTTTTCTGTCATTATTGTCCCAGTAGTGAGAATATACGAGAGTATCCCTGACGGCTTGTTAGACGTGTAGCAATCAACAATGAAAGCATTATGGAGTGTTAATTCTAACATTACTTAATGCCAAATTGGATGAACGTACAGAAATACAATGCACTTGGTATGAGCACATCACTCAAAGCGGGCAGCAATGTGAATACTCATCGACTTGCCATATAGATACGCAATATGGGGTGATGTGGCGCACCTCAACACACTCGTTGTGAGAACCTTTCTACGGTACAATCCAATTTTCATTGAAAGGGCCTTTAAAAAAATACAAACTTGTTTACGAATATCAATATTGATAATATAACCATAATACTGCAATTTTATAGGTTTTGATAGTATAAATCAAAATTGACAAATGTAGTTAACGTGAATTGGCGTATGGATACGTAAAAGTTGACCTAGCAGCTTTCCTAGCTCTCACATAATGCCCTTCCTATAAAAATTGGTTTTTAGTGCAAGAATTAGATCTACAGGGTGGCCCACGGAAAAGTAGCCCTATCCTAAATCCAGCAGGCACCTCACTCTGAATTGGAGGAGGTCAATCCCCTTCCACCTATATTGTGACATAAAGAATGAGTTAATAAAGCTTTATACAAGCAGTTAACTTTCTCATTCTTCATGTCACAATATGGGTGGAAGGGGATTGTCCTCCTCCAATTCAGAGTGAGGTGCCTGCTGGACATAGGAGGCAGGCTACTTTTCCGTGGGCCACCCTGTATAAGGATTTTATTAACATCGTGTGAAAACGAATGTGGTATCAAAATAAGCATTGTTTTAGTTTTGTAGAAAATAGTTGATTGTTGTTTAATTTTAAAATGCAATTACGGAATATATAATTTAAGCTTTCTCCAAAAACAAGATAAATACTATTTAAAATGTACAGTACAAACGTACATTCATTGATAAGTTGCTAAATATTAATTACAAAGCAGAAAATACAATTTATTTCAGAGATCTAATCTTGATGAAGAGATAGTGAGGGTGCAAACATTTCTTCTAGATAAATTCCACGTTTTGAATCTGAAAACAACAATTTCACTCACTGTGCTTTCAATTATAAACTCGCTTAAGCGTGATTCATCATATCGTCACTGTAATACACTAACACACCGGCTGATAAATAGGCATTAAAATCAGCGTAGACACATCGAAGGTCTTTCCCTCTCTTTCTCTTTCACTCACACTCTCACACACACACACAATCACAAACACAGACTCACACACACTCTCACTCACACACTCACACACACTCTCACTCACACACTCACACACACTCTCACTCACACACTCACACACACACATATACATGGACACACTATCCATTAAAGTTTCAGGAATGTTTTCTGGGAATACGGTATCATTTAATAGAAGTGTAGTTTCGAGCGACATTGATTACCTATATCCTATACCCACAATCAGGCAAGGGGGAAAGGAGGGTTATAGAGGCTAATGCCCCACGTCCTCCACAAATTGCTGCAATAAAAAAAACTATTTCTGCTCTATAGAGTGCAGTTATGGTGAGATAATTAGAAAAAAAAATATATATATACACATATAAACATATATATATGTATATATATACATATATATAAAAATATATATAAACATATATATATAGCTTAATATATATTTATATTTGACAAGCTATATATATGTATATAGCTTAATATATATTTATTTTTGACAAAATATTACTTACTAATAGCACTTGCGTTTCAGACAGTAATTTTCCAAGCATAAACAACACCTCTAGCTCACAGAGGATCTAATGGCTGCACATGGAAGTATACATCAAATTTAAGGAGGGTGAGGATATTTCCTTAATTAAATAATATCGTTGACATTGATCTTTTACACAGTTAATTTTGTAAAGCTAAAATAATAATAATATCAAAACGTTTAAAAGATAAATATTTGTTTAATATTAGGGTCTTCAAAGCTATAATTCCGGCCCTGCACACACTCAATAAGTGTCAATAAAATATCTATGATTTTTTCATCACATACTTTCCCATTATTATCAGTGTGTGATGAAAAAGAAGGTTTTTCATTTAAACTGTGGTGTCCTATTTGTAACTAAAAGTGTGCTCGTTTGATGTATTTAGTCATCTAATACTGAGTTTACTGAATATATTTAAAATAATTTACTAATCACAACTAAATATAACGTCACTAAACAATATCGCATAGCATTCACCATATAATTTACTAAATGGACCTAACAGCGTTTTCCTTGATAAAATCTCCGTAATCTTCTACACCTAGACAAATTATAGGCTGTGGAATTTTTGTATTACAGCCCATAAAGTCTATATAAATAAAACTATTTCAATAATGTATTAGGTATGAGTAAATAAATGTACTAATAGAGGCATGTCAGTAGAGTGGGAAACCATCTAATGTAAACGACCCCAGAATAACTTGTTTTTATTCGCGCTCTGACCACCCCAACGCTAACCAATACGACCAAATAAGTTGGACATTTTCTCCAAGTGCCCAATTATGAGGGTCTTTGGTTTGTTACAGAACATTTTCCTGGTTTTATGAAATCTTGGGGATCTTTTGTGAGATTTTAATATCATAAGACCGCACTTAAAGCTATAAGTGCTCGTTTGAGAGAAATTTTAGTATTCAAGTATAAAGCAGCCATTTAAATCAACCTTTCTTGTCTTATCTAATTTTAATCCACACTCTTTTAAGTAGGTGCTTAACTCTAATTAAATTAAAAAGTACCAAACAGACCTTGTACTTGCAACTTACCTTTATCCACCGAAAATTTGGAGAAGTACGAGAGTTTCATTCAAAAGAACTTGGGCATTTATTTCTTTTGGTTTGAAACAAGGTGTTCTGGATAATCTTTTTAACGTAGGAATTTAAAATAGAGATTAATTATTGATCAGTATTCTAAACAAAATAATATTTATCAATCTCATTGAAGGTATGAACATTTAACTTGAGGAATGGCCAATAATGATTAATTTTTTTACAGCATCTCACTGCTGGTAAGAATTAAATTTTTAACGTACAGATCTTCAAATAAAGGTGAATACCTATCGGGAGGGGGGGAGGGGGAATGTTCGTTAATGAGAGGTTTCCTTTATTTAAAAAAAAACAACTATATTTTTAATCATACTTCTTGGACATAGTTTAATCTGTGTTTAATACTGTGGATATTAAACACAACATTCTAGATACTGCAATATTGAGTATTGTATGTTGGTTAGTTATGATTAATGAATAAATATTGTACTTCGCCTACTGTACAAATTTCATAATACGCAAAACAATACGCAAGTGAAATGACATGTAAAAAATAGGTATTCTGTACTGTATGTGTGTGTACGAGTAGGCTAAAACCCATCTCTAGAACATTCCCCCGCTGATGGCTGGGTAGGGGTGTAAAACATGACCTTGAACTAAAGGAGGAAGGCGGGAATGCTCACACTTCACGACACAATGGCATCCCTTACATTCCTACAGTAAAATACTATAAATGGACTCGTGCTTTCAACTTTTTTCTGCGGCAAAGAGATTTGTTACACATAAATTTGTTTCTACAACAATGCCCGTTTCCGTTACTAGTAGTTTGTTTCTTCGTAAGGACCCATATTATTTTACCAGGGAAATTTAAGTTGTCCGTTACAAAAAATAATCCGCTATTCAGAGGTGTCCGTTAAGGGAGATTTCACTATAAATGGTTGATATCCAAAGTATCACTAGTAGCTATGTTGTTAAGTAGCGATAACAATAGATATTTCTACCGACCATCTATTTAATTTGCTCATTTATTTGGAAACTTGGTCACTTCCACTACTCTTACCACTGCTTTATTTATTAGTTTTCATTATTATTATTTTTTTGAGTAGTATAGCTCTAGACTGATTAAAAATAATATCAAATTTGATTCTCGTCATTTACTCTTAAATATATCAATCCTATTTTGCTTGGTTCAACTATGATGTAGCCTGATATAGCTCCATGTTATAACGAGTCAAAGTGATATTGATATCTTTCAATATAAGCGCAGTGTACACTTGATTTACCTTGAAAGTTAACAAAATTACCCTATTGTTTCCAGTATGGTGCTGATTTATCATATGGCCAAAGTGAAGCCCATCAAGGTAAGAATGTAAAATTAAACCGTGATTAAGTGTACATCTTTGACTAGTTTTGTTTAAAAAAACGGGATCAAACATTTTAGATAGCTAAATAAGGTTTTTTTCACTTGATGGTTTGCCCAAATCTTGAAACAACGGATTATATAAATTATGGTAATATTTTTTCCAGAACTATTATAAAACTATTTTTTTCAGAACTTAAGTCCTGAACTCGATAAATATTGTTTCTTCGTAGGGCTCTTCAAACATTTGAGGTGGTATACGTTCTTTACAGCATCGAATGTAAGTCTTGCATTTTTGGGAAAAAGCTGCATTTATTTGGCAGAATCATATTATATTATGTTAAAAGTATTGATATTAGTTGTCTATAAAGAGTACTGTTTTTAAATAAAGAAAATGACAGTGTTTTCCAGTTTAGCTTATGATTTTCACTACTAACTGTTTTCAGTAGGTCTATATCCTAAATAGCAACGTTACCTTCTATATATTTTTTAAGAGAATTTTGCATAAGTTTGTTTAGGCTAGCATCTTTTGCTTTTATTTTTTGAAAAATCTTTGATGATTCACTTTGATGACATAAAAACATAGAGATACACAGGCTGTTTTACTCGTCGGGCCTGGAGTTTCCCTTTTAACTTTAAAACTAATGGACGTAATTGGTGTGTGAGAAGCACTCAGGGGCGAAGAGGGAGTATAGCATCCTGTATTATCAATTTCTGATAATCATTCTTAAGTGCTGTTAACTTAACCATAGGAGACTTCCAGCGAATACCTATTATTCCACGACAAACTTGACCTTTTTTTAAATATTTATTCTACGTGCACTTTCTGAACCGACTGATCATATAAACACATTAGAATTTCTAGCCTATGAGCGAGAGTAAAAGGATCTACGAATTTTTCCACGAAAGGTTGATTCAGATAGTTTTCAAGGTTCTTTATTTCTTTAACATGTCATATTCAAGATGGGACTGACGGCTTTACTTCCCCGCCGATGGAATTTATGTGACGTATTTTTCTCGCTCAAGAATAATTCGTCGACTACGGATGGGTTTGAACCGACGAACATCGGATCCTTAGGACAGCACTTTACCCCGAGACCACCGAGATTGAAAGCTTACAAAACAAAAGTACAGACATCAATAAATACAATCATTAACGTATTTTATAATTGGTGTATCTATAAAATATAGTATTACCTATTTTATTTTATTATTATTAAAAGTAAGCATAAATTTTTAATTTTCCCATAAATTTGTGCAAAATCGTTAAGGCAACTATACTAACTGTGTTTCCCGAACATCTCTAAAGAATCTTTCATGCTCTAATTCCAATTTATCTGACTGGTGGGCAAGTGGACTAGATATTAATCTCGTAGAGATTAGTTGGTCCAAGATTTTAAGGTTGGGGCTTTATTCAAGGTGTATTTATGGTCAACGAATATCAACACACAGGTTCCAAATCATTGTAATTACGGCACTCTCCATATAGAGGAGACCGCATTTAGATTAATTTAAATTAGTTGAAAAATGACACCAGCACACGAGAATAGAATCCGAGACCTTTGGATAAGCGTTCCAATGCTATATCACTGAGCTATCAAGAAATCGTTCCTTGCTCACGGTCATTATTCACCTATAGTTTAAGGCTGAGTCTAGATTGACATGTGGAATTGTCAGCCACGTATGAGCGATCAATAGTATCGTTAGCTATTAGATATCACAGTATCGGATAGTGCCGTAATTAAAATGATGTTCAACGTGTATGTTGATATTAATTGAAATGTTGGTTTAAAATTACAATCTTGTATTATATACTTGTCAGCATAACAGTCCTCCTAAGTCACATATGGTTGTGATATATGATAGCACGTGAAACTATTGGTCGCTCATATGGAGCTGACGATTCCACACTGGTATTTTTGCCTAAATTACGTTCCACTCTTTCTTCACGCAAATACGATTACACTTCCTACTAATTTTAACTACAGATGTCTTACCCTAGCGTAGTTAAATTGAGTATAGTTTTGATGGGTAGTAATTCACTCTGGGAAATAAATAAATAAATGGGATTATGTTTCATAGTAGCGCTATGCAAAACCTGGATTATATAGGTATTTCACTTCACTTTGAGTGCTGTTCTAAGCGCTAATAGCCACTAGATTACGTTAGGACTGTATGCACAAATACACACACTCAAACACAAACATAAAGAAACCAATTTTTGCATAATAAAATCAAGCAGCCATGATATATAACAGGAAGGAAACGATAACAAATGTTTACAATAGCTCCGATTTAAGTGATTTAAGTAATACCATTTTAAAATATTCTAATTGAATTTAATTTTGTCATAGTTAATAATCTTAAATTAATAATTACCTGATTGTTCTAAATTCGAAAATGTGAACAGTAAAAATATAAAAAAATATATAAAACACTTTCCTTATATTTAGCTTTAGTTACAATTCGCCTTTATTATCATTTTTATTGTTACTATTACATATCTATTTTAGTGCACTAAATTCAACTGAAAGCTTAGGGTTCTTTGGTTCTAGTACTGAGCAGTGGGCTGTAGTTCTAGTGCGAACTACAATGTATTCGTTGAATTTTTCGCTGCCAAGGAGTGTGATAGGCATCTAACCATGGAAGCCACAGGTTGTTAAGCTCAGAATACAACATTTAGTTAGCGTGTGTATATAATTTATTTATAATTATATACATATACAGGGTGTTTGGAAGCTCAACACCCAAACTTCACAAATAGTTTGTTTGAACCAAAAATAATACAAACTCACTATAACCTCATATCCAGAAGACTATGCTAATACCAATAAATTGTGTTCAAAGTTTCTGTGTACAGCTCCCGGAGAGAAAAGCTGTGTAAGCATGAGTTAATAATAGGTTTCATAGAAATTAGGCGCGCGGAGCTGCACATGTAATAATTGCAAATACTTTCTGTAATGTAGGACCGTTAATGATGACTCTTAGAAAGTATTCCCATTTCTAGATGAACTGGTGCACTGTTTACTATTAATTGTGGTATTTGATGCTTCCATGGTCCAAGATGTTGAGGGTGTTTAGGTGTGCAATGCCACGTGTCTAACTCCTATGCAACCTGTTGTACATGAATGCTTGCACAGCTTTGCTCTCCCAGCGCTGTTCGCCAAAATTTGAACACAAGTTAATTGAATTAGCATAGTTTTCCGGATGTAAGTGTAGGGTTATTTTGTATTAGTTTGGTTCAAACAAATTATTTGTGCAGTTTGGGCGTTGAATTTGCGAACACATGTTTTATAGTATACTACCTAAAATTCTAGAAAAATGTTTTCATAAAATAAGTTATTCATACTTATATCCAAAAAATATATTTAAAAAATATAGTAAAACAATTTAAGAAGTAAAAAGATGCATTGTAGTTTATAGTGTCCCGTGAAGTTACCGTATAAACTTCTATTGAAACTTAAGATTAATTAAATTAAATGGTTATTGGGAAAAATACTTGAATTATTTTTTCCTGAATATTGATCAGTGAATTCACGGGGAGTATTCAATAGTGATAAATATTTAATAACTATTATATCATCATAATTATTAGAAATATATATACACACACATATATATATATATATATTTATATCATATGTAGCCTACTAAAATAAATATCGTTTTGTTGGAGGTATGTTGACATTATATTAAATAATGAGTTATGACTTAAAAATTGTTTTGAACAATGAATTCTGCCAAACGTGGTACATATGGTACATCTACTCCATAAAATCAAATTATATGATTTTATAATAAAAACTTCTCAATACTTGTCATTGTTATCCATACGAATACCAAGACACTAAATCATGATATTTTTAAATGTCCGTAAGAAACTCTAATAAAGCTAAAAACATTAATCTTCATTTAAACATACCAACACATAAATATAATCTACTTATCGCTATAAAAATTGACAAGACTTTTTACGCACAGTATTACTATTAATAATATTATTAGCGCTACGACTTACTACCAGTTCGGGTTATACGCACCTACGATAATTTGCAATGGTAGGGTGGTTGTGAGATGAAATGTAAGACTTACAGTTTAACGTGGATTCCGAACCACAGTGGAGGTTTAGTTTAGTTTATTTAGACATAGTTAAAATAAAAACATTAGTACTACAATCAGTCAAATACAATTTAGATAAACAACAAAACAGTTCTTAGAATAATAACCTTAACAAAACCAATATTTTCGACTAAGTGAAAAGGGGCAACCTGAACATTATCCAAGACCTAACCCCAGTACCTATTTAAAAAAAACTGGGGCGTGCTACCCTTCTCAACTCTATTCTCCTATTTCACAATTCCTTTTTATTTATTGACTACATCGATGTTAGCGTCTAAACCTAATGTCCATATATTACCGTCTACCATTTGTTGTTCAACTAGTTGGTTCACCCCGGGTATATTACGCCCCCGGTACCCCACACCCGCTGGATATCACGCCGCTACCGGATCCGGTGGTTCCGGGTCAGCAAGAGCCCCAACGGGGCTGGGCATCCCCTTATTCACCACCTGGGGAGGTGCCCTATCAACATTTCGCTCCACCTACCTTCCCCACAAAGCCAACACCATGGACCTAAGCCTAACTTATATACTAATTACTAGAAAATAGTACATTTAATAAAAAAAAAGTAAAAGAAGAGCTTAACCTAATTTATCCTATTCACTTCCTCGAGGCTGCGGTCTTTTCCTGGTCATCTCATACAGACGACTGTTGCCAGCCGACGTAGAGGGTCCCCGACGGTCCGGAAGCCCGTTCGCTCGAACCCTACTACACACTTGTCTCCAAGTGTGGGGATCCACTGAGCAGAGGGGTAGAATTCCGCCGTCAACTCATTCTTCCACCATGGCTCTACCCAACTGGAACTGCGGCTCCCCACGGTTCATCGGAGGTTCCCACCCCCGGAATCCAGTGAATACCGCACTCAGCTGGACTCCGGATATCCAGGAGTCTCATCTCGGTCCACCCTACAGCCTGCCGTCTCTATCCATATATTCATCCAATAAATTTCCGCTACCAGTTATGGTCTTCAAAGTCCTCCATGTCTGTCCCGTCGCCACTACTGGTACTAGTCTCATCGCTGCTACTGTTCGTCCCTACCAGTTCCCTAATCGTTACGTCTAGATTTACGTCCTGTCTCCTGCCACGTCGTCTCCTCTTTAATTCTTTCACGTATCTGTCCCTCTCCCTACGTGACGCGTCATCCGCAATTCCGTCGAGAAGTCCACACCTGTTCACATCCCGAACTTCATGGTACACAGTACTAGCCTGCAGAGGCACCTGCAAATCCGCCTTTGCTTCTAGTGTTTGGGGGCATTCTAATACGACATGCTCAGGCGTGGCCTTCTCTCCACAATCGCATTTGTCACTATCAGTCATTCCCCTACTAAAAAGTGCCGCTCTGTATGGCCCATGGCCAGTTATGTAATGCATCATTCCCGTTGATAGCTCCAAATACTCCATCCTCATCCGTTCTCTTACATCAAGAAAGATCCGGTAGGTCCTCCTGCCCGTGTCACACGCGTCCCAGTCACTTTGCCACTCATCCAGGAGAGCCTCCCGGACCTGTCCCTTAGTACTCACCCCCACTCTGGTCAGTTCTCCCACCTTAACAAGATCGGTGGAGGCCTGGCATTCCACACATTCACAAGTTGTGATTAATACACGTCTTGTCAGAGGTGAAGGAAGAGTTTGGCAATCGGATAAATCCATGCCGGAACCGAGAATTGAACACCGGACCCCAAGCGCAGAAGTCCAAAACCTTACACCTAGACTGGCAGGTCACCTATGCTATGTACAGTAAAGACCTATACTATCTGAGTATTTAGGATAGTATTTTATATCTCTTCACACTATATTAAAGGCTAGTTGTATCCAATCATTTATAATTTTGGCCAAATGTGGCTTTGTTTAGGTCTAGTGGGTAAAAAATATAAAACCTATACTTGTTTAAATCCACTATTTGAAATAAACAGATAAATAAATGAATGAACACATACATATATTAAGACAGACATGGTCTTTATTTTGATCAGAATAAATGAAATAATATATGGTGTTAAAGAAGCATATTCTAAAAAGGAGAATTGTGATCTATTAAAGACTATAATATAATAATGTTTGATTTTACTATGTCACTAGATGTTTGGGTTAACTGTATTAACTCTCACTATAGGTAAGCTCTAGTTTAACCTTAGATTTTTAGCCACATAATTGCGACACTAATTGAACCATTTTGGTAATATATATATATTTTTTGTGGGATTATTTTATGGTATTTTTACTAACATTAATTAGTTCAACATATCAACCACATTTAAAAAGTCTTTTTTCTATTAGTTTTGTAAATTTTTAGTCCCCCAGTCTCACTCCCCGATCCGCATTAAGAAATTTGAGTATTTTCAGACTTTTCCAATTATTCTCTCACCGCTTCACAATATCCTATTTTGAAATTTAAATTTTCAGAAATTTCTGATAATATGGTCTTATCCCTCTACCTTTTATGCCAAATTTCAGCCTACACCATGGAAGACCTTCCATAAAAAGGTTCATAATCACTTTTCCCAATTTAAAAAAATAGCTCAGAAACTGTTCTTAAAACTATTTGAAATAATACAATTATATTGAACATTTTTAGGAGGCAATTTATGATATTTATATTATCTTACATAGAATTTACTGATCATAAAAATATCAAATTTAGTTATATAATATGATTTAGCTTAGAACAGATTTTTTTTTTACAAAATATATCACATTATTACATTAAATAATATTCCAGGGTAATTTTAAAATATTAGTGATAAAGCTTATTTAACAAAAATATCAACATATTATTACATATCTAAAATGTTTTTATATCAAAATAAGTGTTTTGGCTTTAGCTTTGAATGAATAAATATATTTGGTTATTAAAAAACATTCAATTGACACATTATACATATTTTATTTCATAAACAAGGATTTAAATGGCTCCCCTCACCTCTCAAATAATTCAGATAAAATAAATATGCCTTTTATAATTATTACACAAAAATATTTTCCTTATAATATTTTATCGCTCATTATTTTCGGTAATTGACATCTCATTTTCATGTTTTTGCATATAATCTGATTTGAAGTTTCTATAAAAGACGATATAGCATTGTGGCACATACTTCACGGCAAGCGTCATAATATTTTGTATCTATGATAATGACGATGGCAACAAACGCGAGTACTTCAATATGAGCATTTTCTTTAGATAAGCTTGATTTATTTTTTAAATCACCATACAATACTTGAGATTTCCTTCATTGCAGATCCTTCT
Source organism: Timema monikensis (assembly GCA_902151445.1). Lineage (NCBI taxonomy): Eukaryota > Metazoa > Arthropoda > Insecta > Phasmatodea > Timematidae > Timema > Timema monikensis. The sequence continues at coordinate 183,802 of CABFVZ010000743.1, forward strand.
ACCTTTTAATAGTGAAAGATTTTCTTCACTCAAATCAGACGATTTCATTTTCAAGTCCATAACATATTTTACACGTATATAACCTATGGGACCAAAAAGAGTAGTTGAAATTTGTCCCGAATTATCAAAAGTAAATATCATATATAGCTTTTGGTTTTAACTGACTATTTTTGTTCCGCTCTTTACTCACGGAAATATTGTAAATGTCATTTTCATACTTCTACAAGAATAGCTCAGACTTCCTTGTAATATCCAGTTGCGGTTGGAGGTAGTACTTATTTACTACCTTTCCTACTGTAGTGGGACACATGATGCGGTAAACTTCTAATATCATCGTAAACTTGAGTAACAATCTCATCTGGTATTCGTTTGATTATATTACGCTGCTAACTTTGTCTTTCAGGTGGTGCGGTGATATTTCCGTCCGTACTCACATGCTTTGCAATGTTTCGAACACGCTTAAGAGAAATACCATGTTTTGAGGTAAACGCAGTTTTTAAAAATATGCTTGTATGTTGTTTACCATGTGCCACATTTTCTTAAGTATATTCATTTTCCATTATCCCTGTTGGGTTAGTTTATTAAACTAAATTAAATTCTAGATTGAACTTTTTCAACAATATCATCACTATCTGTTTCATTGTTAGAAGTCTCATAAATAAAATATTCACTTTTAAATACATTCCACAAAACAACACATTAACTAAATTTTACCAAATAAATACAGCTTTAAACGAGAAACCCAAAACTAAACACTGTATACAGGTCAGACATGAGAAATTGTAAGCAAACATTCAGAATGTTTTAATATATTATCACCACCATACCGTTGTCTAACAAAATGTACCTCTATATTTGGGACGAAACAGATGCAGCTCCAAGAAGCTACACACTTATTGTGTTAAAAAAGAGTGTTTCATATCTTTCTCTTCTTTTTTTTCCTTCTACGTACTGTTTGGAGCTGAATTTTATTTGCACCAATCAATATTTAAAGTTTCAGTTCACAAATTTTGCTAGAGAAATAGTATTTTTAGTTTTGTTAACTACACAATCGTTCATACAATATCCGTGCAATAGTAGGCTTTTACTTAACATCCATTAATGTTTCCATCTTGTGGCCTGAGCCAGTTTTTATTCAAGCCAAATATTTTCCATTGCTGACTTGCTAGGCCTATCTTAGCTTCATATGCGTTATAATCTAACCTAAGACTAGGACAGGCTCAACATTCAGTACCCGGCCGTTAATTTATCTCTGTGAAAGGGTAAACCCACATGTATCCAATGATAAATTCTTTGGACATGTCGGGAATCTAATCCGGGGCCCTTATATCAGTAAACAAACACGATAAAGACTGATTTAAGGTGTCAAATCAATTTTATAGCAGATTGAGGTTTTATTTTGTTCACAAAATAAAACCATTGCTATTGATGCTTGGATAGGCCTTATTGGGGAATTTGAAAGCACGACTTATTTAATAATTAATACGTCTGACACTTTAGTTCAGTCTGTGTCTATCTAGTGAGCTAAGTATTCCGGACTTGATTCCTGGCATGGTCGAAAACTTTTATAGGGGCAATTGTATGTAAGATGATCACATGTATTCTTTATAGTAGTTTATTTTTTTGTATGGGTTTTAAGGTGTGGATATCAAGGACATGAGGCCAGTGTTTTTTCTGTTTTTGTATAATTTTTTTTCGTCAAAATAAATAAAATAGTTCTTTAATACAAACATAGAGAGTTTAATTTACTTCACATGTTGATATAAACAATTCTTGAATATGTGTAATGGGCGTCCTGGAATTTAATGACAACTTTTTATCTTCATTTAAATAGTTTGTCATCTAATGCCGCTATGATAATGACAGATATACAAGAAATGTTAACATCCCCATGTGAAGAGAATTAAACTCTGTGATTGTACTGAAGAAATATTTGATTCATTTTTGCCAAGAAAATGTTTTGCTATAAAAAGTTCAAAAACCCTGTCCTTTTATCGCGATCCCTACATCCCTTAAATCATAGCCAGATAGATTTTTTTTGGTGCTACTATTAAACGTTAGTTACACTAATTATTCATATTTATTTCAACTGTTCATGTATAATGTGAGCACTGTTTTTAGATAAGTCATAATGGAATGGTTATCACATTCACTGAAAGCTACTTGTCAGAGTGTAAGGTCACATATGGGATTTCTCACTTGGAACATTTTTGATGATGGTGGAGTCATGTAACGAATTTTGGCTGGGAGGACGCTGTGGTCAGACTGTTACTTGAAACATTTCATTAGATGCACAGTGCAGTTTTAATATAAAAATAAAATCCCTAGACGTTATTTATTTTTTAGTAACCACAATTCCCTTAGTTTTCATGTAGGTTTTAAATAACTTAAAACACGTTAAGATAAATGAATATATGATTAATATTGTAGAAAAAGAATCTTTTACTTACAAATTGTAGGCAAACCTACTCAATGTCCTGTCACTAGTTTTAGCCAATTTATAAATTTGTAACCCACCTCGGTGGCGTAGTTATCTAACACGCTAGTTTCGTGTTGAGATGGTCTGCCGAGGATGGGGAGATCGAGGTTCGAATCTCACTCGGGTGAACTGAGGTAGTTTTCCTAAATTGTTTTCCACTCTCTCTCCGTGCAAATACTTATATATTCAATCTTCCTAACACCTACACCAATAGCGTTATTAGTGGCCTACCTAAGCGTACAGCCCATACGGGTAATAAGACGCGGTGCTAAGTATTGTTATTACAATTATAAGTTTTGGAAGCGTATCCTTTTGAGTCTAAAAGAAAACAAGACATTTAGATACTAACTTTAATATGGATGTTTTGTTTAGTTATATCACTTATTTTGCCTACTTGTTTCTTACTTTATTCATTAAAACATTTGCGGTTATGTTATTTTTCTTATTTTATTTTAAATATATAAACCTTCATTATATTTCTTATATATACTATAATGATAAGGAGTTTTCCCAGCTCATCGTAAGAAGGGGCGTCCTGGGAAACTGGGAAAAATTATCAAACATTTGGTCAAAGAAGAAATAATTTCTAAAAGAAGATTTACGAAGAAGAAGATGAGCGCGAAAAAAAACTTATCTATTTTGCGAAGAAAGAATGGTCCACCCTTCTCCCTCAAAATCAAATGTTTCTGAAGAGGAGATAGAAATTCTTACTTTAGCTCACGGCACGCCAACATCTTCATGGGTCTACGCTTAAAATAAAATCAAAAATGTAGGACAAACATTCTAGATGAGAAGCTGGCTATAAATCTAGAAACGGAAAATCATAGTGATAAAAATGCAGCTCTTGTAATGACTCCTGTTAGGCCTAAGCAACTTCTTGGTTCATAGTTTATCTAATTATAATATTATCCGTTTCTCTACTCGAAGTGAGTGGATGAACCATCGGCAGGAGATTGCAGATGGCTTTAGAAAGGAGTTTAAACTTCGAATTCCTCTAGCGATTCACTGGAATATTAGAATATTTTGAAGGATATTACTAGGAGAGAATCTGCTGACCATGTCTCAATCCTAGTGCCTGGATAAAATGTTGCTAAATTATTGGTGTTCCAAAGCTAATAGCTAATAGCTGTAAGAGGCAAAGCAGTGTTTTCAGTGGTATACGATGATTGCATATAATGGGGAATATGTGTTTTAGTAAAATGTGTGGCTTTCGATATAACTGTTCTTATAATAGGACCCAGAAATAGAGCAGGTATAATTTTGGAGCAAACGATAAATAAAGTCATTCTGTGGCTAGGTTTTTGTTGCAACATTTTAGAGATCGTATTGGAGGACGTGGTTTTGCAATATATTGTTACCTCATGTGATACTGAAATTTTAATGTTTAAAAGATTTCAGAATAAATAATTTCAGATACATACCACAACTTTCAAACTGTTATGCTCGTGGTAAGGTCATTTAACATATTATTTGAAAATACTGCTAATGATATTGCCTCATTTGCTGATAACCAGCTTTAAATGTTCCAACCATGCAATGATTTCCGATAAGTTCCTTGTTAAAATTTGTATTCTGGGTTGAGTTCTGAAATAAAAATTCTAATTCGAAGCCACCCCCAGGACCATTTATTCATTAAAGGCTTGGGTCCTTCAAAAGCAATTCAAGCTAACAAATAAAGAGAATATGGGGATCCTAAACATAAGTCTGTTCACGGTTTGAATAAACATTAAGTCTTGATACAGAGCTACTCTCAACAAACTCACCACCACAACTTGATCTAAAGCTTCTAAAGTACATTGACAGTTACAAAGACAATAATCAATCTTTATAAGTGTTACATTTAAAAAAATACAATGGCATATTTGGTACTTCTCTGAGGAGCTTGTTTTTTTTATTTCTTTGATAAGTTTCTTTAGGAAAAAATAGAAAATGGCCAATGCTCTAACAGATATAGGAAATCACCATCCTTTTAAGCGAGCTATACTTTACACTTTGAGAATTTAAGAGAAAAAAAAAATATAAATCTTTTTCTCCCACAACAGCCACAGATTTTCTGACGTCATGGACCTTCCTCTAGTATTCCTAAAATAGAATATTATGTGTTAATGTGAGCAAGACAAAGATTATCAGTGTGTGAAGGCTACTATTTTCTGCATGATTATAGTTATTACATGGAAGAACGTGGGGCGGCATTGATGGAAGAATATAACAAACTCCACACAAATAACGATAAAGAGAAGCAAATATTATTATTATTATTAATATTGATTGCTCAAAATTAAAGAAATAAGTTCTCTAATAAAAAAAAGATGACTTAGGTCATTGGGGTTGCTGATTATAGATGATACATTCTCATAGCTGAAGTATATTTTCTAGTGATAGTAAAATATTTTAGTGTGTTCAAGTTAATAATTAACAAAAATATGTATGTTAAAATTGAATTTGTCTTGTTTTCCTTATTTTATCATTTTTAAGATATAATTAAAAAATCTTTAAAAAATACAAATATGATATAGTGAGTTTTTGACTGAAATAAACCAAATATTTTGTTGACTAGTTTAATTTAAAATATTTTTAAACTTAAATAAAGACCAACCTAGTATGCATATATGATCTCAGATCAATTAATTTCAACTGAACAGGTCCTTCATTGACTTAGTAGAAGTTGTGAACATCGCCAAGAATAAATTAATACTTTGAACTTGAAAGGTTTCTAGCACGTTTAATTTTTTATTTATCAACGTTGAAGTCTCTAAGTCAGTATTCAAAGTTTTTCTTTAGTTTGCTAAAAAAATTAATCAAATCATGGCTAACAAACTTTAATGAAGCATCCAGAATTTAACGTAGTTTAAGAAAATAGCATAATTTTCCTGATGTAATGTCCAAAGCAAATATTTCAAGCATGTCTTGAAATGAACTTAGCGTTTCAACCAGAGCAATTATATGTTTGCGTTTTCCTTGAAATTGGCTATTCAACATATTAATGTGACAAAATACTCGTTCATCACATAAAAGATCCAACTTTGTATATAAAATATTCATCCTTCAGAAAGTTTTTGAATTCAGCAGTTTATTTTAGAGTAGATGATCAAAGAAACACGATTATATCATTTTTGAGCTCAATAAACTTTTGTATCACCTTACCCATACTTGACTAAAGAATATCATTATGAATAAGAAGATCTTGAATTTATCCAGACATGTCTGCTAATAATTCGTAGATCAGTCGGTGCTGAGGGTTGTACTCTCATCTAATAGAGTAATCAATTTTCACACTATTCTCCATCACATAATTTAAGTCTCCCAAAAGTCTGTCGCGAATCTCACTTTGGTGAATAATGCAGAGTAAAGACGGAATTTTAGAGAATAAAGCTTTCAGTCTTGCGAATATATTCATTTCTCTCCCAGTCATGGAGCTAGCAACATCCATTAAAAGGAGACAGAGGCAAATATTCCACGGATCTATTTTGCTTACAGCAAGTAACTTTGACTTTTTATTTCAAAGGAATTAACGCTAACAGTTATTCACGAAAAAGATTGCGTCAAAAATAATGAGCAATATCCATAGTATTTGTCGACTCATACACTTCTGTCTATTATGTTTCCTTCCGTTCCAAGTTTGTTTTTATTATGCTATTTCTGGTCAGAGAGTTTCTACTCTAAGAGCTGTATATATGGCTGACATTAGGAGTGGTTCAACGGAAGAAATTACACTTGATTTAGTTTTGTCTTCAGTAATTACTCCGTTTAGTAATACTATCATAGTTAGTTGCCAGGCAACTCTCAAGGACGCCATGATAACTATCTCTTGTTGTGACAAGGCCAAAACGAGACTACTACTTCCTATACGATAAGAGGCTTTCAGAGATCCAACTTTAAAGTAAGAAACGTCAAATCACTCGGTGCGACTTTTCAAAAGATTTGTGTCTACAAGAATATTGTATATTCAGGTTTTAATCCTTGATCACGGACACATCCTCTTTTCACAACAGACACATCAGATTAGAATTATAAGTGTTTGTTAATTTAATACGACGACTTTCATAATCAAGATTTCTTTTCGTAATTCTAAAATTATAAAGCCCCATTCAAACAGAGAAATAACAAGTTTACAATATAAGTAATAAGGCAATAGACAACTATCAACGGGCAAGACGTTTGCTACTGTGCACATCTGTAGGATGTTAGTAATGGGTCTCTGAGCATCTGAATGGAGGGCGAAATAAAATGAGTCTTCCCTGGCAACCATGTTACACGGCCACCCGCATTATTTAAGTCCAAACGAAAATTCGAGATATGTGACGCTTCTTCAGTGATTGTTGGAATTATAAAGTCAGTCCAGATTATCCACGGCCACTCTGTTGGGCTTGGTGAGCGAATGTGGCCTTCAGGCCGCTAATTTAATAGCTCTGCTTTTGACTATCCAACCACCAAAGTAGGTGTATTAAAAATTATAAATTATACAACTTCACATAAACTTGACAAAAATATGATTACAAATTTCTTTAATCTAAATATATATATATATACAATTTTAAGTGAAATAAAGAAATTGTACCGGTTAATTTTAGGATAAACATTGAGTAGTGAGGTTTATTTTATTTTTGGAGAACTTTAACTTTGTAATGTTCATACTTTGGTTATTTAACATGACATAGCTCATATTCTTAGGAACTTGCTAAACAGTGATATGAGCCACACAATTCCCAACAAAGAAGAATTGAATTATTTCAACCAACAACAAAAATTAGGCATTTTTTTCACTATGAAGAGGATTTAGTAAGCTTAAATATGTTATTATTGTATCCATATGAATTTAAAAATGTAATTAGATATGATAATTTAGTCAAATAATGAAACTTTTTGTAGTTTATGTGTTAAATTGTACAAGTTCACTAGTTTATAATATTCATAATTGTATTCATTTGTGTTTGAGATGCTGTAATTAGAGTTACTAACTAACTACCCCTGTAATTCTTTCACTATTGGTTCTGTGTGCTAGGCAAATGAGACAATTTTCTGATATTTTATTGATAGATTTAAAATTGGTAACGCCACAAGGCTTGAAGTATTTCTAATGCCTATTTTTAATAGTTTTTGATAAAGATTTAATATCACTCAAGACTTTATTCATCCTCTACCTGCAATCCTGCATCCTATGGTTGATTAGATAAAATGTGAAGCCATATATATATATATATATATATACTGTCTATTTATATATATATACAGTATTAACATTGTCAGTGTATATATAATGTGAAGCTATATATATATATATTTATATATATATATATGGCTTCACATTATATATACACCGACAATGTTAATACTGTATATATATATTAATAGACAGTATTGACATTGACAGTCAAAATCACCTTCCCTTAGAAATTAAACTTGTTTCTCCATTGATTAATTGGCTTAAGATAAAAACATTTATTTATTCTCGATTATTTTATTATCTTTATCCTAAGCTAGATTTGTGCTTCATGTTTAGTAAATATAACTTTATGCCAAACGTTGACGGGAGTGGTCATGTAATCTTTGATATTGCATGATGTCTATGAGTATAGGCATTATTCGGAGTGGGTAGTATTAATGTAAACTAGCTAGGCTTGCTAGTGTTACTATTGCAGGATGTCTATATGTATTGGCTTCTTTGGGGTGGTTAGTATAATGTAGCATTAACTAGTATCGCAAATGTTACAGGGAAGATGGCCAAAACACCTTCTGGAAAAGTAAAGTAACTAGCATATATCTTGAATGTTGATAAGGGAGAGAGATATATGTTCCCAATTAACAGTTTTTGGTTATCAAGGGTTGAGATTTTAATCCGAACTCTTTCCATATTATTTTCAATATAAGTTCTTCTGATCACACCAGAAATAGAGTAAATAATATAAATAATAACACCACCACCACCCCTTGGGACAGTAGCTTCATCATATAACCCATGTCATCAATAAACATTACAGTTAGGGGGAAAGAAATTTTCACTAACATACTCACTAGAAAGCCAAGTTTCAACCAAACAAATATAATATAATTCATTAAAACAAACATTGTTAAATAGTTCGCTAGCTTTAGTTGTAATACCACGAACATTTTGATAAAATAATAAAATATCACTAGTATTCACTAGGAGTTGAGTTGGATGGTTTCCTCCAGACCTCCATGTATCCTTTTGAGAGTCAAGTTCAGATGAAACAGTGGTTTTCACAAGGGTGGACACACAGGAGAACTCCTCATGAATGGTCTGCTCTGGCAGAAACTTCCCATAGAAAAGGTGCAATAAAGAAGCCAGAAGTCCAAATATCACCTGGCATATTGAACTGATCAACTTGCTAAGGATAGGCGAACTCACACAGAATAGTGTCACTTGGGGAGTTCGGTAAAAGCACGTTCACTCATGGGAAGTGCCAAAGGATTAATGATGATTATGATGATGACGATGATGATAATAGATTAAAATGTTATCATTTTCAGCCAAAATAAATATGTTTGAATTTTATATTTTTTCTATGAAAATTAGATTACACATTATCTAAATTGAGGAATATTTAAGCAATATAAATGCAGATTATAACACTCTCATTTAAGTTTTGTATGATAACACTTAAGAGTTGTCTCAACACTAACTCGTTTAGAATAGGTCTATATATTTTCTAAATAATCCCAGAATCAATGGTCTTCAGGCTAAAAAACAAACACATTTATGGATAAATTTATACTTTATATCTGTGAGTTATATCCATTGTTATATATAATGCATATCGCAAATAACGAATATTTGGTGTGTATTGTCTTCTTGATATATTTTATTTTATATTAATATGTTAGTAGCTTTAAAATATCATAAATTAAAATATACACAACTGATATAGTGATTTAATTATGACTCAAAGAAAGAGGGGTCAAAATCAACTTACATTACATAAATCAGGTTGGAATATGGTGAATGGTATAAACTTATTAGGAATTGTCCATATTATAGAGTAATATATAATCAGAAACGTTTATACTTTCATATGGAGACACTTAGACTGAATATGTGGTTCATCTAGTCTGGATTTCCTGTGATGGTCTGAGTTCAAATCCGGGCTGGATGTTTTGAGGATATTATTTTATATTTGTGGTTTAACTCGTGAATACGGGTACGTTTGCCTCTAAATTATATTTTTATGGCCCCTTTTTGCTTAATTAAAATGAGTATATCTTGGACAGGTTGTAAAACGTGTTGGTGGAGTGGAAATAGTAAGGTTTATCTCCTGTACAAAATGTTCTATTACTCCAGTAGACATTCTCTCGTCAACTGAACTTGATCTCTGCAATGAGAATCGTCGTCCCCAAGAGTGAGCTAGCGGTATAGAATGGTATCTGTCATGGCCCAACGTGATATGATACAGAACAACCAGCAGCCAGAGCGTGAACCTCCAATTACCTTAATTTATTTCTCTCTCAAGAGGCTCGTAATGTTCTAGAACGCAAACATAGGCTCCACAGGAGTGGAAGTGGGAATAATTCTTTCACACAAAACAGTAAAAGCATATTTTTAAATATGTGTTATAATGTCAGAATGTTCTTTAACTATAGAATGGAATGAGTCTTTTAGCTTGAAGTGTTCTACAATTTACTAAGGCCAGTAATTGTATAGGTAATTAATTTATATATATATATATTATAATGATATATGGTAGGTAATTTAGAAGATCCTTTATTGTAAATGCGAAGCGAAGCTTTAAATGTACGAAACAATTTCAAAGATAAGGTTTTAAATTTATACATAACACTACTTTAAATTTTAATACTAACCATTAAAGTGCATGTAGGAAAAGATAAAGGTTTGTATAGAAAAAAAGCCACACTATATTCTTATAAGCTGATGTTTCTTAATTTATATCAGTAGTTAGTTTTAACTGTTTATTAGCTGATATAAATTCATTTGTATCTTAAATTAAACATATTTACTGAGATATTTAAAATACCTTCGTAATATATCTATTTTTTCTTCCTTTTTCATTATATATCGAAGATACTAAGGTTATGCTTTTTGTCTAAATTGAAGACGAAGTTGAAGTGAAGGGAATTTTGACCTTCTTTATTGACCTTGATATTTCGAAGCTTCTCACACTCCTATATAGATACGAACTAATGTAGACTTACAGTTTCCATGTCGTAGTCTTATTAAATAATATTTTGGAAGATATGTTGTAACTTTGGACATCTGAGCTATAATTAAATTTATATTTATTTGATTAGTAATTCTTTTTACTACTTTGAAAATACTTACATGACTATACAAAATTGATATGACAATACTATCAGACATATGGAATAATTGCACATCAAATGACACCATCATTAAAATAGCAGAATATATTAGTGTTAGAATACATTCTATATTCTTAGTATTTAGTCTGGTCTGCAGAGAACTTGGTGACCCATGCACAATGGACGACTTATGTTTAGTGAATGACAAGGCAATTTAGACTGTTGAATTCTGGGCCTTCCGGTGTATATAGTTTATGATATTAAAATTTGTCTAATTATTTTAATCTCTAGGATTCGAATAATGAAAAATTTATTAGAAGGAAAATAAACTCAAATTTTGAAACACCCAATAAATTAAAAGTATTTAATTTAATATTAGGCAGGATAAATAGCTCTCTAATTTTAAAATGTTGAGTAGATATTTAGCTTTTTATATGAGAAATTCAATGAATACAGAAAGATAGATCATTATAAATTATATTATATACGTTTATTATATTCATTAAATTATAGGTTCTCAGATATTCAGATATCAGGACTGATCATTTGTATAACGATCACATATCAGTTTTTGATATAAATGAATTAATAAATATGAAGTATAAAACATATTATGCATTTGCCTATTTAACATATTAATGTCATTCAGAATGGCTATGTATTAAACATTTTGTATGACATATTTAAATCAGAATTTAATCACATGTAGGCCACTACAACGACACATCTGATTCATACAAAATATGTTGATACCAAAATTTGGTAAAAATTATATCTTATTAATATTTTAATTTTCAAAAATATATTTAAAAATGTCAACCGGATACACAACTTGATAACATACCCATTGGCTTAACGTGACTATCCAGGTTTATCCTGACTTAAGTTTATGAGTGAAATTTATCTTTAGAAACAGGATTTATGTGATACTTGGATAGAGATAGTTCAGTGATAGATCATTAAGGCAATGAACCAAATTTCTTGAATTCAATTCTAATAAACAAGTGTGGGTTTACAACATATATGTGAAAAATCTATGGTTTAGTTTTATTATATACATAGGGACTATTATCTCTTACTAGAGGTCTACATTGATATAAATTTAATGGATTTGTGGATATTTTGTGCTTAGAAACGACAAAACTTAATCTTGTTCTAGTAAATATATTATAATTAATCCATCACAATGTATAAATTAAAATAATAATAATATAAAAATAAAATTGAATAAGTTGTTAAAACTATTATTATAATTATATTTATATTTAAGCTTTAAGGTGCACTTATATTTAATATAACCTGCTTTTATTTTACGTGCAGTATTATAAAGATTTCGATATCGAATTAAAAAGAAACAAATTTTAGAGTTCATAATTTTTATGAGGGAGTTTTAATGATAAGTAGATTTCTAAAAGAAGAGCCAAACTTCAACTTTAATATATTACATAAACTACACTTAATATAATTAACTTGAACTTTTCAATTCACGTAAATATATAAAATTAACTCGAGTATCTCAATTAAATAAATATCTATTAAGCTTTCTATTTAATCTAATTTGATCAATTTTATCTTTCCAGCTCAAATTAACTAAGGTGTATTTTAAGAAATATTTATCTAGGAAACTATTTTAAAATCTATATATAGCTTACAAACCAATCTTTTTTTTATTAATATAATTTGAATATTCTTTTTAATGTGTAACGATTTGTCTACATCGGACATTGGTCATTCTTAGAGATAAAAAATAATATATAAAATCATATATAAAACAACAACATAGCCGTATGTCTACACCGGGCTGCAAAGGGTTAAATCAAGACTATTAAAACAGGAAAATGTAAACCATAATTACCAAAATAGGTTCTCAATTTTAAATATGAACAAAATAATGTAACACAAACAATTATTTTCAAGAACGTTGTTTGTTATTAAAGACATCCCGAGAAAATCATATTTAACTAGAGTGTTAGCTATAATCTCTGGTGTTTGTCTTTTACTGGAACCACACCAGTGGACACATGGTCTAAATATCAAGTTAATTTAGTCTGGTTCACCAGTGATAGGGGGTCAGGGCTCTATTCTCAGCCGGGTGTAATTTTGTTGAATTTTGATAAAAGGCAAATACCTGAACATCTACCATGAGTTCTAACTCACTCGTCCCTCTCACATTAGAGTTTTTAATATATGCGTGTAGTCCACAGTAAAGTTTTGTCTAGTCAGTCCATGATTCAATTCACATCCAAGTCCCTCAAGTTATCTACACAATATAGATTTACATTTATTCATTAGGGTGATACTAGTGTATTTATTTGATATTCCTCTCTATAAATTATTTCCTTATATTAAAACGTCTAGGAAAAGATTTCTCTTTCCATCTGCTTTCACGTTAAGAAGTCTTGTAATAATTAAATATTATTAATTAGTAAACTTTTTAATTTGAACCAAGAAAATTTTATATCGCTTAAGAATAGTAATAAATATCTTGTTTAAAGAAAAATTTTGAAAATAAGTTATAAAAAAATAATAAATGTAGTATATAAGTTATGGTAAAAGCCCGAAACTGGCCACTTCGCGAATTGGGTAAACTATGCACACATTGGTCAGCTATTCAAGACAATCGTGAGATATTGATCGGGGAAAATCTGAATTCTCGTTTTGGCCAACCAAAATGCGAATTGACCAAGACAGGCTGGCTAGTAACCGAGGAGCTGGATAGTATAACACAAATTTATCCCACCCTAACCTAACATAACCTAACCTAAGCACTGGGGCTAGGAAGTTGCCCCTTGTGTTGGGGTTCCCATGGGTACCGGATGCAGACCGAAGGCCCCCTCCAAAACCACAAACATCCCCCTTGGACAGGATATAACCTAAACTAACTGAAAACTGGATATATATAATATAATACACGATAAAATTTACTAGAGAGGAAATAACCGAAACCATTCCTAGTGAAGAAATATCATATTATATTTTTCTTGCTTTGGCTAATTTTGGTGTCCAAATGTAGAAATGGCTGATCATTTCGCGAAGTGGCTAGTCAATATATTTCGGGCTTTGACCATGATATATTACATTCCTGTATTTAAAGAGCCTTTTAATATATTTCCCCATATAAGTGCATTAATATTATACATAAAATATATCCATTGACTTCTATTCTCCCTTCCTACCAAACTTTGTATATCCTACTCACCAACCAAAGTACGCAGCTCACAAGTTTATTTCTTAATATGCCTGTCACGTTATTATTTTGTGTGTCAAACCATTTGTAAACCAAGCTACAAATGAATAGAACGTAATTAACAGTATAGATTCAATGGCTTGAGTTTCACTACACTCGGCCGCAGAGTGAAAGGAATTCCTAGAAATCTTACATGATATACAGTTGTACCTCTAAGAGCTTACGTGACATCTACTTTCTAGAAATGTTTAGATGTATTTGATAACAACGATGATATTATATATGTTTTTCTTGTTCGCGAGAAAAACACGTGTGTATTTAATACTGATTTTAAAATATGAGTAGTTAATGCTTTTGTTGTTGATCCGTGGTAAATGTTGTATATACTCCACCACATGTATTCTGATATATCTTTCAACGGTCTAGGGTTAAAACGAATTCCACGAACCAAGACCATTAGACATTAGAACCTCTTAATACAATGTGGTTTCAGCTTTCACTGTGAAGATTTAAGTAGTTTGGCAAAAGTCAGAGCAGTCATTTGTTAGAGAAAGAATGAGAAAAAACCTTACAGTCTTTTATTTCGTCACATTAATCTTGTTTTTAGTATTATGGCATTTTAAGTAAATAGTGGTTAATTTTTACAGAAATCACTTAATAATTATATTATTTGTCTTAAAATTGATGCTGGGTTATTGGATATTACTTTTTTTTTTTTTGGTACNTATTACTTCTTTTTTTTTTGGTACCGCGTCTTACTACCCATTGAAGTTATACGCTTATTTATTAATTACGAAAATGGTTTTAGGGATTAGGAAAACTATATTTAGAGGGTGTGTACCATCATTTGCGTGGAGGGAGCGTGTAAAACCATTTTGAAAATACCACCCTACGTACACCCGATCTAGTTTCAAATCTCGATCTCCCCGTCTTCCGCAGTCTATTTACAGTGAGAGTAGCGCGTTGGACCATGCGGCCACCTAAGCGGGTTTTAATTTAAATTATTAATTAAATTAAGTATATTAAATTAAATATGGCTGAAACTAAACAAGTTTTATCGAACCGGTGATAGTTTTAAGTAACAACTTGGAAACTATTAAAAATATTAAACATCCATATATAATTACGAATTATGAATATTGTTTAATCCAGTTTCTTTTAAGCAGTTTTCAATGATTGTTTAAAGCTGCTCATGTGACATAAACGTACACAATGCAAATCTATTTTTACCTAAGTAAAGTTAAAGGATTGGCGTAACACAATTTTAATAGCTAAAATTAGTTAACAGGAGATCTATACTTATAAAATAACATGTCCTGACTGACTGACTGACTGACTGACTGACTGACTGATTCATCATCGCCAAGCGCAAACTATCAAGGCTACAAGCATTAAATTCGGACTGTATATTCATTTTGTTATGTAGGCAGCCACTAAGAAAGGATTTTAGAAAATCCCACCCCAAAGGGGTCAAAATAGGGGATGATAATATGTATGAAAGTCCGTCATTTTGAAAGTTACATAAACAAAATTTTGTATTTCGGTTATTGACGTAAAACAAATAAATACGTGTTTCAGGAATTTTGGAAATTTTATTTAATAAGGGATGAAAAAGGGGGTGAAAGTTTGTATCGGACTTGCATTATTTTTGATCTGAGGTCAAGTTATGGTCATCAACGTAACGTAATATTTTAAATTAATCTGTAAATACATATGTATATTTTCGTATTTGTATATAATCAACTTCCACGCGAGCAAAGCCGCGGGCAACAGCTATCTAGTATAACATAAACTAAAATAGGATTTTAACATATACAGAAAAAACAACCTTAGTTCTAATCAGAATAGTATCCGATATAAGTTCATATCTTTTAATATAAGAAACTTTATAGTAAATAGAATTTTAACAATAGTTTATTTAGCAAAATATCTATTGGAAATATTATTCTATGATAAAATGAGCTCCTATTCTAGTATGTTTCAGATTAACATAAATGAGACATAAGTCATGATTTAAAAAAATATATTAACATTACTACAGCATTATTTCCGTTTATATTAAAATGTTTACTGTATAGTTAGAGAGAAATTGATATTTATTTAAAAAAAATCTAATATCTGTAACTACGCAAGTACTATATATTATATTTCTTAGTCTTAAAATTTGCTCAAAAAACCTATGTAATAATTTGGTTAAGATTCCAATGGTGTGCCAAAATTTTTATATACACACAGAGATAAAGGTGGGTTGTGTTACATGGGACTAAAATATCACAAGAGGTGAAGTTCCAAACGCGAGTATCCTCACTTTCAATAAGTATCTAAATATAGCACAGATTTATCTGATTTCCAAACCCTTCCTTCACCTCTGACAAGACATCTTGTGAATGTGGGGAATACCAGGCCTCCACCGTGGTTCGGATTCCACGTTAAACTGTAGGTCCTCCATTTCATCTCACAATCACCCTACCATTACACATTAGCGTAAGTGCGTATAACCCGAACGGGTAGTAAGACGCGGTGCTAATAATAATAATAATAATAATAATAATAATAATAATAATAATAATAATCTAAATATACTATAAATAAAGGTTTTTTCAACACCTTGGTGGTTATTAATTTATACTTGCCAAAGTTTCAAGAGCTTATTTCTTACGTTGATACGTCAAGGGATGATATAATAACAATATAACAATATTAGATGAAATATATAATTATCGTCATTAGCATTGAAATTGTATTTGTTCATAAACTAAAAACTTTTTATCTTAGCACAATAACTATACTATATATAAAGATACTAAGAGGAACACAATTTAGCCTGTGTAAGGTAAAGTAACGTAAAAATAAAATAACTACTGTTAACACTCGGTAGCTTCATGGTCTAAGCCAAGGCGCGATTTTCGCAATAGACTAAACTGCCAAAGACGGGGAGAACAGGGTTCAATCCCGGTCAGATGTACCAAGGGTGATTTTCTTCAAAATGGCCTTCCATGCTTCCTACATGCAAATGCGGGTACACTTCCTTGGTACACAGGCCTATATGTCGAACGAGCATTAAGATACGGTGCTAGAAAAAAGCCATGTTTGTTCAGCATTCTGGGGAAAATGGACATGATTTGTGATCATGTTATTAACACTCTCAATGCACGAAAAATAGGGAATTTAATCACTCAACTGTAGTTATTGTGTTTAAAACTCTTTTAGTCAGTTTTGGGGTATAGTATTTTAAGGTGTCACTAATAAATGCCTGGTGCATACATGATGTGTTGATTAAGGGGAGATCAGTGTTTGAATTCATGTTTGTTAGATAGTTTTCCTAAAGTGTTTTCCACTCTCCTTCCATGGAAATGTGGTGACATTTCATTTAAATTATACCTCCCTCTTCCCTAACACATTAGTTTAGTTAGCTATTAAATATATGACCCAAATGGGTAGTTTAACAAAGTTCAATTAATTTCTGGATTTAATATTATTTTTCAATTAGTAAAATTAATTTTAGTTGGTACACCTGATTTGCTTCAGTTCGAGAGATGTCATTTACCGCTCCTAGCAGAACACTAAGAACTAACTCACTTCAGACACTTTATTAAATTCAATATTATTTTTCATATTTTCTGGTTATGTCTCTTTGTAAGCTTTGCACGGTCCATAAAACTATTTTAAACATTTTAAAGATATTATAAACCTAATCCTGAACCCAGACTTACCTGGAAGACTATGAAAATCTTATATTCCTCGTTAACATTATAATGGCTCCAGAAAGTTGTAGACTATACTTGGCCGGTCCTCACTGGACACAGGAGAGATGAAGCCAGCGCGCATGCCCAGCACCCCGATGTCAACATGTGGATTACCATCTCGCATGCCCCTCTCCATATCCGAGCGTCCAAATTATTTCGTACGAGTGAGTGAGCATAAAGTACACATGATCTGGGTTTCTGGACCACCGCCCGACCTTAAAATTGGATGATTCAAGTCAAATTCTGTCTTTTCGACAATATGTATCATCCTGGATTCCTAGCTTCATAAAATTCGCTTTATTTCTGTCTTCTTTTATCTTCCCGTTCATTTGAACTTTTTTAAGAATTTTCATTATTTAACTCACCTGTTTTACCAAATTTATCTTTCCTTGTGCTACTGGAGGGGCCTTGTCAAAGCTCGCGGAATTTATGCCGGGAGGAGGAAAAGGCGCGAGAAGAAGGGACTGGCGCTATAAGTGACGGCGTGTTGGATTGGTGCTCGGGAGTATAAATAAGTTTTCAAGTGGAAATTTTTCATGGACCGGCACTAAATCGTGGCTCAGGATGATGAAGGGACCACAGTCTTCGCAGAAGAATAATTCACGGCCATCCTCGTTGGCTACTCCGTAATTTACGGAATATACCATAACCCAGGGTGATATTCCGCCATACTTCTCTCAACCTTACCTCATCTATAATTATTTTCCTTTTATCATCTGATTCAGAGTTAAATCACATAAGAGACACGTCAAATACATACACACACACATATATATATATATATATATATATA
>CABFVZ010000743.1:202517-224377 GCA_902151445.1 Timema monikensis
TATATATATATATATATATATATTGTTTTTCTCTCTTTCTACTAGACTACTCGGTTTTCTAGATCTTCACAGTTAATCTACACTTCCTGAAAGCACTTAAATTGAACAGGTCACGGGTTATGGACCGTGTGGGTCCAGCGTATTTATTTTTTACTTTCCTTTTTTATGTCATGTTATAACATTTTTTTACCTAGGTCGAGAATTTTATATATATATCATAATTTGTAAGGGTTAGCATTATAACTTAACCATGACATCTGGTAGGCAGGTAAAGAATTTTTTTTTCTATAATAAAGTTCTAGGTCCTAGCCTATTAAATACTATTCTCCAAAAATATTTTGTTTTGTAAGGTATTTTTTAAGTATACATTTTTTTTTATCACGGCATAGGACTTCTTTCCCCTGGTTTATATACAGTCGGCGAAGATCCTGCTGGTTGCCTTTCCGGACAGCAACTTGGACGAGACGTGGAGATCCGCAGCTCCTGGCAGGTGGGTGTAGAGAGGGCAGGGAGATCATTTCAGGGTACAGTCTGGAGAAAATAGTTCCTTGCCAATTTCAAATCTCCCAGAGGGCACCCTGAAGATTTATTTAATTTTTTTTATTAGAGTCTCGATGCTCATATCTGTTATTGTTTTGTTTTTTTAGGCTAACTTAAGCCTAATATTTGATAATAATTTATGTTTATTTCCTTAGAGAATTTATTATTACAGTAGTGAGGCGAAGTGACCAAAAGATAAATAAAACAAATAACAGTACTAACAGTTCCTAGTTTTTCTTCATAAATGCATTTTTTTTTCAAAAAGAAAGACACGTGCATCCGATAAAAGGATATGTTGTTTCTCATCTCTATCTTAAATGTGTATTTTTATATTTATTCTCATTGTGTTAAGCTTTTTATATCAAAAAAATATCATTTTGATGATGGATCATACTTCAACTAGAATTTTCCAGATATTTTTATTTTATTTTTATGGGATAATTGTTACGTGCCGTTTGGAATTAAGAGTGATCTGTTTTCGGTTTTAGTCCATGGTCCTGACATATCAATTGTATCTACACTGGCTGTCATACAGTCTACGACGTCAAGCACACCATTTGATTGCGAGTGACGAAGCAGGCGAGGATCGAATGTCGAATGGATACAATAGAGATGTTATTTAAAATAAGATTCATCACTATCCACTCTCCATTTTTATTAGGGATGTATTTCCCATTATATTATACCCTACCAATATATAACGCCTGTAATAACTAATTAATAGGTTTGTCTTTAAGTGCAGTTATAGTATAATATAAGCAAAAGAGTTATCCTCGGTATTCTTTACACTTCAGATTTGTTAGCGAAATAATGTGAACCATAAGGTCATGGGATCACAAATATATATATACATGTTTTCAAAACCTAGTAAAGTCCCACGTACTTTGTAGCAGTTCTTCTTGCAACAAATGTTTGAAATGTTCCCGACGAGTCAGATGAAATGTCGTATGAAAAGGTGTGTCTAGAAATGTCTTCAGCCCCATTTAGGACTTTTGCAATATCTGATATAAGAGAACTGCAAAGAGGTATGGAATGCTTTTTATACTTTACCGCACCGTAACTTTTGAGAGTTATGTATAAAGGTGTGGTGGGAAGTAGCTTGAGTTTGTGTTAAGTATTTTTATTATAGATAGATTGAATCCAATATTTCTCAAATCCGAATCTTAAAATCCATTTTGAATCTCGAAACAAAATTTGAATCATTGCATTTTTTTTTAATGTACAGTTTTAGATAAGCTAAATATATTTAAAAATTGAATTTAAAAACAGTTGCTTAGTGTTGGGTGACTCTGACATAATGCTAGTTATTAGTGTCTATTTTGTCATAAGCAACAAAGATTTTTTTTTACTAAACTAATTATCTAAGTAAAATTTTGTACTTTTTTGTGATGTTGTTACTATCCCAACTACACAACTCTATAAAATTAATTTTATCAATTGTTTAAATTATTATTTATATTCGATGTCTTCATAATTGTATTCAAGTAAATCTTGGAGATTGTTATGAATATCGAATCTCTCGAATATCATAGGATTCGAGGGATTGAGTATTCCAGCGTCCCGTCTATAATTTCTTATATATTTTATTACAGAAATATTTGGGTTGAAAAATGTTTTTACAATAGAAACATTTCTGGAAAAAACTGTTTTTATAACATAAATAATTTTGGGGCAGAAATATTTTATAACAAAAACATTTTTAGGGGCAAAACCAAAACCAATTGTGGCTTCATTAGCTAAGTTTGATTTAATTTGATCAAAATAATAATTTCAACAATTCTTGAATATTTGTCATGATAGAATTTAAACAGGTATATTTATCTCGATTTAAAAAGTCTTTGGGTGTTAAAATCACCATACTTAGAAAATTTAGCTAGACGTTACTAAATGTTTTATATTTTATTGTCATTTTTTTTTTTACATAAAAATGACAACAATACTGACATGGATAACGTTTTCTTATGCCCAACTTTAACATTTTTGCCCTGATTCATGGCCAATTATGAAAGCACAATAATTCTTACCTAAAACCGTATCCATTTCCACACCACTTAACATGTGTGCACTGATTCACCATACAGCCAAGTATAAAAGTGAAATAATATATGTATTAAATATTACTAAACAAATATTTACTGTCATAATATATTTTTGAAATACCCTTGTTGTTAATTGCTAGACTTTAAAAAAAAAATTATGTCCCACTGTCTCAATAGCTGCATATATAAGTCACATTATCCGTAGTAAAAACCATATTATAAATATGAAAAGAAAGATCATATAATTTAACTATCACCCTTATCTAAGAAATATGTTGTGAAGAAAACACTAACTATTAATAAAAAAAATCTAAACCTGGCCTAGAATCAAACTTGACCTTCCCATTACCGATAAAACTGACTATATAAGCCTTACGTTTAGTATGCGTAGGCAGCGATGCGGGTAACTGCATTGTTTATATATTCTATATATAATATGTTATAAACATATACATTTATTAATTGATATAATCTAATGCAACCACACTCATTTTTACTTGCCTAATTTTTATGGGAAGCAATATTTTCTTCTTTCTGTCGTAGTAACCATTTTATTGATAAAGTTATTGCAAGTACTTTAATATTTCAAGATATTGAGAGTATTATGAGAGTATGGCATTTTCTCTCCAACACACTTATCAGTAGGGGTAGGGATTTTTGTTTCATTGATAAATAATAAAATCTAGAATCAAATTGAAGCGATCGACCATGCTTATTACACTATAAGGCCCTGAGCGGTCATTTTGATCGCTTTTAAAATTAAATGTTTTGTAACATCCGTAATTATTGAATGAATATATTATTACTGTGTGACTTTTCATAATATAGAATTTTTCATTTTATAAAAATATCACTTCTCTTATAAATGAATAAAACCAGCTGCATGTAGTAGCAGAGCGTGTTCTTTACATTTGGTGGGGTCAGGTCAAGGATTACCGGTAATGATTATCTCTCGCCGTGTGTTAACATATTAATTAAATTAAATTCATCTTAATTTTTTTAATATTTAAAAACCATTAGAATAGAAAATCAATAAACAAATCTACAAACAGAAAGAATAAAAGAGTGCAGGTTTTGAATTAAATTTACCAAGTGATGACATAACTTGTACAAAAGTTGGGCTCGTCTGTCAATTAATACCAGTTCATGAGTACCACAGTATTTTAATCATTCTGTTATTCTGCCTTATTTACGTCTATTTATTTTTCACCTGTTTATCAAGTTTTCAGACTAATATTTTTACCACGGAATATATCTGTGATGCTATATTTACTATTTCGAATGTTTTAAACTTAAATTATTATTATTATTAGCACCGCGTCTTACTACCCGTTCGGGTTATACGCTCTTACGCTAATGTGTAATGGTAGGGTGATTATGAGATGAAATGAAGGACCTACAGTTTAACGTGGAATCCGAACCACGGTGGAGGCCTGGCATTCCCCACATTCACAAGATAACTTGTCAGAGGTGAAGGAAGGGTTTGGAAATCAGATAAATTTGTGCCGGGACCGAGGATTGAACCCCGGCCGCCAGCATAGAAGTCTGACACCTTACCCCTAGACCACCAGGTCACCTTTTTTAAACTTAAATGCATTTTCCAAATTAATTCCATATTGCTCATGTTTTTTAATTCTTAATTTAAATGTTCAGTATTATTGCAGCTTACCGTAGTCCACAGCCCCTCACCAACAAATAAAAAACAATAAAAATAAAATAAGCTATGTTTTCTTCACTATTATTTAACCATAATGGTTTACCAAACGAAATTATTATAAAAGTTATTTTTATCTCGCAAATCCATCTCCATAAATTTAAGGTGACTATGCTTATGTGGTCCTAACCGTTTAATTTCCAATTTTTCTTGTTGTTTTAGTGAATAAAACGAAATTTAACAAATCATTCAATTTATTCGTTTTATTTAATCATTTTCACGACCCATCTTACTTCTTGGGTCTTATCACATACTAAAACACAAGACACATAAACGTAAAAATAAATTATAGACCACTTTTATCGTTTAGAAGGCCCACTTTGGCTGGCTCTATTCGCTAGTGTAAAGCGGTTACTGGAATGGCAGTGTAAAAACCTCCTTCCTCTTATCATCACTCATAAATAATAGTCAGGTTGGTCACAAGAGAGTTTTTTTATTCAGGTAATAAACAAATACAGTTCAATGAGAGAGTGAGATACATAAAGCATTAGGCGCACAAATTGTAAATAACCATTTGGAAAGAACAATTATATAATTGGTAAAACAGGTTCTATGTACCATAGAATACCGCCAATGCCCACACGGCAGGTAACTAAAAATTTACTTAAATGGCTAGACAAAATATATGATACAATCTATAATTAAATTGACCTACATACTAAATTCTCATTAGCACCGTCATCATATTAATTGACAGCAAAGAAAAAGACCCAGGTACTAATAATAAATCAGGTAAATATGAAATAGATATAAATTTGCCATTTCCGGTGATTCCCAAATAGTCCAAATAGATAACAATGACATCCCATTTAACATACATCCCCGGACGTAATCAGGCATATTAAAATAAACCACAAAGGTTCTAAGTTTGGAAATTACGCCTCAAGCAGCTGTAAAAATATTAGATATTAAATCCTAAATAAGAGTATAAGCTTACCGGATTGCAGCCCCACTTTTGACTAACATACAATAAGCTTCATATATATACAACAATAAATGGTACGGAACTCCGCACGGACTTTCTCGCTCTATTGTTTGAAAATTCAGATATTTACTTAAAACTCGTAATATATGTGAAACTAAATAATATACACTAGCAAACCCAAACATAAATTGCACTATATTTATGTAAAACTTGTTTCTCTTAGACCTGGTTATATATTTTATAATTTTGTTTTTAAAGAATTAATGTCCTCATTTGTATGTTCGCACCGATAAAAAGATCAATGTTGGGTCCACAAGGGTCGACACCTCGTATTAAAATTTCAACTTCCGGTTAACATTTTCGACATTTTATTATGTGTTGCAAATATTCATGGCATCGCATTGCTATTAAATTGGTCATTTATAAATTTTGACCAATAAAAAATGTAAATATTGACTATTGAGTCTAAAATGGATATAGATAATGTTTCTACAAAACTTTATCCTAAGAGATTTAATGAAAACAACATAAACTTTTAGAGACATATTTAATTACCTTATGGCATTGTAGAATTATTGCGTTAAAATTTAAGTAGTTTCTCTTTAAAACTAAAGCTCACAAAATTGTATTAATATATTTTCCAATATCTCAGAAATTGTTATATTTATACAAATATATTTCATACAAAAGATTTGTATTTTTTATAGTACTGCAATTTTGCAATGAAAAGTTATTTAGTATCTCAAACTGTTGTGGAGATACGGAAGATTCTGCTTCTGTAAAGTACCCCAAATATCATTTTCATGGGAAAATGAAAATAGCAAGTTTATTTATAATCTTAATCAACACCTAGATACGCATTTTAATCAAAATTCTTGGAACTGAATTTGAGAAAATTGATTTTTTATCTTTTTGCCCTTCAATAAACTACTCTTAATTTTATGTTTAAGCTGACACACAGACAGACGGAATTGCAAAGACTACTTTTTAGGGTTCGGGGTGTCATGAGACGAATACATCCATCAACATTTCATGTTAGATTTTTTATACCGTCGCAATACTTTCCTTTTGTGTTCAAAAAGTTACAAAATATATATATTTGCGTATAGCTTGAAATTTATTGGTTTAATAAAAATATGCTTCAAATAAAATATTGGTAATATAAATAGACCTAAATATTTGTAATGATATGTAATTTCTATTCTCAAATAGTTTAGGAGATATTATAAAAAAAAAGCTAATTTACGCATCATACCGAAGCCCTTAAAGTCATTTTGCCGAAATATTGAGAGTAGCCATTTTGCTTAGAATATTTATAGATAAAATTTAATCAAAATCGTTAGAACCAATTTTGAGAAAATTGAGAGTTTCTCTTTATGCCCTTCAGTGAACGTCCCTTAATTTTAGGGTTAGATGTCCAATTCTAAATATCCCTTGGGGAAACTCTATGTAAACCCTAGATACCAAGTTTTAGTCCAATCGATAAAATAGTTTAGGTTCTAGCTGGCGGTACATACAGACAGACAGACGAAAAGTCAAAAACCGTTTTTTGATTCAGGGGGTCATAAAAGTCAAGATTCATCAAAATCTTGAGTTCGAATTTTTTTACGATCACAATTCTTTCTCTACCTTTAAGGTAGCGAGAAAGTAAATAAATAACAAATGATTATAATCTTTCAATGTGTTAAAATTTGCAGAACTAAATAACGATGCTATCTGATTTATAACTGTCCCAAGATTGTGGTACTCAGACATATAAGCCCATCCGTAGTGCGGATAAAATATATTTTAAGTTAAAAATTTACAAGAACCAAATTTCCTTCAAAAAGTACACAATATAAAGGCAGATAAACTGTTTTAGATAACCGTCAAAAGATAGCAAACTTTTCTCTTGCTTTAAGAGCAAATGTTCTTAGATCATGTTGTGTTAATAATCAATTAAATTAAATATTACGTATCTGAAACGATAATTTTGAAAATATAGAACATTAAAGCCAAATGGAATTTATAAAATTCTGACGTTAACTATCCTATGACCAGGTCGCTCACCTTGTAATCAGAGTGTAATGGGTGTCTACATCACAAAACCCTACCATTGAATATCCAATGATTAGGTCATGTGCTCTTGAGGCACGGAAACCAAAGAAGGGAGAGAGGGATAAGGGGTATCATCCTTCCAGAAAATGCTCTAACATTCCACGCACCTTCAAACGTGCACTAAATAACAATTCTCTGAATTTCCGAACACGGCCAGCGGAGCGCTTCCAGTTCGCGCATATCGTTCGTCTTCGTTTCTTGGGCGCGGCACAGCTTTCGTGGCGGGGAGTGAACCTCAGCCTTAGAGTTAGTCCAACATTTACAGTGGCGCAGTGTGTTTGTGGAGTCGTGGTCTTGCCGATATGTGTCAACTGGGGCCGGAATGGTGAGCCAAACGACCTCTTAGCTTTTATGTGTTGTAACAGGGTTAGAGTAGGTAGGTTGACCTTGTAAGAAAGCTCACTCTTGGTGTGGCTTTTTTGAGAGGGCAAGTCAGAGCTGGCCTTGCCTAGCTTTTATATTCCGTCACTTGAATCCTAGTACAGTCCTCGCGTGATGTTTCGAGCGAGAAATGAATCATTTTGACTTTTATACTATATAACGAATCCAATAATTCACTCTGTATAGAGAATGGTGTTCCACTTTTTTCATGTTATTTTTTCAAAATATTTAATAAAATAAAAAAGGAAAGAATAAATGATGTTAAAAAATGTTGGTGGCACCTAGCACAGGTGGCCCCTAAGGACGGGCCCCTGTCTGTACGAAACATAATTTCTAAAGGATCCAGGAGCAGACAATTTGACCTCTGTTAAATCCTTGAAGTATGATTTATATTAAATTCAGCATAGTGCTAAACAGTGAATAACAATACTATTAGGAGTGATGTATAGTAATATTACATAATATATTATAACACAGTGAAAGATAAAATAGTATATTGTGATAAATTTTAAACTATATCTGCTTTATATTACAATTACTCTTGTTAGGTAGCGTGATGGGAATAGCAATGGAAATTTTAGAAAAAACCAGATAAGCGGATTATTTCCAGTTAGCTGAGATTTTCCTACCCCCACTCCTGTTTTTCTCAATCGCTTTGTCAAGCGTCAAGATAATTTTTTGCAAACCTCTTCTTCATTTTTTGATTTAACGAAGAAAGTTTACGTAAGTTACTATTTCTAGAAACCACCTTATTCCTATTAAGATAGTTAATATGATAAAGATTTATCGAAATATCATTCAAATTTACTATTGCTGCAGCAATAGTAAAAGAAAGAAACAAGAAAGATGGAAAGACCATGCAGACAATAATCTACAACAATGGCAGTGCTCCAGGCAAATTATCTAGGCCAAAAATTCTGAAGAAGGCACCAGGTCCAACGACTCATTATAATCATCATGATAAAAATTATAATTTGACTAGTGTATCACGTTTGTTTATTGATAAACCTATACTGAAGTACGTAAATAAATGTATCGAAACCTAAGCTAGAAAACAAACAAAATATGACAATTGGTCAATTTCGTTAGACAAGTTTAATGCTTTGATTGTGTTGTTATTTACCAGTGGGGTATACAACGCTGGCAGTTTTGACTTATAGCTCTCTGGTAAACTATGTGGGGCCCACCTGTATTCATCCAAAATAAGTTAAACACAAGTTAGAGGACATTCTCCGGTTTTGATTTCGATGAGCTGCCAAACGGCTTAATCTACTGTATTATCATTAGCACCGCGTCTTACTACCCGTTCGGGTTATACGCACCCCAATCTACTGTAAACAAATAAGTTCATTCTGGTATCTGCTGTGTAGGATAAATTTAATGAGAAATGCAGTATATGCTATAAGCCTGGCCAGAACCTCACTGGTGACGAAAAGTTCTTCCCCAGAAATGCTTGCTGCAGATTTACACAATACATGTAAAAAAAACTACAAGTTCGGTACATAATCTGGATTTTGATGGATGTTATCTCAAAGTACATGTGTAACGCTACTCCATATCTCGTGAAAGACGAGCTGCGTCTAGCAAAATAATCTTCGCCGTAAACTACTATTTTTAATCTCATGTGAAAGTACCTAAAAAAAAATGGTGAAATATCACTAACTAAATTTTTTTAACATCTTAGAACTGTGCACGAACACTGAAAGCAAAGGAAACTAGCATAAACAGTGCGACAGTGAATTACGTCAGAAGGGAAATTACAGATTATGTGAATACATCTAAGGCCTTCTTGTCCTTATCTTGTTCTTGTCTTATCCTGGAGAATCAAGATGACAGTATATTAACTGTGTTCCATAGAAAGAAACAGAAGAACATACCGCTATCGAGCAAGCTCCACCCAAATGTTGAGATACGTGCAAATGAGAAACTCCCAGAAGCAGTGGAATCCAATAACTTTACAAAGTATGGCGTTGACATAGTCGACAAAATGGATCATAAATACTTTGTAAGAGCTACTTCTCAGAGGTGGTAGTGCATGTTTTCTGCAACATCCTTGACCAAGCAATTCTCAATGCGTGGGTAGTTAACAAGGGGTACACAGGTCAGAAAATCTCTCAACACAAATAATTCATACTTCAAATAGTGAACGAGCTAAAAGCAAAACCAGAAAGTACAGCACCATTTCAAAATACGATTCAACCTCAACAAAGCCACAAACGTTGCCAGTGTCAATTTGTTTTGCATATAAGATAGACAAAACGGCTGACAGTTGTTCCACCTGTAACAAAGCTTTATGTAGCAACTGTTCTGATACATACCTCCAAGCAGTCACTTTCCTCAAGTGTCTGAGGAATATATATATATATATAAATTACGTGTTTGACCACCTCATAATTGTAATATACATTAATTTAATACCATAAATTTTTTATAGTAAAGTTTCACATATTATAATCATATTTATCCATTCACGATATGTAATAATAAATAGATGTAGCAACCAATTTTTCAATTATTACTATTAATATTATTTCTATTATTACCTTAATTATCAAGCATAAAGAACACTGTACGATCTAAGCTGATGAACTGCTTTATTCTTACAAATTTCATTCAAATTACTGAAGCCTAAGAATTTATTTTCCTCTTATGCTATTCGTCCCCAAAATATATATTTTTATAATACATATATAATTTATTTTACATTATACGTATATGAATAAAATTAAATCTATATATATATATATATATATATATATATATATATATATAAATAAATATATAAATATATATTATGTTTAAGTATTCTTGTATATGTTAACGGAAATGTGTGTAAAACAGGAATTCTATAAAATGTCTAGACATTCTATATAATTCTTAAGTGGTTTTAGCAAAGTATTAATTTTGCTGTTGTATTTCATACTTTTCGTAGGACATTTATAGAGCAGCCAGTCATTATATATTACCGAGAACAATAGCCAACCTAACCTGACATAATCTAACTTGGCCTATCCCTACCTTACCTAATTACCCTATTCTAAAATAACCTAACCTGACCAACTTAAATCTTAGGAATTAGATGAACCTGCAAGAAAACCGCGCAAGACTTAAATATAACTAGATAAATGAAATGATAGCATATTTCGGGTCTTCAAAAAGACAAAAAATAACTTGAAAATAAGTATGAAATAATACTTACTTTACCAAAACCACTCTGGCATTTAATAGAATTCTGGATTTTACACATACATAGATGCATGTTAATGAATATTTATCATCAGCCTTAATTCAAAAGTAGGCTACGACATTATGAAGCATATATTTAAAGAAATGAATAATATTTCATATAACATTGTTTATGACTCTCTGTCAATATGACCGTTGATAGGATGTCAAAGTATACGCATGTACTTGTACCTCTTAGTGTTAAACGTTGACAAATAAATAAATATTTCAGAAAAAATATATATTTTTATGTAAGGCTAAATACCTTTTTTGCCTGATAAAGCTTGTGTTATAAGCAACTCTGATTGGCATTGGTGGATGTGTAGACTATGTGTCAAGCTTATTTAATCTAGCTTACCATTACGGGGAAGGCAGGGTTAAAATCCCAGCTGAGCTTACTGAGGCTATATTTGCTAGTTTGCTTCATAAACTCACTCCACGCAAACGCTTGGATAGTTAGTTGAAATTCTACCTTACTTGACTCTATAAAATAAAAGTAGTTAAATATATATTTTATAGATAAAAAATGGATAGAACAGGAGAAAAGCCAGCAACCATAAATTGTTGAACACGTGTTTCAATCACACGGCCTTAGTTGTAACTGAGTTAGTTAAAGCATTAATTAATAAACGTTGCAACCATCTCTTAGATAAATTGATTTGGATATCGTTTTGGTTAAAGCTTCTAAGTGATACTGCCTTTAGCTCCATGTAGATACTGAATTCCGTCCTTAATGGAATCAAACTAAGCTGAAGTTAGTGGCAGCCTGAAGCTCGGCTCATCGTCACGCTCAATTATGGTCAAATACTGTTTTGAAGTTGCAAAGTTAGTGTGTCTGACAAAACGGAGAGCTTAGTGGTTTCTATCTAGATAATATACACCGGAAATGAGATATATTCTAAAACTAGTTTCCTAACATCCTCTCCAGAAAGATGATTCATTCGTATCTCCTTGTCCTTTTACCTTCTAGTGAATATGTTTAGGGCACAGCCTACTTGAAGTAAATAATATCATCACAAGAAAGTATTTATTTTGGGAATGGAATTTATCAAGCAATTACACCATAAAATTATTACACATTATTATAGATGTTTTGGATTTGTTAAAAATAAATTGTTTGAGAAAAATGAGGCTTTGTTTCTAGATCTATATTTTTCATATAAGAATCTCATTATATTTTCTAGAATATCGTTAAAAATTAGTTTACTTAAACTTTAAATGAATATTTGAATATTATAAAACCTAAAATGTAACTATTTTATGAATCCTTTAGGGGAAAGTATTATTTTAAGTTTGGCTTGAATCATATTTTGACTAACAGATCACTTTTAAAATTACATGGGTTTATTGATTCCTGTAAAGCATGCATTCTTCAGATAGGCCCTCCCACTTGAACTGATTTAGGAACCATTAACAACTATGTGTTGTTTCATATCAATTTACTTTATTTAAGAAAGGATCAAGGAGAGGGTTGTTTATCTTCTATTAAATGTGTTTATTGCTGACATTGGTAAGTATACACTTTATTCAAACTATCGTTTTCCAATGATCTCACACTATTCAAAAACATCAATTCACTGGCTGACTGTTTAGAGTTTACAAATTAACATTGATAGTGAATACGATGGTCTATTGAAAATGGAATTTATAATTATACATTAAATCTAGGTTTATAATTTTCACCAAGAATACCACCACTTTCTTTTTTCACTCCAACATTTAACAATTATTATATTATAGAACAATTTATCTATATTAACGATTTAAGTGTTATCTTAGACCATTAGCTCTACTTTAATTATCATATTGATCATTTAGTTCGACACTCTTTGAAGTTACTTGGCTTTATTAAATAAAAAATAATTTCCTGTTCCTCTAAATTTGACTGTATCCTACGTTTGTGTTTTGGCTTGGTCAGGTAAGAGCTTGAATATACTAGTGGGGGGTGGAATTCAATAACCTTAACTGATTATCTCAGATTTAAATATGTCAACGCAATTTTTTCGCTGCTTGCTATGATAAATTCATTTTAACCAATTTTATAATGATTATAATAGGATTCGGAACCTTTTAGGGCTACAAATTCTCTTCTCACGAAGTATCAATGGTTATGACCTTTTTGTGTTTAACATATTTAATAACTCAATTTATTTTTGATCAAACCCTCAACATGTGGGTGTCCTTGTGCCCTCTTATGCCTCTAAAAATCCTAAGCTATTTTCAAACAGTAACACAATCTAAGTCCACTTGCTCGTTTTATTAGCAGCATTAACTATAGATTTATGAATATGATTTTTATCATAAAAGAAAAAACAAACTAAGATATTTATTCAAGGTACACTCTTATAATTAATTTTTATTGTTTGTTTATTGTTGATGATTTACTATTAATTACTACTATGGAATTAGCTACTAATGGTTTTTGATTTTTTTTTCTCTACTCTATTACTATGTTATTAAGTTAGTATGTTTTAATTCATTTTACACAAAGGTAGTGTATTTATTTTCTTGTAAGCTTTGTGCTCTGCATTTATTCTAAGAGGTATCAATTGTTGGATAGCATTTTAGAAAAGGAAAATGGTATGAAATGAAATTAATATTATCATTGAAATAATAATCCAAAATGGTTTTTTCTCTATAACTCTTCATTAGCTGTATATGAGCGATCAATTAATATCAAGTGCTATCAGATAACATTTCCACTTTTGACTCTAAAGTACCTAATTTATGCTGCTAAAGGGAAATGCCAACCATATGAATGCGCATATCATGATGAATTAAATACCCAAACTTGTAAAGTAATAATTTCATTCATATTATATGCCAATTTGTACAGTTGTCATTGAACTATATGCAGCAATAAGCTCTGCCCAGTTGAAGGTGGTGGTGTTATCTGATAGCTTGCGATCTTAATAGATTACTCATATTTAGCTGACGATCTACGCACACCCATCACTAACTCTGCTTTAAAATATAAGATAAGTCTGACCCTGACCACGACTTGACTCCTAGATAGCTCAGTTGTTAGAGCATTGGCATACAAAGCCAAAGGTTCAGGGCTCAATTCCCGTGTCTAGTTAATTTAAGGAAAAAGATATTTAGATGCGCTTTTAATCGTAGTAAATAGCTATGATGGCAATGCTATTTAATCAAGTATATTAGTCGGCTAACGTTTTTTTTTATAATGCTGTCAATGCTTATTGATTTATAATACTAATCTTTATTATTGTAATTTTCTATTTTATTTTTGTAATTATTTATCTATATAAATCATTACTTATCTTTGATAGTTTATTTTATTTTCTATTTAGTTATTCTTACATGTCAGGTATCTGTAACTTTTCCGTGCTACCCTACTATTGGACTTGTGATTTTTTTTATTAGCGCGTCTTAATACCCGTACGGGTCATACGTCAATGTACTGATTATACTAATGTGTTATGGATTATAAAGGTTTAACTTTGATTAAGTGTGCCCACATTTGCGCGGAGGGAGAGTATAAAACCATTTAGGAAAAACCACCATTGGTACACATGACTAGGTTCTAATCCCAAAATCCCCCTCTTCAGCAGTCCAGTCATTTGTAAGACTAGCGCCTTAGACCATGCGTCCAGTGAAGCAGGTGTATTGTGACTGTTGCCCAACACTATAATAAAGGAAATAGACATTGAATTAAAATTATTAGTTGTAATAGTAGTAAATAATATCATGTCAATGATTTATTTATACATAGGCGTAGTAAATGAAATAATTTTCCTGTCAATAACTTATTTTACTTTCCCTAATGAGTTAAAAAAATGAAAACTATTACGATTGTTAGACAGCCCCAGTTTAAGCATATAGGCCCTTATCTTCCAATTTTATTCTTAATATATGACAGCCAAGACTTCGCAAACGTGATTCTTGAGGCACGTTAACAGGCTTGTATGACACATAAAAAATCGAAACAATACATGAAATGTAATTTTCCTTGAAAACTATGAAAATATTAGTCATGCAAGTAGAAAAAACCTAAATTTACTTATGTCCTTTAATTTTAAAGGTGTAAATAATTAATGAAAACATGATTTTAAAGTTTTATGTAAATTTATCATTTATTATTTAGTATTTAACTTAAATCTTAGATATTTTTAAGTGAATGCTTACTAACGGGGATACTATTTCTCACAGGCTTAGTATATTATCAATTATTTTAAACTATTTACGTCAACACATATTTTGAGAATATACAAATACATTTATCAATTAATTTTTATTTTACTATAATATTCTGTTCAAATAATTATAGTCTTTACAATCTATATCAGAACCATATCATTTGGTATGCGCTAGAGCAGGTTATTACTTTAATTGATCTGACTCAGTCTCACTTATGGCTATAACAATTATGAAAGTTACAGAGATAAAAGATATTGAAATAGCACTAAATATATAACCAATCCCTGTGATGAATGATGTGATTGTGTCCCAAGTAGGATCTAATGGTAGTTTATGCATTTTGGTGGTATTGGCAGACTGATGTGCAACAGAACCTTCTGGCTCTTTTTTCCTTAATACACCTCTTCAATGCTGCCTGGGCCTTACAGATTACGATGGATCTGTTGAAGATCCAACCAACCTTCGGGTTGAGTTTTATTAATTCATGTAACACTTTTGATATGTTTCAATGTAAGTCCTGCTTATCATTTAAAAAATATCTGTGCCAAGGAAATGATAGATAAAGTTGATTGGAAAATAATTTCTTAGAAATTATGTGAAATAGAGAATCAGAAACTAAATTTTTTTCTATAATTCAACCGAATGGGTTTTGAGCCCAGTTTTTACAAAATAACCTCACGAACAACTAACACTACCAACTAGGACATTTTTTCCCGACCCTCTAAAATTACCAAAATATTTAAAAAATATATTGATTTTCAAATTTTTATTGTTTTAGTATTCGTAAATTGCTTATACATGCTGTAGATTTTAAATGAGAAAATATGGTTCTTAATAATATCCATTGCAATAATTTGACCATTGTTGAACATTTAAACAGAATAGCACACTGGTTTTAGCAGTTTGTCAGTTCTAACCTTACCTGGTGTTATAATAATACATTATTTTTTGTTGTATTAATTATTCTTATTGTTTAGAAGGAACGTTTTTGTTTATGCCTCAAAAAATATATAAAAGAAAAAGAAAAGTTTCCTCTTTAAAAAAGACTGGAGAAAATTCACCTCTGATTCACATTCTAGGCAGGCTCATCAAAAATATGAATAAAGTGAGCAAACAGTACTGCAAGATGGCAACAAAATTTAAAAAAGTTACCATAAATATCATTGTTCCAAATATAGTCCATACTAATTTTATAAAACAAAAATTTCGATCTAGAAAATATGGATATTTCACGCAATTACTTCCAACTTAGAATTTATTTAAGTAAGGGCTGTTAGTAGAATTAAGATATATTTTTTGAATTTCTTTTTGGTGGATAACTATTTTTTCTTCCGGAATTAAAAAGTATTTTTTTCTAAAATAAACATGGTAAAGGAACTTCATTCACATTTTATTTTTTATAAAAATTTATTTTTTTCGTTTGCATTAATTAATGTTTTGCTATAAATATAACCCCGACAAACAAAGGAATATTTTATACAAAACAATTAAAATATTAGAAAGAATCTCCAACAAAGTTTAGTTTATATATAATATTTGTTGATCCATAGAGGAAACAAACAAAAACTAAACATTTCAAAACTCCCATGAACATCCTTAACTAAGCTGCGTGTCTATAAGCGTTGCTTGATGCTAGTGCGCAAATTAAAACTTCCTTCCTGTAATTGAAAGCAAAGTTGTGTGTATGCAAACGATGAATGTCCTGTTATAAACTTGAATGTGTTAGATACGACTCGGCCTCTATTTAAATATTCTACTTCGCTTCCTCTTTAATTTGTAAATCTGGTCGACTCTAGTGGTGGAGCCTGAAGCAAGCAGTTAGAAAAACCTCTTTCAGCTAGAGGGTTTGGATCGATACCGAGGAAGGTTGTTTTTGGATAGGTGGTGAGAGTTGTGGGTGGGCGTGAGGTGGACCGTGTTTTTATAGTAGTTAAGCTTCATCTTGAGCCTAGAAGGTGAAACTCTAAACTCTTGTCATGTTCAACTTCTCTAATGTGCCTAGCCTGGAGTGTTCTTTACCAAGACAGACGTGCCGAGATGAACAAAATAGTCTTCATTAGTTCATTTTCCACTAAACAAGTTTTACAAATGGTTTGTGAGACAAAATGAAACCTGAATTCACTTTTATAAGCTTGCAGATAGAAACCTAATAACTTTTACAAACAAGTATTTTATTTTTGTTTTTAAAGTAAAGTATAC
The DNA here is from genome assembly GCA_902151445.1 of Timema monikensis. Lineage (NCBI taxonomy): Eukaryota > Metazoa > Arthropoda > Insecta > Phasmatodea > Timematidae > Timema > Timema monikensis. The sequence goes on from CABFVZ010000743.1 coordinate 219,796, forward strand.
TTATTTGAAATAAATATATATTTATATATATACAACTTTTATTTGAGGAACCAGATTAGATTAAATTATTTCCCACTAATAATATTTTATAGTGATGAATAAGGGCACTGGGTTCGTTTACTGGCATGGTCGAAAAATTTATTGCTGATGAAATGTGGGTGTCGCCTTTCACAGTGATGAAATTGCTGCTTTTAACTGGATGTTGTGTCTGTTATTGATTTAGGTTAGTTTATAAGTGGTGTACTGACATAATCAGTCAGTTCAGAAAGTGCACATTAAATACCTCAAATAAATGATATAGTGTTAAATATATATATATTAAAAATATTATTAATTTAATATTTGATCGCATATATACACATATATATACATATATAAATACATATATATACACACATATATATATATATATATATAAGTTTGAATATTACATTTCTACCTCCACGAGTCTTTACTGCCTTTCAGGTTGTGATAAAATATTAAAAATCTTTATTTCAACATAAATAATTACTTTTGGAACATTACGTGTTTATTTACTCACTCAATAACTGAACTAAAAGCGTATTTAAAATAGTATTTTTTAACATACTAAAATATTCAATTAGTTTTAATAGAATTTAATCATAAGGTAAGATATCTTATTTGTATGTTTAATTTAATTGTGAAAACTTTGAAATTAAAGTCTATCCTATAGAGTACACACACGTCATTATATTATATTTTACAATATGCCTTGGATCAATTAAATTTCTGTAATACGTTTACAAATAAACAGTGAGTTTCAGAAAAGCAAGACGAGAATTGGTTGACTATATTAACGTTTTGCATTATAAACATTTCATTATTATTATTATTATTATTATTATTATTATTATTATTATCGTTATTATGTATGTTTTCTCTCAACAACTTACCAAGGAGTAGCTATGATCTATGAGAAGCTGTGTTGAAATATTGAAATGTATGGTTTGAGTAAATAAGCTTATAATTTTCTTAAATACTAAATTTAATTACTGAAATATTAGTGTAAGGTTGTTATAATGGTTAAAATAGTATATTTCATTCATATATATAGTTATAGTGAAATTATATTCTTGGGGATGGTTGTTACCTTTAGATTATAATTATTGAAAAATGACTACAATATATATATATATATTTATAAAAAGTTTCTAAATTAAAAAAGTATTGGGAATTATTTGAGAGTAGTTTTTCCACAGATTTATTTTCATTAAAATTTATTAAAATTATAGAATTCCTTATTTTTATAAATATTATATTAATACTAATATAATACTTATATTTTCTCCTTGCCATATATATAGTATTTATTTATAAGCGTGTATTAACCAGATCCCATAAATTGGTTTTATATGATTTGATGATACACACGTCTCACTACAAGTTCGAGAGTGAGGAACCATTTAAGGAAAACCACCCGAGTAAACCTGGCTTTAATTTGAAACCAGAGCATCATTTTATATTAAAATCACGCTAGATGATAATTAGTATTTTGTCTACTTGCTTAACGGCATGGATATGTCTACGTTTTCTAAGGGAAATCTAATAAAGATAGCAAAGTAAAAATCACTTGAGTAGTTTTCTAGTCAACAGCATTTTAGATTGTCTTTTTATTTCATTGAAGGCTTTCGCGTCAACTGCTTGAATTAAAATTAATGTGTATGGGCTTAGCCACGTCTAAGTAATAGCTTCCAACGTTTTGGATGTAGCTACAGCAGCAATCATCTTGGAGAGTGAATGATGATACAAGTTGTTTACAAGGCAATTTAATATAAGGTGCTGGTCAAGTCTCTAGAATAGATCTAAGATTCTCGTCCAACCACTTATTTCATCCTTCACTCCAGATTATGAATGTTGGAGTTACACCCAAAACATTGGAAGTTATTTCTTCAACACAGTCCAAACCTAAACACATTAATCCAATAATTTTATTTAAAACTTATTAATATATAGCTAATACTTTGGCAAAACTATCCATGATAACCATATATCTAGATTTGGTGTATACTGTAGTAGGTATTATATATCGGTAATTAAATATGAGCTAAAAATTATAATAATTTTTTAAATTGTAAACATTTTCCAACTCTTCCTGTAAAGTATATATGTCACCGCGAGAGCCTGAAACGGGACGATTACCGGTAATCGACCGCGATTTCTGGGATTCAATGGTTCACACTCATGGATGTCGGAAGTGAATGTTAGTTTCTAACATCCACTGGTGATTTCCGGAAAAAACATAACAACAAAGATTTTACTTCACCAAGGTTACCTGTAAATTAATAATTGAACCCTTGAACAAAATGCCTCATTATAGAGAAGTTGCAAATAATTACAAATAATACTATCATAAATGTCGCTACACCCTCAAGCCTCATTTATTATGTAACAAGTTGGACCTAACTTGTTGGGAGACAACACATGAAGAAAAGTAAGCTGCATTTATTGTAGCCAGCTTATTGGACCAACATCCTGGATCCTCCGCTTGTTTTTAATCAGTCTACACTTTTCTAGCCATGGATAACATCATGTTACTTGCCGTTCTTCATTTATTGCGTTGACAGGAAGTATACTCTTGCGGAAAAAAAAACCGTAAGAAACGGTGGTGGGTTCGAAGTTTATTTTGCCTAAATGCCTAATTGAAGGTACGTACATGGGAATAATGAATTACCTACATTTGCAAAGTGGATTTTATAACTTTGTACGCATGTATTAGGTGGACTTTGAATGCTTAGTTATACTTTTTTTTATCCTCATCTACGTGGTAAAGTGGAAAGAATATTTTTTGTGACTCCGAGAGAAAAATTTGATACAACTCTACGCTTTATGGGAGCCTTATGTATAGCCACAAAACACGTGCGTTGCTAAGGCTAGACACTGACTCGATTCTATAGGGCATGCGCAGAACCTCTCAAATCAGCCAACATGTTGGGTTGGTCGTTTATTGTCTCCAACAAATGATCCAACGCAACGCAACCCAACACAACTTTTTGGCTCCGACCGGCTCTCCCAACACCAACATGTTGGCCAACATCCCCAACAACATGGGAGTGCGTTTATATTGTAACAAAACTTGTTGGGAGCGTGTTGGCCAACATGTTGTGTATAAACGAAACTTTACAAAAAGGCTAGGCCACCACAGTTTAAAGTTATTTAGGTTATGTTAAGTTAGACTAGGCTAGGTTACTGCACAATTATATTTCAATTTAAAAAAGGCACAATATACAGCACAACTACAGTAGCACGCCACCGCTGGAACATGAAATTTCTGTCGCGCAGATAGATTCGCAGTGCACTCTTCCTTTATTTCCAATATACATGGGCGTACCCTCACGATTACTGGTAGTCACAATTTTGGATCTTTCGATTAGGGATATACACGGGCGAAAGACTGTTGGAGAAATTGAATTTCCGAAATCTAATATTTTGAAATAGAAAATCTAAGAGATCTTGGTCGATTACCGGCAGTCATTGCGTTTCCAGGTTTCAAGGTGACATATACATTGTTTAAAACGTTCTTTTATTTCGACACAATTCTTTGAAATCAGCCTTTGGTATGGTTTATTTTAGTTCTAAACATGACCTTTGACACGGGAATAAAGCATAAGAACCTTGGTTCTGCAAAGAAATTCCGTACAAGTGAAATATCTAGGCCTATACCATTCTCAGGGTTATATTTTGCATAGCTTATGGTGGAGTATGTGATGGACGTGTGCGATTGTCATATATCTAGTAGCTATTAGAAACACAGCCACATTAACATGTGGTTAGATTCCATTCTATCGGTTTTACCAATTTTAATTTCACAGTTTTGCATGGAAACTAACAAATGATGCCTGGTTCGATTCCAGTGTCAAAGTGTAATTTATCAATAAATATTTTAATGATTATGTGAGATTGGAAACTAACCATACCAAATGTTAATTTAATTATAGTTTAATTTCATATAACTTGCCAATATAATATCAAATATATTTGGTACACTAGATAATAATTAAAAGTTTTAAATAAAAATGTAAGCATGAAAAAAACCAATATAATGTCAAGAAAAAAATTATATGTTAAATTTTATTATTTAAAATATTTTCTTCAGCAGTGGTTACTATTGAATTACATGGCTTATTTTAAAGAATCATGTTGGTATTTTTACAATTGCCTGATAGCGTATTCCTGGAAAATTTCAAATCTTTCAAAGGATTCAAGATAAAAGGTCTTCTCAGAAAATCCATTCAAGCAAGAATTCAAAGAAGAGACTCTTTTGAGAACACCACTTCACTGCTTTATAGCATTGTTGAGATCTTATTTATAAATAATATAATACACATATATGTTGTATAGATAGGCCTACATATATATTATTTCATGGCCTTAATGGTAGATCTATATATATAGAAGTACAATTTCTTCGCCCTACACTCAATATTTTATATAATATTAAGTTCTAAGGCAACAAAAGTTAATTATGAAACAGTTGAAAGAACTTAATCATTAATCATATACTTCAATTTGTAATATATATATATATATATATATATATATATATATATATATATATATATAT
>CABFVZ010000743.1:224416-255215 GCA_902151445.1 Timema monikensis
ATATATATATATATATATATATATGAGGCGAATTTTTTAAAAAAATTAATAAATTGGTTTTGCTTTAGAAATAAATGTATTTCTATTATATTATTTTGTTCCCATGATTGCAAGTATGCAATTAACAAACACAACATATTTTGGTAACTTTCAATAACTTTACGAATGTATCAATATAAATTACTTAGCGATAATGTTGATATCTTGTAAAAGAGAGGTATTTTCTATTTTATTTAGTAATTTCTGTGCAGAGTACTCTTGATTAAGTAAACTCTTTGTTTTATTCTGTTTATTTATAATTATCTACTTACACAGTTACTTTGTACCAGTTGGTATGTTCCTTACATATAATTATATTTATAAATAAATATGTACTTATACATCGTTTTTATTTAAAAATCTTTTTAAATATATTTTCTATGAATATTCAGTGATATCTATAACAAATAAAGGTAAGCTTCACTAATATCAAATAAACAAAAGTTTATTATGTTAAAAAATTAATTTAACAATTTTATATCAAGTTCCCTAATTATATTGTGTAAGTTGGGTGTTGCGAATGGTAGATTAAATGAAGGACAAAGGTTGGCATTAGAAAAATATTCTGATCTCACTCGGCTCTTGGTTCTTGGAAGCAGAAACAGTTATAATTGATATCAAATAAAAGTTTAATTTAAGTTCACCATAGCAGTTGTCCTATCGTTGGTTCAAAGCAAATCGTTGAGATTAATACTTTTGTGACTAATAAAGGATATAAACAGTAATCATTGACATTAGTGAAAATAGTTTTAATGGACCAAATTATGAGGCTTTAAATACACTTTGCATAGCATCTTCCCTATATTATGATAATACCCAGTGGCATCACTAGTGTTGATGTTAGTAAGAGGGGTGACTCATGGTGTGAGGAGGTTTGAAATAACCTGTTAATGAAAGGCTTAACAAGGTATTGGATTGCGCCTGGAAGCCACATTATAATATGAAAACTTCGATAGTGAAAAAGATCTAAAATATTTGTGTATCACCTATAAAATAAAATATGTTGATAATCTGCTGTTGCGTTGCAATCCATCATGGGCTATGGGCGTGTGAATTGATTACAAGATAGGAAAACCTTGACTGCACCATGCTATTTCGCAAATAGCTCTTTATAAGATTCACCTTTGGAAAGCTATTCTCACATGAAGTCACAGACACACAGATAGTTGAAAATAGTTTTAGGCTTACTGAAAGGGTTTTATAGACAGTCATTTTGGCACTATCCCCTTGGATAGTGTGACCTAGTGCAGTCCACACACCCTGCAACCCCCTAGTAACGCTACCGACAAAGCCATTTGATTACAAAATATGTTTTCAATAGCGAGGCCATTGAGGAGTGGGGTTAAGGATGATAGAGGAGGTTAGCGATATAAGAGAGGCCGTAGCTCCCTGTATTGTAATTTGTGGAAATACTCGGATCTACGCAGATCTGCAGATAAAATAAAACCAGCAGGGCTGGCCGATTGAGAATGGGCAGCAAAGAAAATCTCAGATGATCAGAAATAATATATTTTTTTAAAACTCATTTATCATTTTACCTCAAAAATTCATAACGATATTACTATTTAAGTCATTAAAATATTCGATGACATTTTGTATAAAATTATCTTCAGTCACAGTCACATAAACATACTTCAATACAATATTTGCTAAAATAATGATTTAATGTTTTGTAACCACACGGCCTAAATTGGAAGGCGTGTTTGTATAATATTGTGCGTTTTGGATTGTGAATGACAAAACGAGTACTTTACGGTGTCATGATTAGCTAGTAAACAATTATACAGTGTCAGAATTCCACAGGAGGAAACCAGGTGAGGCGGCAGAATAAAGAGTGGTGTGTCCAGCTACCAAAGTTGACTATTCACCATTGAGTCTAGGGGGTCACCCTGCCCCTTTTAGGGGCTACGTGGGTTAGGACGCTGGCATATCATTACTTGTTTGTGAGGACTACCACTTTATCCCAGGGTACCAGGCTTTGGAGACCATTTAGGATCACCTAGTGGCCAGACAGGCCATTGGTTAATCCTTGCAATATTTCGTTTTGTCACAAGCTTCCAGAATCTTTCAAGTTATTTAATATTTGCAATATCACTATCAACATCACGTTTGTAATAGACATAATAGTATTAATAAGAACCATAAAATACTAGTCAAACGTTAATCACAGACCCACATAATCATATATCCCTCCCCCTCTATCCTGGACCTCAATACACGTAACACGAAGTGAAGGTTGGCAGCTGGTGACAGTTTATTAAAATGACCCATTCCCCCTTTCTCATCTAACTTGAAAGTATTATTTAAACAAATTCTAGTAATTTTATATCTTCAAAAATATCTCAAGATCTTTTTAGCTTTGTAACCCCTCTGAAATACTTTCCATTCTCCAACTTTACTTACAACCCTGCATATGGCACTGAATGCAGTGAAAATAAAATATGTTCCCTTGCAGAAAACTATTTATTTTTCCCCGTTATTGTTCCCAGGGGTTAACCTTAAATCTTCTAATATGCCAGAAAATTTTAATAAAACACTGTTTATCATGTTAGCTTTATGTAACAAATTCCATATTAATCATATTTATGAAACTAAGTGTCATTCTCTTATTTCAATCACGATAGTGTATTTTTTCATTAAAATTTGATTTTTTTCTAAGATACTTGAACACATTTCACAATTATGATTTAGTCACAAAGTAGTTTATTTACTTGGATATTTAAAAACATATCCAATTATGTTTCGACCTGTATTAAACCTAGATCCTAAGATGTGCGAGATATATTCAATGATTTACAAGTCATTGTAACTACAAGTAAGTTTCATGAATCCGATTTATAAACTTACTCGAAAAAAAACGCTTCTAAATTACAATATTTCACTCGTAGATACAAAATTTCACTTCTAGCTAAGTGAAACATTTTATTATTTCTCATAACTACATGATTATTCTCTTGTAACTTTATAAAAAAATATTTTATGAGTTTGTCCTCTGTAAATTGCTAAGAAGAAACATTCATTAGTGATCTGAAATATCATAACGATTCAAAATGAAGTTACAAATGTATAGGCCTATAAGATATCGAGATCAGTGTGGTATTTATTTGCTTAAAAATTTGTTCTAATATACTGAATTATTTTTGAACTATGCAGTTTATTAAAGAACCTCATGATTTTTCGCAGTTTATTTTATTGCCCGTTAAAAGTCTGGTTAAAGAAAAAAAAATCCTGAATAACCAGTTCTCATTTAACAAAATGAGCTGTCAATCTTTCTTTTTCCTTGTAATCTGTGAATTCTTGATAATTTATAGTTACTTTTATAGAAAAAATGTAAGAGGAAGCTTGTATCAGAATCTGAATGTCAGGTCTATATATTATCTTGACTGAATAGATGGGCTAAAATTTAACTGTTTGATATTTTTTTATTTAAAATTGAGTTCCATTATTTTGTAACAATTTAATAATTGATAGAGTGAGATGGTTGGTGATTATAATATAGCTTTTAACTATATATATATAGATATTTTAAATCAAAATGAAAAAAAAATCGCATATAATTTGGAAAAGTGCATTATTAACCAACCACTACAACCAAAATTACATCAAACTCTACAACCCTCAACCGGATCTATCCAAGATTGTGAGGCCAAAAAATTATTAAAGGCCTTCAGACTACACATTTTTATAGTGAGGAAGTCCACTCAAACGTTACAAATCTTGCCTCAACATATGGGTTTGTTAGTAAATATCTATATGAATGATTTTTAATTTGTTTCGTTCAGATGAGACTTAGAAAACAGTTTTGTAGCAGGCCCTACACTTAATCTCTAAGGTAGACATATCGTTTTATAAACATCGGAAATCCTAACTAATTAGCACTTAATAATAAGGATACTTTGGTATCCTGTATAACATGGGTGAAATCAAAATTACTAAACGTCACGATGGATTTATTTTATCAAGAATGGATGATGAACTGGAAATTATTTACTGTGAAGCTTACCTTTAAATCCCAAGTGGATGCTAGGAAGTATCGATTTTGGATCCCATGATGTCTCCAGCCTTCCCTTTCACCACTCCTCAACCAACCTAGAAATTCACTTCGAGCACTTCTTCAAATAATACGTTTGGTTCCTGAACATATTTATTTAAGTTCTTACCACAATCTCTCAAGCATATTTGAAAATATCGGGGACATATTTGAATCTATACTTGGTACTATTTAAAAAAACAATGTATTACAAACTTTTAGAAACAAAACGTGTTGATCATGCCAGCTTATTTTAATTAGTTATTTGTAAGGAATATCCTCTCCCGTTCTTATCTAGGTTAGTACAAAATAAAGGGGAATCGGGTTCCCTTCTTAGTCTTAATGACACAAACAATCTCTTTTTAATCCAAAACTATCAATAAGAACAGTTAATTAACTATTTACAAGACGGCCATACATACTCCTTTCTATTGCGTGAGATATTCGTGCCGTTTCAACGCACCATTCTTTCTCGAGGGAAATAACGTGTGTGTATTGCCATCTATATCCTCTCAGAGACATATGAAGAGGCCAATCTCCTCTTGCACTTTCTAGGACTCAATGGGTATTTGGTAAATATTTGCTGTGTTGAGGTTATGAAATTAATACAGGTTTGTTAAAAAAAATAACTGGACTTCAGTCATAATATTAGGGGGTTTATGTACAATAGATAAAACTTTATAAAATCCTTATATATTTCTCTTCTCCTTACTCTGGGTGACGTTATTCTGGCGCAATTATCCATGATAAGGCACTGCAATCAGGGTAAGTACACACTCTAGCTTAGGTTTCTGTTGACCTTGTAAAGAGTGTACGAAGACACATCGCTTGGATTAATCAATTTTCATAAACAAATGTTTTTTAAATAAACTTGATTCAATAGGATGTATATTTTTATAAGTGTATTTACAATATTTACAAACAGATTTACTAATAGTTTTTTGTTTTGTGTTAAAACAGTAATGTCATCCGCAACTACCTTTTTTAGCATTTTCTTGCCTAAATATTTTATTTGAACAAATCTAAAGTAAAGTTTTAATTTACAGTAGAATACTCCTGCTTTTGTTATCTATTATGATTCCAAAAGAGGGAAAATAATTACATTTTTAGAATAATGTATTTCATTATGGGTTAGTAAATAAATAATATTTTTCGATAATCATACTATATATATGTTTTAACTTATTTATAAATATTATATTGAGAATGTGGTCTTTGCCCAAACAGACCTTTTTTTAAATGTGAGATGCATAATTAATTTTTTTTAAATAGAACCAATTTAATTAAAAGTGCACTCTCTTTTTTATTAACTTTTTAACTATCAACAAAGCAAAGATTGTATATAAGTGTATTTAAGTATATTGTTCATATCTTACTATACAAATGTTTTTTTATTTTGTGAATAGATCGAATAACAATCAAAATACACCATATAAAACTTCAGGCCTAGACTTTTCCATTATTCTAATATATATATATATATTTAAAAAATGAAAAACTCTTGCCTCAGACTACAATTATTATGATACTTCTATGTGTAGTTTAGCTGACCATGTTAAAATCCCACAAAGCTTGGAACGTCAATCTGACTGAGTTATTAGTGGCGGAGAAATCATGGTTAAAATCTCAAATGGGTGCACTAGGGGGAATGTGCCGCATATTATTTACCACTAGTATTATCATATGCCCTTTCCACAATAATACGAGTGGATTCTTTATAAGTAATCTTTAAAATTTTAAATTCTTATTTAATTGCTTTAACTTTTAGCTTAACAATAGTATAACACATAGGATTTCGACTCATCCTCTATTCACGAGAATGAGTATATATTTTAAAATGGCAAACATACTCTTATATTCCTTATAGGCTTAAATCGTTATGCCACAGGACCAAGTACAAACACATTTAATTTAGACTGCAACATTAAATTTCATATATACAAACTTATTCCTATTTATAATTAATAACTTTAGTCATTTTACTGGCCAAATTTGGTCTTAGTTCAAAATATTTTATAAAGTCGCACTTCTATTATAAGTTTTGACTTTTTTAGTAAATTATTTAAAATAAACTTACTTTAAACTTTGATCTTATTGGCTAAATTTAATTTTAAAACTACAACTGGTATTATAATCTATTTTAAATAGGAAACTGGGGTTATTGTAAATAAAAAGATTACAGAAAGGCTTATTAGACCTTTTAATAAATGGCATCACATATTTCTACAATAAAACTACTCTCACTGTTATTTATATTTTAAGGAAAAATATTTAGAACGCTGTATAATGATTCGCTTAGGTGCCCGTGTGGTCTAAATAGCTACTCTCGAAGTATACCGATGACGGGGAGATCCAGGTTAAAATCTCAATCAGGTGTACTGAGAGCGGTTTTTCCCAAATTGTTTTCCAGTCTCCCTCCACGCAAATCCAATACACTTTCTCTAAATATAACCTTTCTAATACCTAAAACCACTAGCATAATTAGTAACTAAGCGTATAAACCGAACGGGTAGTAAGACATGGTGCTAAAATAAATTAAATGGTTTATAGGGTAAATATTATTTTGTTGTTATGACTTTCTTGTATACAGTACAAACATCTGAATGATTCAATATATCATTTATAGAATGCATCAAATTTTAAGTTTAGACTGAAAATTCTTTATAGAAATATAATCAAGTTATAGTAACACTAATACAAGAAATTTAAAAATCATAAAATAAGACATTACAGAAGTATTGTTATTATCAAACTAACAATGAACGATATTAAAATGTATTTAATCTTTGATTATTGTTTAATTGAAGCAACAACTAGACATTCATATATTTACAATACTATACTTATTACATATATTTAATTTTAATTTTTAAATTCGAAAATGTTATTCAGATTATTGTTAAGATGTATTTATTAGAGTGCAGTGTTTTTAATATAATTTAAATGTATCTAAAATATCAATTACAGTCTCATCATTCCTTACCAGTTATTATTATTATTATTATTATTATTATTATTATTATTATTATTATTAGCACCGCGTCTTACTAACCGTTCGGGTTATACGCTCTTACGCTAATGTGTAATGGTAGGGTGATTATGAGATGAAATGAAGGACCTACAGTTTAACGTGGAATCCGAACCACGGTGGAGGCCTGGCATTCCCCACATTCACAAGATAACTTGTCAGAGGTGAAGGAAGGGTTTGGAAATCAGATAAATCTGTGCCGGGACCGAGGATCGAACCCCAGCCGCCAGCACAGAAGTCTGACACCTTACCCCTAGACCACCAGGTCACCGATTTTACCAGTTACTCTTCTCGAAGTTGCAGTCTAATATGAAATTTATGAATTTGGGAAGTCAGTTTTTGATATAAAATAATCTTCTGAAAGAGGAAATCTATTAAGTTTATGACTATATTCACGTGAGTACATCTTTATGATTATATTTATTGGTGATTAATACGTCTTTAATAGTTTATTATTAACTAGCACTTGCCCGTGGCTTCGCTTGCCTTTCAAATGCAATAATAGAATGAAAGTTTAAGAGCAGTGTTTTATGTGCGTACGAAGATTCAAGAATAGGCACGGAGCTGAGCTCATCCCCTCCCGATTCACACCCCAGCTCATATCGCGTGCCATCTTTTGTACCTGCAATACCAGCCGCAACGAATGTTAACGGCTCACACCAGGTATTTTCGACACTATTTAGCTCGCTGATAAACTAGCGTGATGGTATATAGCTTGCCATGGTTATCTCAAAAGTAAGGAGTACAACAGTAAAAGTCCCATCTCGATCCGATGAATACATTTTGAGTTTACTGGAAACAATCAAATGGAGAAACGAACATTTTAAAGTGGATTATTTGGTGTTCTTGTAAGTTTCTATTACCCAGAAGTATGTTTGTTTTTGGCCTAGCTCAATCAACTCTTTTGACTGCACTAGATACAATTAATGGTTTTAGGAATTTTAAAGAGAACATTCTCTTAAGATTTATCGGCATTGTTAATTTTTGATTTCTATGAGATTTAGAAGTCTATGAATAATTGGTGCAAACATATGCATATAAAAAACTATATTTAATTATAATATTCGTCATGTGGCTGCTATATATATAATTTAAAATCCAAAAACTATTATGTCTACAAATCAATTTTAAAAGCAGTAAAACATTTTTTAAAAATCTTTGAAACTAAACATTAATCACAGCCCATAAATTGAGATCACAAACTATCGTACTCCATTGAACACAATGTTTGCCTAAGACTTTGATTAAAATTTCTATGGAGCTCAAAATGTTATTGGAATCATTAAGCCACTATTTAATTTGACGGATAAAAATATTGAGATAAAATTGAGCTAATCTAATTATTTTGACAAATAATTTTTAAATTTGTCTAAATATTTCTAGTTACTAGATCTACTTCTACATATGTATACGTAAAGACTCGCTATCTGCAGCTGTCACTTTTTATAAAGATTATCAATATTTATAAAATAGTAATAGTTATGATATATTAAAATATTATCAATTATCCTAACATGAGATATCATTATTTTCTAAAAGTCACTTCCTGTGAAAATTTAACGGCAGCTTAGCTTTAGTTTTTTTATTTAATGGAAGACATTTCAAGATTTTTGTATTTTGGTGGTCCAATTCAGATACCAATATAAAAACTCTTATTTAATGAATTTAGAACAAATCTTTCATTAGCACTATCAATGAAATCTGATTAAAGTTAAGGTATAAAAAAGGTTTTAGAATCGTTTAAAATAATTGACTTTTCTCTAAAATATTTTAAAAAAAATTTTACTTAAAAAACTCTTATTAGCTATCAAAGAAATATTTATTGCCATTTTATAAAGCTCTTATTTTGAAAAATGTATAAATCATGGGAATAGATATAACTAGGGGAATGCCTGTATATATATATATATATATAATTATATATAGTTATATATAATTATATATTTTTTTTAAAGTGTAAATATAATCAAATTTCAGTTTGATACATTTTAATTGGTTGTATTATCAATTTAAATGTATTCGCAAATGTTAGTTTACTTAAATAACTGATTATTAAATAAACTAAATATTATTGTACAATGATTAAAATACATAAACATAATAAAATATCAAATAAGATTTTTTTATCTATTGAAAAGGTGCTAAAATACCCCTAATTAGTTTAAAATAGTTTTCTTTGTGTTATAATTATTTATTTAAATTTAATAATTGCTTGAAAATTAATTGGTAGATTATTTCTATGTGAAATGCTGATTGTAATAGATTCAGCTAAACATATAGGACTTAATTCGTCAATCGAATCTTAACGGCGTAGTTTTATACAGTGATTGTGCTGGCACACCTATAACTCATTTTGGCCCTGTTCTGCTAAAGTTTATTCCTGGAATAGTGTGCCGAAATCGATAGGGGTCTCCCTCGAATCTGCGCTTGAGACAGACCCGCACCAACCCATGTCAGCTGGGCCAGAGCCCTATGCGACTATGGGCCGAATGCATATTTGAAAGTTTTTTTGTGAAGAAACACGCTGTGTCCTAACACGCCGTGAATATAGCATCCAATCTTTTGTTGAAGGACATTCGGTCAGAGCTAGTTTTATATTATAATATATTTTTAATTTGGAATAATTAATCTGCACTTTATGACACTACTGATTAAACTGACTGAACATATCAGAACAAAACTTACACACTAGCATACTTTTAAAATGGCCACAACACAATATAAAAGGTTCTCCCGAATTTGAGCACTGAGAAACATTTTGGTCATCCCGGAGTTGAACGATCTAGTAACCTAATAAGCTATTGCACTACCGACTGAGACAAAGTTTGTCAGATTATTAAATTATTATACATTTAAATACTTTGTTGTGTTTCCGAGCAATTGTGATTCCTAACTCGGTGTCCATATGGTCTAAGACCATAAACTAGACTATCGTTGACGGGATTATCAGGGCTCTAACCTCGGTTGGGTGAATTGAGGTTTTTTCCAAAATGATTTTCAACTCTTCCTCTAGGCAAAAGCAGGTACATTTCCTCTAAATTCATTTTTCCTCATCCTTTCCTCATTAGAGTAAATAGTACACATTCGTATAACATGAACAGGCCGTAACACGTGGTGCTAAAAATCCTTTTGTGATTTTTTTTTGTTTGCCGCGTTTTACTACCCGTTGAGGTTCACATATTTGCACTATGGGTTTAACTATAAAAAAAAGTTTCATTTTGAGGAAGTGTACCCATATTCGGGTGAAGGTAAAATGGAAAGCCCATTAGAGAGAATCACCTTCAATTCTCCCAACCAGGATTCGAAATAAGATATTTCAATAATCGGCAATTCATTCCATTGCGAAAGGACCACTGAAGTGGATAATGAGAGTGTTACGTGGTGTCTTTATAAATAGAGTTTTAGTTAGTGTGTAACTAGATGTAGTAGCAAGAGGTTTTTAATATATAATATGTTTAAAAATATAGGTTAACTGAACAAAGAGTTTGTAATTTGTTTAGATGACAGAAAAATCAAGAGCCTTGATATTGGTGGATTATTTTTCCCAACAAAATTGTGTGAGGATATTAATGCGTAAGGCTACTAGATTGATCACGCCGATTTCTTACGTTTATAAGAGCTTTTTAAGTACATTTATCAGAACAAATTACAATGATTTAAGAAGAAATATTTAATTATTTTCAAGTTACTAAGTTTAATATTTATTTAATAATTTAATTTGTAAGTGTCTGAATATTTTGGTAAAAGATTGTCCAAAGATTAGAAATAGTTCTGGGCAAACTAAACACAGGACGATAAAACGGGATACCTTAAATGATCATCTTTTAATAAAACATTAATTTGTGTTTGGTTTAACACACTAATCAATAAAACCAAACCAAATTCGTTCTGGTTTAAGCTAAAACAGAAATGAATCTTAATATCTTGGTAGGTGTAACTGCAAACCCTACACATTATTTACTATTTTATATTATTATTATTATTATTATTATTATTACTATTATTATTATTATTATTATTATTATTATTATTATTATTAGCACTGGTTATTAGCACTGGTTATATTCACACTCTGATTTCCAAACCCTTCCTACACCTCTGACAAGACATCTTGTGAATGTGTGGAATGCCAGGCCGCCACCGTGGTTCGGATTCCACGTTAAACTGTAGGTCCTTCATTTCATCTCACAATCACCCTACCATTACACATTAGCGTAAGTGCGTATAACCCGAACGGGTAGTAAGACGTGGTGCTAATAATAATAATAATAATAATATATTCACACTAATGTGTAATGGTANAATCACCCTACCATTACAGATTAGCGTAAGTGCGTATAACCCGAACGGGTAGTAAGACGTGGTGCTAATAATAATAATAATAATAATATATTCACACTAATGTGTAATGGTAGGGTGATTGGCAGATGAAATGTTTAATGTGGGATTCGAACTATGGTGGAGGCCTGGTATTCCACACATTCACAAGTTGTGATTAATACACGTCTTGTCAGAGGTGAAGGAAGGGGTTGGCAGTCAGATAAATCTGTGCAATGACCGAGAATTGAACCCCTGACCACCAGAACATAAGTCTGACACCTTACCCTTAAACCGCCAGGTCACCCTACTATTTTAAAATAATCTTTAAATTGTGCCGAGCTAATGGATATTAGCTCACACAATCATGTGACTATTCCACCTTTCAAGAGATCGTATCAAGAACTACCCTACTGATTGGTCTCCCCTTGACCTAAATGTCTATGTGAGTGTGTTTCGAGGTCATCGCCTATAAGCTTAATTTCGTTCAAATGCAGTAATAAAACATATCATGAAATTGTAATGTTGGGGCTTCACTCGTTTCGTATTTCCTCTTTCTCTTTGCTCTCACTGCGCATGCGCTTAACTTCCTATATGACCACTCTGACCTGCGCTGTTGCTGTAAGACGTGATTGCCTGACACCTGTTCTCCCCTTCCCTTTTCCTTCTCAGTCTTGAAGTAGATTTAATACACCACTCGAGCAGAATAAGATACAAAACTTGTAATAATTTACGAGTGATAGGGTCTCTAACTGTACCTTATCTACTGTAGTAGTTAATCTGATTATACCCTGGCCGGAATGGAGTCTGGTGGAGTCAACGCAGTGGCTAACCGTAGGTAGTATCCCGCCTCACCTAGATCACCAACACCACCATATTCTATCGCTGGTGCACTAGAAGTGCGCCGCCTACTCTACCACTGGGGCTACAATAACGCTGCGCTGTCACAGCTGATTTATGCGTTTGAGTTGGGTTTCTTTCGCACGAACTGTTTGCTTGCCAGATTGGCTAATTCCCGTCTACGTACGGTTTGTAGTCCTACTGTTGCTTGCCGAGTTGTGTATCATTTGCTATGTAATTCTAAAAACATAGCGACGAGTAATGTGAAGGTTAAGCACCGGCTCAACTTATTTGGGAGTCATGAACTGCTCTTTTCTTTCTAAGTCAATCCCCTGGTAAATTGATTTATATAAGTATTGAACTAATTAGGCTGATATTACAAGAGTTGTCACAAGAGCCAACTGGGGCATGATAGCTCAATGAGCAGATATATTTTCTTGCCGATATTACTACTTATGTTGTTTATTGTGCTAGGCGGCTTATTTTAGAATTATGTTTATATACAACCATCACTATGGCTATGTGGCTAATTAACGTTAGATTGGTTTCTAGGCAATGTTGTTTGAATAGCCAAGAAGGGAACGTCTTGAGTCACTAGTGGGGAGTGCTACATGTGTTTTGATGACATAATTAGGTCTCTTGGCCTTGGCTAAGTATTTTGTCTTGTGTGATATGATGGTATCCTGTATTTTACTTCTTATTATTGGCTCTGCCCTCGGGAAGCCTTTACATCGTTATTGTAAGTTTATTTGAAACCGTGTAAACTGCCTTCTTATGTGGTACACTCGTTGTACTTGGACTAGTTGGGTATACCTAGTAGACAAGATTTGTTTGTGAGTGTGGCCACTATAGCTCTAGGCTGTAGCTATTTTTCCGTAACTGGGGCTAATTATCCCCGTATAAGAGGGACTACGTTAGTGCCTCCTTATTGTGAATATGATGTTAACCCACTATTTAGTGCCAATTGCTTAATGCTAGATGCCTAAGTAGCTAGACTTCTTAAAAGCCTGAGTTAACACAAGCTGATGGGTTAATGGTCATGTTCTTTGGGGTACAGACATTAAAATTGAGCAAGCTCTTTCTTGAGGTCAGTTCAAGTGATTTCTTAAAATGTTTATAATTATTGACCCACCACTGTTCACTTTGTTGCAGTGGGCGAGTCGTAGGGATTGTCTTCTCGGGAGCCTTTAGGATCCTGGATATTGATCTCAAACAGTAATTTGCTTTATTTAACCCCTATTTGCTCATTTGCCTGTACTCAAAAGGCTCATTATACTGGACGTTTTGTTTTCAGTTTGTTATGTATTTCTTTATCTACTTGTGATACTACACTCTACAATCACATATTTATTACAGAAGACCAGTAAAACCAAATGAACTATCCTTAATGTCACATACTGTATTCTGTTATATGTCTCATTAATAAAACTCTGTATTATTTGTATTTCTTTCTTTATGTGTGTGTTACCTCTTCTAAACTTATAGGGGGAGGGGTGGTGACCAAATATTTCTAAAACTAAATATTGCTGACAGATTGTTCATGATAATTATAACTATGTTCCCCCTAATTGAGCAATATATATCCAAACCTAATTTTGTTAACGTATATTATTTTCAAAACTATCTACGCCGTTGGCTCGGTTTAAAATCCCGATAGAAAACCATTATTATCTATGTTAGCAAGTGTTTGAAATTATGTATTAGATAGTAAGAAGTTATGTAAAAATTTGATAAAATATGTGTTTATTATTCTTATGTGTATTTGGACACCCCTCCATACTCATGATAAAATAATTTTGTTGCAAAACCAATATAACTATATATACCAATTTACCAGGTGATTATAATAGTTTTTCGGGCTTTTGTTTTAATAGAATCAAATCAATTATATTCGAAAAATGTAAATATTTATAAATGAGTATCCAAAATAATCCTAGGGGTAAACCTAGATTTAATAAAGTAGAAGAATATATTTCTAAATTTTCTGCCATATTTATTCCAATTTTTTTATTACTGCAAAATATTCTATGTCAGTTTCAATGGATCATGACTCTAGCCCAACAACAGGACACGATTCTAAGCTAACTAATTGTTGAGAAACACTTTAGACTATTTTAATGTTGCAAGCCTGTTAGAAATAAATATTTAAAAAAAATTGGGTCTATAGATCGAAAGAAGAGGGCCACAGGCACATGAAGAATAAATTGGTTTCCTGGTAAGAAGAAATAAGGCAACACATCGCTATTTCATTTTAAGTCCGTGTTCATTTATGTCATTACCGGCTTAAATTACGACTCTTATCTTTCTCAAAATTTGTAGATCATATTATAATTATTATGTTACACTATGATTGTGGAAGGAAGAGAAGTTTTAGTAGTTCATGAAGTTACTAAAACAATTTTATTATATCCATACATCAAGTCACTTGATCTGCAGCCGTCACTTTTGATAAAATATTATAAATACCTATAAAATAACACAAACGATATAGTAAAACGCTATCTACGAGTATATTGACTGCAAGGAAAAAATTTGTTTATATTTTCTTAGTTGTTCTTTCAACAAAAATCAGACTATAGGGATCCTAATGATCATATATTTTATAATAAATAAACATAACTTTAATTAATAGAATTGATTTATTGAATTACTTCCAAACTGAATTATTGAATTCATAGCTATGAGAAAGAATATAAGGTGAGAGTTAAATTGTTGTTTCGTAAACTCGATGCTCTTAACCTTAGGTTACCAATATAATTAACTAAGTAATTTTGTTATCAAATGTATTCAACTGTGGTTAAATAACTAGTTTACTAAACTTCATGCTAATTCTCATTTTATATTATGCATTATCATTAGATCTTTTAATTAATTACCACCCAATTCAGTGGCTGGATAGTCTAAGTCACCACGCTCGTTCTACTTTCCTGCTGGCGGGATTTGAATCCCGGTTACATATACTGAGGGTGATTTAGATTAAATTCTTCCCCAGTCTTCTTATGTGCAAATATGGGTGGATTACCTCTAAAATGCCTCCTTCCTCATCCCTACCCCAATATAGTAATTATAATTGAATTTTTATCGCATGAACAGGTTGTAAGATGAGGTGATAAAAAAAATCCATATCTTTTAGAGGTAAAAACCAAATACCCCTTCCAACTCGATCTGTGAGGGTGCTTGTGCCAACCCCAAAACCTTCACCAAAAGGCACACCAATCACAATTTAGATTGACACCATTTCTTTTTGCAAGCATATAAACATTGCGCCAAGTCTATATTGGTTTAATTCTATTTTATTTTAGCTAAAAAAAAGGGCTCAAAATACAATGTAAGACGGGGAAAGGAATCCTTTAAATTAATACCTTTAAAATATATTTTTTAATTAGTTTGGGTTTTTATTCTAGGATCAAATACAAACAACATAGTCCAATTGTCTATCATATACTATTATTATTTTTGAGAAAGTGAAAGCTGAAATATCTTCTCGGGGTAACGTGAGCACTATAAATTGGGAGATTATAAGATTAAATAAATTACACATTTGAAACACATTATTTACCTAGAGCAATCTTGCCTCACTTGGTTTCACTATGGTGACGCTATTAATATGACATATTGTTCAAAGTTTCTTTGAGATCTAAACATTGTTTTATGACATAATAGGTAAATAAGAGAGAAGAATGAAGCTGGAGGTAGTATCTTGATATAATAAAAATGCACAGTACGTTTTGATTAATGTATACATTTTGTTGCCAGCGTTTGATAAAATAGCTTAATACGCTGTTTTTTTATAATAGGTATGCACACTGGTAGTCACAAATACATTAAGTAAACAGATAAAATAATGTAAGCATTCATTAGAAAGAGAAACAAATCAGAAGGCCCATAACATTTTTTTAAACTGGACACCTGAATTTGTATATCATTTACAAAACAAGATGATTTTGCATTAATTATTGTTATGTATGTTCTAGCAGGCTTTTATTAGTGGGCTAGCAACTCATGTGATGTATACATTAAAGTATGTGCCAAGCCATGTAACGGTTATTTGCAGTTCATTATGAATTAATTTTATAATTTGATACATATTATTATTAAGATATATAGCTTTAATATTTTAACATTAATTATGCTGATACAATAGTTGGCAAGACGAGTTTAAACTCTAATAATAATGGTGAGGTAATTAATGAAATTAGGTGGGAGATTGGGGGGGTGGCCTTATTACTAACAGTATTATTTGAAAAGTAAGATAAAGGTTGATCTGTAATGTTCTATAATAAATTGGTGTAGTGGAATCTACACTGAAAATAAAAATAAAAATGTTATACAACATATTGCCAGGGCAGCTTTGTTATCGAGAGACTGACAAGGACAGGTCAAACAGATATTACTGTTATGTCGTAGAGTTTGTATTGACCTTGGTAGTGGAATATTTCAAGTTCATAGGAGATGTTTGAAGTGTCCACCATTGTATTCACAATACAGTTCAGCACTCTAGCACCCAGACTTTCTTGTTCATTGGAAGATGTGTGGCATATCCAGGATCGTAATTCCAGCCGCCACAATTGCATTCCACAGATGCTATATTTTGTTGTGCCGATGGGAGAACACAATTTCCTTCATGTGGTCACACATAAAAAAGTCAAAAGGTGTGATATTGTTAGATCGCACCAGCAATTAAACAAGCCCGTTGGATCCAATCCATCGCCTGGGATAGTATTCGTCCAAATGGCATTTCACTGCACGGGCGTGGTGTCAAGAGCTCCACCCTGAAGCAGTTACATGTTCTGCCGGTTTTCCAGAGGAATGTCCTCAAATAGTTAGGGGAGAACGGTCTGCAGAAAGTGTAAGTAGTTTCCATCTTGTTGTCATGCAGGCATTCCATAAGGTCCACGTAGAATATTACCCACGACATTCGTCCAAACGTCGATGGAGAATTGATATTTCAAATGGGCGTCCAGAATGAAATTTATATCTAAGTCGGTCCAAATGTGCTGGTTGCAGAGATTTACACTGCCATTTCTGGTGAATATATCTTCATCCATTACCATCGCTCTTCTGAGAAATTGTGGATCTGAGGCGTGGGAGTGTAGCATCCACTCGAAGAATGTCCTACGGCATTCGAAATCTAGATCTGGTTTGAAACTTCTTTGTGGTTTCCAAATGGAAGTGGTACAGTAATTGGTCATGTACTGTTCTCCACACGGACACTGTGATAGGTGATGGTTCACAGCTAATCGCCCTGTACATGTATCTGATGAGATTTTCACAGATGGCAAAATTGACTCTTGCACTGAAACGTTCCGGTGACGATACGGCCTACCAGCATTAACCATAACAAGTGCAAATTGATTAGTTTCCCTCAAACGATGGCTCAGTGCCAAGAATGCCCTTGTATTTTAGTGTCATCATAAAGGAACATGTGAGGAATACTTACGAGCAGCACAGTGGAATTCTGTAGTTTCTAAATGTAAATTAAAATCATATCGGTCAGTTCCTCATTTGCGTATGGTCCCCCATCTTGTCAGCAACTTTCAATCACAGCAATTAACTGAATGTGGCGTTATATATATCCAACACGCTGAATGACACAATTGTAATGCTACCTTGCAATGTTTCCATATCTCGATATCGAAGCGGTCCCGGCAATATGTTTTTATAAGAATTTTAGTTTCTTTTTCAGTGTGGGTTCTTCTGCATCACTTTATTGTGTATGATTACTAATCATTCTATATAGAGACCTACGAATTACATTTTCCAGGGTTTATTTATGGTGACAAATACTAACTAACAAATTTTTATTAATAATTTGAATTACATCTCTCCTTTTTACAAAAAGCCCCATAAAGTATATCTTATGGCTATTATAACAAAACCTGAAGTATGTCATGTATTGACGTGTTTATTTTATAATAAATAGGCTAAGACTCACATCAGTGACTCTTTGTCGATGGATAAGCGGATTAACTGTTGGGTCTAATCTGTTTTTCTGGTGATAGCCGGTTGTTTTTTAAATTTCAGCTGGTGTATTGAATTTTTTTCTCCAAAATGATGGTAAATCTCTCTTCATACGTAACATTCCAATGCAAATGTATTACCTATAAATTCAATTTTGCTCATACCTATCATATTAGAATAATTATAATTTGTATTACCTATTAGGTTGATATGACTTGGTGGAAAACTAATGATTGAGACTACGGCTACTCTTATAAAATTTATTGTCTTTTATTAAAAAAATTCCAATTACATAAATTCAGGAAAGATACAACAGTTGTATCCATGAATAGAGGAAGAATATAAAAAAAACACACAACAGAAACCATATCTCATCCTGTCTGTAACCAAACAATGCACTGGCCTTTATAAAGGATGGTGTGACCTCTCATGAGACGTTACTCCAGGGTGTTTTATTGTTATGGATGCAGAGTCCTCTGGTGAGCCTCACTCGCATGATATCTTGCTTCCATTCAAGTTGACGAAACTTACACCCCCTTGTTCCTTCCTCCTATTATTTTGTCCTGCCTTCCTTCCTTCCTTCCTTCCTCGCCTTCTCCCATCCAACACTCATAGCCGGATGCAAATCCGACGGATGATTGTAGACCACAGGCATTCGAGTCTCTTCGTTCTTGAGAGGCCTAGATCATTCACAAACATAATTTCCTCATTTAGTTTGACAAAAGAGGCATTCCAATTATGTTTTTAATTGGATTTACTGGCTTAAAAATCCTCATTCCTTCTCAGATATACTGGGTGGGTCATAAACAACTAATATATTCCTAATGTAAATAACTAATTTATTATTGGAATCTGAACTACGATAAACATTTTATTTGTGATAAAAAATGTTTTTTTTTAAATAAGTTGACTGACCTATTTGATTAGTTTTTGTGTGTAAATAGATAAGATACTTTGAATGAGATGTAAAAACTGTCAGGCCATAATGATCAGTTTGATATGGATTACTAGATTGTTTGTCTGGCAGCGCATTGTTGTTTGCGTGGAGTAGTTCTTTGAATGTAGGCCTAAACAAACAATAGCTTGTAGTGCGCCACAATATTCGGAAATCACTGTCACATCACTATCATGATGTGGTATGCATACACGTCAGTCTTTTATGCGGGGTCTATAACGGTCATTTCGAAGATATCAACTATTTCTGCTTTAAACCGGATTGGGCTACACGTCACATGGTATGACTAATTATGGTGGTAGTGCATAAAGTCGGAATGCTTAACTATCGATTTGAGGAGGATATTTGAAAAGTAACGGTCACATTTATCCTGACTTTACCGCATAACTTAATAAAATATTCTTCTGTGGAATTGAAGCTATTCTTGAGGAAATTCTGAGGAATGTCTTGCAATATTTCATGTGGTGTTTAAAAAGTTTTGATTTGGTTGGCATCCATAATTTCAAAACTATTTTTATGACATAAAACAGGTGCAAAGTAGAAAAATACTGTAGTGTTTACTCTCTACAAGAGTTTTATTCCCTTTCATGTTATAATATAGGTATACACGAAAAATTATTTACATCTGTAATCTTTTAGTTCTGTATGACCCATCCTTTATGCATAGTCGAAGAAAATGAACTTTAGAAATTAAATCAATTGCTAATCATTAGTGGTGTATTTGTGTAAGGTGTCACATTCTATACTGGATTGCTGGTGACGAGGAGGTTGAGGTTCGAGTAGGCCTACTAAAGAGGTTTTTTTCTTAAACTTTGTTTATACTTTATCCACACACATTCGGGTGTATTTATTTACTCTACAGTCTAGCTACCTCATCTCTACTTCATTAGTGTAATTAAATGTGGTTATACTCGATGAAAGTAGAAAATAGTTTTTTAAAAAACGCGTATCTATTTAAATAAATAATTTAACAACTACCAACAGTATGGTTTTTAGGTATCTTGTCACCTGAAAGTAGAAAACACGTGCGATTTTGTTAATTTATTAATTAATTAATATGTTTATATCTGTGGAGAAATTTTGACTTGTAAAATAAGTAATCTCGAGTATACTAACTCATCAATTTGTTTTGCCCTTCTTCCAAGTGTTTCTTTGTTCGAGCTAGTCAAATAAAGTGATTGTCATTTCAAATTAAAAGACAGTACATTATTAGTAATTGTACAACTACTAAGTGAAATGTGAAGTTTTTCTAGAAATTAATCACGTCATTTAACCCAAATTAACATAATGTTGTTTTATTGTTTTTCTAGTTTGATTCAAATTTTAAAAACCCATCAACAAGTGAATATTTACAACTATTGTTTTAAACAAAAAATTAACAAATAGTAAAATCACGTAATTGTATGGATTATTTATAACAAAAACCAATCTAAATATAGACTACAAGACTATTATGATCAGCTCAATAACTACTAAAGTTAGAGGATAGGGAACTATATATATATATATATAACATATTTTTCTAAACGACTCTTATTAGCGATATAGGCTATCCATACTTTAACTTTATTAAGGAGAATATAATTTGAGTATTGTCTTTGAGATGAAACAAGTGCATGGTATTGTGTATCATATTGGTATTCTAGTTAAAATGTCCTTAAGAAAACAGAGGCTTTACATAAACAAAGTTAACTTTTCAAAAGCGGTTAAGTAAACTCTAATACACCTATGCAACGTGAATTATAAAGCTGGAAGAATAACAATTTAATCCTCGGTCCCGGCACAGATTTATCTGATTACCAAACCCTTCCTTCACCTCTGGCAAGACATCTTGTGAATGTGGGGAATGCCAGTTCTCCACCGTGGTTCGGATTCCACGTTAAACTGTAGGTCCTTCATCTCATCTCACAATCACCCTACCATTACACATTAGCGTAAGTGCAGTATAACCCGAACGGGTAGTAAGACGCGGTGCTAATAATAATATAATAATAATAATAATAATAACAATTTAAATAATAATAACAATTTAAATAATAATAATAACAATTTAAATAATAATAATAACAATTTAAATAATAATAATAATAATAACAATTTAAATAAATGCGATTTTCATAACTAAACATTATTTAATTCTTTTTGAATTTGTTCATGTATAACGTATTCATTTATAAATTATAATTTGAGAAATTTAAGCAAATGCAAATAAATGTTTCGATTATGTTTGGAATATATTCTTCAAGCATTTAGCACTTTCTTGATGGGTATATTTTTTATATTTAGCACCGCGTCTTACTACCAGTTCGGGTTATACGCTTTTTAAGTACTAATTATGCTAATGGATTAGGAATTGGGAAGGTTGAATTAGAGGAAGTGAACCCGCATTTGCGTGGAGGGAGAGTGGAAAACTATTTAGGAAAAACAACTCCCAGTTCACCCGACCGAGATTCGAACCTCGATCACCCCGTCCTCAGCAGTCGAGCTCAACACGACAAGCACGTTAGCCAACTACGCCACCGAGGCGGATTTAATGAGTATATCAATTTTATGGATCTAACTAAGCTATAGCTACATTCTATTTACCCTGAAAAATAGCAGTCTTATATTGATGGAGTGTGCTATGACCCTCTCCTCTAAGCTATGCTATAGTGGAACTATGATAGATAAGATTGCTTTGGTCCAGGGTAGGTTAAGGGCTCGTGAAGGTTCTAATAAATGATTTAGTTAATCATCAATTTATTTTAATTTTAAATGTAGATTCAAAATATAATTTTATTTAAAGCTATAATTATTAACGTTATGCAAACACAATTAAGTTGTTCTAGGAATATTTGACGTTATACACAAAAACTATGTCTGGAATTTGCAGTGTATTACAGTCAGAACTCTGATTATTTCAAACTTTCATGATAATCCAAAAGCAACTTCATGGTTGTGAAACATGGTATCTTACTTTATATAATAAGAACAAATTCGTGGTATTCATAAAAAGTAGCTAGGAAAGTATTATTTGTTCCACAAATGGATGAAGAAAATGAAGAGTAAAGGAGGTTACATATTCATGAGTTATACACCTAATACTCAATAATAGACACTGTAGGGATAGTAAAATCTCACATGCCAAGGGCATGCAGTGCGAATAAATAAACTATAACCGCGTTCAAGGTATTGACAGCCAATTATATTGGTAAGAGGAAAGTGAGACGACCTAGATGCAAATGGGAGGATAGTATAGAAATTTACCTGAAGGTATAGGTTGTAATTAGGGGAACTTGATAAAACTAGAGGATGTAATTATGTGGAGTGACTATACTAGCTAAATATGTGTGAGTGGCGTCCTTTTACAAGTGTGGGTATGAACGTTAAAATTCCCAATGCTAAGAAGTAAGTACGTCTGTAAGATACACATTATTACAAATTTTATAGATGAAAATAGACAATATTTGTTTGTCTTTATTTAACCATCACTTATTATATAATAATAGTATTTAGCACCATGTCTTACTACCCGTTCGGGTTATACGCTTTAAGTACTAATTACGCTAATGGATTAGGAATTGGGAAGGTTGAATTAGAGGAAGTGAGCCTGCATTTGCGTGGAGGGAGAGTGGAAAACCATTTAGGAAAAACCACCACCAGTTCACCCGACCGAGATTCGAACCTCGATCTCCCTGTCCTCAGCAGTCGAGCTCGACACGACAAGCGCGTTAGCCAACTATGCCACCGAGGCGGGTCACATATTATAACTAATATTTCTAGATAATGTAAAAATTTCTTAATAGTTAGATGCTAGGACATAGTATTTACGGCAAGCTCTTTTAATCAATTAATAAACACCCAATTCTGTGGTGTAATTAGCTAATGCGCTAGTTTCGTGTTGATCTGGACTACCGAGGATGGGAAGATTGAGGTTCGAATATCGCTCGAGTGAACTGGGGTGGTTTTCCTAAATGATTTTCCACTCTCCCTCCACGCAAATGCGGGTCCACTTCCTCTCTATTCAACCTTCCCATTTCCTAACCTATTGTCGCAAATAGTACATAGGCGTATAATCCTAACGGGCAGTAATACGCGGTGCTAAGTATTAAAGTTTGTAATCAATAAACCATTTTTATAATGTGTGATAATGTACATTTTTTAAAGCTTCCAGTGAGGTACATAAAACATGTATCATTCTTGCTATGACATAAATCGGGTTTTTACTTAATAAAACAAGGAGCCCCAAAAGGCGGTAGGATAATATCTGAAAGGTGAGCCTGGTTATCACAAAAATGCGGTTTTATTTTTAAAGAATAAGAAGGTATTGGAATAAAGTATGTAATTACAGTGGGAGGAAAAAATTTATTAGAAGTGGTTTAAAATGTTTGGTCTCTCCTCTTCTCCCCTATACACGTTGCTTGTGCGCAAATATTTATATATTATATATTTATATTATATTATTATTATTATATATTTATATTTATATATATATATTTATATTATTTATATATATATATTATATATTATATATATATTTATATTATTTATTTATATATATATTATATATTATATATATATATTTATATTATTTATATATATTATATATTATATATATATTTATATTATTTATATATATATTATATATTATATATTTATATTTATATTTATATTATATATTATATATTTATATTTATATATTTATATTTTATTATATATTTATATATTAAAAGCTCGTAGTTAAAGAGTGTTGAAGTTTAAAGTATGATAAAATGGAAAGAACACTAAGGAGCTCATGTCATGGCAAATATTATCCGGGAAATAAAATACAAAACTACGCTTAATTCAGAAAACTCATCTGTGTTACTCTGCTTTCTTCATTTGAACACACTGAAATTGAGATCGATTTAATATTTATTTCATTTTAACTAATATTTTTTCAATTCGTTTTTATATTTAAGATTTGCCAAACTGACTGTATTTGTCTAGATTCTACTTTTTTTTAAAAGTTGTATACATCAAAGTCTAACTAACGAGTTTTTTTTCTTAGCACTGCATTTTACAACCCTTTCAGGTTATACGCCTATGTACTAATTATGCTAATGGTGCTAGGGATTAATAATGTTATATTTAGAGGAAGCGTACCCGCATTTGCGGTGAGGGAGAAATGAGTACTATTCTGGAAACACCGTATAATGGTTTTGTATTTAAACAAGCCGATAGTAAACAGAGTATCTTATGTATGCTTTTGATAATATAAGTCAAAGTTACCCCACTTACATTCCTTGCATTCCTTGAACCACTTGCATACACTGGATTAATTCATTTGACACAAATAATTGTTTTATTAGAGCTTTCTTCAAAGTTCTGTTCAAAACAAAATTATTAAATAGGAAACATATAGAATGTTTGGATATATAATAGGCAACGACATTATCTTGTTATTTTCATATTCAACTCATACAGCAAATATATAAAACCAATTATTAGTATTATTATTAATTTTATTATTCAATATATATTTTATTTGAGTTTGTAGTATGTATATCGTCAGTTTTAGTAAATAGTGCTGTCTCTTAATTGATTCAAGCACATATATTCCTATTGAAAGCTAGGTGCGAGGAAAAGTTTTGACATAGCTCACTGATCTCTTATATTCTACAAGGTCTGTGGTTCTCTAAAGGAGATTGCACAATAAATAAAGTAAAAAAACTGCAACTTTCTTAAGGGCATTGCACAAGTATAACTTGTGTTTTTTTAAGACTTTAAGGCACTCTTAGAAATACAGGAATGTATACCTAATCAAAATAAAATAAAATAAGTTGTTTTATTTTATAATATTTACTATATTTTATATTTATAATATAGTTTATTTCAAATGGTAAATTATCTCCCATAAAATATTGAAAGTTATTATGTAGTCTAACATATATGCTTATAACACTTACGAGTATGGTAGTACTAACACTCAATTGTACAAAAGAATACATATGTAGTCGGTTATTCTTAGATTATAATATTTTTAAATTTAATAGCAGGATTACAATTTAGTCTGTCACATCCATTTGTCCTTAGCGAGGTAATAAGATAAAAGATATTACACCCGCCATTTAGATGTCTATACATTGACATGGTGTAGGGAATCCAACCCATGCTTTTCCAAAAATTAAAACAGAGCATCAGCCAGTTCGAGACCAGTTTGTTCAGCATATTTAGTTAGTTCTACAAAGAGTTCTTGAGGTGAACCATAATTGTGTAAATATCGAATGATGAAACTCGACTGGTCCTTGTGCTAAATAACTGGAGTTGAGTCCGCAATCAAAGAAAAATACTTATAATCTGTTACCTCTCTGATGATTTCACCGGTGACAGACTTTGCCATAATCTTTATTAATTATTCATAAGTATATTATTACAAATAATAAGTTCTTCCTTTTCCAGAATTTCCGTACTTAGCGATGTGTCCTGCTAGAAAGGGTCATACTCTGCTATGAGCTCCAAACACATAATACAATTTCCATTGTGTACTGAGCCAAATACTTCATCTACTCCCCTAAGTGCTAAACAATGAGAAGAAAGCTTCTTCACTACAGAAACTACCCTCTGAAGCACACACCACCAGTATCTAATCTCTTCCTCTAATTAGGTGATCAAGTGTTTGTCAATTCTCCAAAGGTAATTTCTTCTACTTTTCAATTTAAAAAAATATCACGATGAGCAGTAGAATCTTTATGTTCATATACCCGTTGGTTAGCATGCTTCCAGTCACTGAAACCAATTGTTGTAAACTGAGATGATCCTCCAAAGAGTTTACAAGGTGCACAAAATACTAAACCCCTGCTACATGATTAATCTAAATAATCACGTTCCAACACGTCTCCTTTCAACAGTTTCCTTTGAAATAAGCTTTTTGAAAGAAGCCTATGGTTATTTGGATATTTACGATTATATTTGTTAAAATCAACATTTTATTTTGGTCAAAGCCATGCTTTACCAAATAATCTCTGGTGTTGTCATTAATATGCCGAAAAACAGGATCAGAATTATGCTTAAAACAGTCTGTTACGATTTGTTCAGAAATATTTGTATCATGAAAATTATTTTCTTTTAAATACAAACTTATCTATTCTACATTTACATTTGCGTAGTGCTAGCTTCAAAATAATTAATTTCAGTACCATATCCTTACTTGAGAAAAAAGATACAACAGGTTCCGTTAACTTTTTATCAAAATATGAGTCTAATTTTGGTTTCTGTTTAAGACTTTCAATTTCTTTTCAATTTTTCTATTCTTGCAGTTTTTTATATTCAGCCCCACTCAAAAGTTTTCTTCCATCCATCTTCACAAATATTTCTTATAAACACTGTAATTGATTAAAAAATGTCACGCTTATAAAAAATTAACATATTGTTATATGAAATCAAATGTGAAATTTTATTTGTTTTAAAAGGAGGTCAACTGACTACCAATGTAACAAAACAGCACGATTTTTAAGTTATGAACAATAACACGTCATCATGTGTTCACAAAGAAGTTACCATTAGTTACCATTCATTGATCTCTTTAATAACTGGATGGATATCTTTGGTTAAAGATTCGAGATGTCGGCTGAACACCATTGTGCAAGAAATAAAGAAACTTTTGGATATCTGTTTCCTTCTTACATACATACAAGGCAATGTGGCATTTTCATAGTTCAATTACTGTATTTGTATGAATAGAGGGAAAAAAATTATAATAATAGAATAAAATATAAATAAATAATGATTATAGAACAAAATATACTGTCTGTGTAAAAATTCCTCTTTAGTGTTGGTAAATTTCCTGTATCGTACTTTACATCCGATTCGGTGCGTATTAAAAATTATGTATCTACGAAAATTTGCTGCCCCCATAAATTTATCGCCCTGGTCCCGGGCCCATGTGGCCCGTGCCAAAATCCAGCATTGGGTGTAGGCCTACTACTTTTTTTTGCTTATCTTTTTAAGTTATATTTTTTAAATTATGTCTTCCGAAGTTAAAGAATTAAAAAACAAAACAAACAAACTCAACTATTCTTATGATCACGTTTACGAAAAGCAGGTGCTACTGATTTCAGACAAGCTGTTACTAACTAGATATGTTTTAACTTTATCTCAACCCCTCGAGGAGAGAAGTATAGTGATCGCCAAAAAATCGAACTCAAGATTTTGACAAATGTTGACGTTTCATGACCCCCTAACTAAAAATGAAAAAAATAGTTTTTGCAATTCCAACTCTCCGTATTCCAGAATAGAGCCTTAAATACAATATTGATTAGGCTAAAATTGGTATCTAAGGTTTTCATGAGGTCCCCTCAAGATGTTTATGGAATCAGATATCCAACTCTACAATGAATAGTAGTTTACTGAAGGGCAAAAAGAGAAAAATTTATTTTCTCAAAATCCTCTCTAACAATTTTTTTATTATTTATCTAGACACTGCTTAACAAAACAAACAAAATGGAAATTTTCATTTTCCTATGAAAATGGAAGTTGTTGGTACTGTACTTGGGCAGAAATTTCCATTTTTAATAATATCTCTGCAGCTTTTTGAGATATGAAGTATTTTATCATTGTGAATATGTAGTACTATTTATATATAAAATTTGTTTTTTAAGTATATTCTTATAAAACCAAAGATTCTGAGCTATGAGCATAAATTTTTTTTATGGAGTAATTTGAAATATGAAATTTATTGTTATGCTCTTTGAAGGACAGAGATACTCCTCTTTACTTAATGTTTCTGATATATATTATATTATTTATTTCATGCTCTTTGGTGTAGTGTTTCTGCAACAATGTATATTATTGTATTTAAAAAATCTTACTTATTTTTAGTAAAAGTCTCTATTCTAAGATAAAAGAGAATGTCTGTGTGGTAAGAATGTGAA
Source organism: Timema monikensis (assembly GCA_902151445.1). Taxonomy (NCBI): domain Eukaryota; kingdom Metazoa; phylum Arthropoda; class Insecta; order Phasmatodea; family Timematidae; genus Timema; species Timema monikensis. The sequence continues at coordinate 252,478 of CABFVZ010000743.1, forward strand.
AAAAGTATCGATACTTTACTAATATCAATATTTTTCCTTTCGATACAAGTATTGTTTTGCTCGAAAACTTTTTCCAATACTTTTACTGATATTAGTACTCACACTCCGGTATCGGATCGGTATCGAAAGAAACAACTTTTTTGTTAATTTTCCTCATACTGGGTGTTTGGGACTAAATGTTTGGTTGGGTGGACTGTGGAGGAACAGGAAGAACAAATGACACTGCGATTAGTGACCAGTCTACTACCCCTTCCTTTATCAATGAGCACGCTCATCAAATTTAAACAATGTAATCTTTTGTTGACCTCAATGAACTCAGTCATCTCAAGGGTGTCCCAAGCAGACCAAGCATAAAAGGGCGTCTATTAATCTATTGTTTGTTAATAGTTAATAATCTATCTTGATAGAGTATATAAACGAAGAGTGTATGTAGTTGATAAATGGCAGCTCCCAAAAGAAAATTATGAAAGTTTTTTTTAAGAAGTTAGACAGCGAAAAAGTATCTTGCAAAATTTGTTTGAAAGTATTAAAAATTATTATATGTATAGTGTTTAACTAAATACGGAAATACAATTATGATGTAAAGGTTGAAATTATTATTACTAGATAAAAATAATTTTTTCACATTAAAATGTCGATACCGATACTTACTGTTATCGATACTTTTCTTTCGATACTTGTACGGTATCAGTTATTTTTTACCGAAACTTTTAATGACTACAGTATCGATGTTTTTCTCTCGATACTACAACCCTACTGTGTGGTGCACTGTACTTTTTTAATTTATAACACCCTCGTTACTTTATCATACTTTTTCTATGGATATGTTTTGGCGTATTAATATTTAAGGAATGTTGTTAAGGTAAAATATATATTTTTGTGATTTTTTTTTGTTACAGTAAATTTACATTGAATATCTTGAAGAATTTATCTTTTTCAGAGTCTCTTTAAATATTATCACGCCCAGCTTCAGTTAATGTAATTATATTTATGAACACATACCTAAATTGCTGGAGAAATAATAATAAATAACACAAATGTATTAGCTCTATGAAGAGTTGATATCACTCCTCTCATAATTTTATCGTTATAATGATCTTAAGTTTTCTCTTTGGATTTTAAATGATATAATCTTGATTAATTTATCTTTGGATTTCGAGTATATATTTTTCCTTGGTGATCAAGTTATACTGAAAACAAATGAATACTCTATTCAATAGTAAACTATAATTATTAGTATATAATAACCTGCTTCAGTGGCCACATGTTCTAAGCCCTAAGACGTTATTTTCGTATTAAATTAGACTACTGACGAAATAAATATCATTGTTCGAAACCTGGTCGGGTGTACTGAGGGAGGTTTTTACAAAATTATTCCATTCTTCTTCTACGAAAATGCTGGTACACCTCCTCTAAATTTTACCTTTCTCTTATTTAACACATCAAAATAATTAGGACATACGCATACAGCCTGAACAGGTAGGGAGACTCTTTGCTATAATAATATTAATAATAATAGTAATAATAATATAGAGAAAATAGGTGACCTGGTGGTCTAGGGGTAAGGTGTCAGACTTCTATGCTGGCGGCCGGGGTTTAAACCTCGGTCCCGGCACAGATTTATCTGATTACCAAACCGTTCCTTCACCTCTGACAAGACATCTTGTGAATGTGGGGAATGCCAGGCCTCCACCGTGGTTCGGATTCCACGTTAAACTGTAGGTCCTTCATTTCATCTCACAATCACCCTACCATTACAAATTAGCGTAAGTGCGTATAACCCGAACGGGTAGTAAGACGCGGTGCTAATAATAATAATATAGAGAATAAGTTTTCCACGTGGTTTAAGAAGTTAGACTTGTAAAATATATCAGTATAACATATGTCAAAGTAATTAAAACAACTATACATACATGCATAAAACCCTGAAAATTATATTAAAATTGGTCCATGCCTTTGATAGTCATCGTGGAAAAAACAAATATACAGAAGAAATACCAAATGATCGAGTTGAAACAAAATGCTCAATCGGCTTGGTTATCTTCTAAAATTTGGCTATATTACGCTATTACTTTTGACGTTTATTCAACCAAATCACCAATAATCATCAAGACGACACACCAAATTCACACACATATCCGAAACGAACTAATATCGAACAAAAAATATTGGTCTAAATATTATATCTACAGTGTTTTAAACTTGTAAACGTGCTATATTTTAAACAGTAGAGTAATAATCGTAATTAATAACATAGTTCTAAAAGGTTTATATTTGTGTTTTTTTCATAGGAATTGGTTAATTTTTTGCTCTATTAAATTAGATTATAATTTTTTGGGAAATATCTCAAATTCCAAGTTTATGTTTAATATTTTCTGTCAATACGCCCTTATTTCTCATATAAAATATTTAATGTATGAATGTTTCAGGTATTAGAAGAATCAACTTCTATATTCTACTAATTATTTCTAAAAATTAATAAACTTGTCTTTGTTTATTGTGATCAGATTTACATTGTAAGTAGCAGTGATAAATAACACTGTCACCTGGTTTGACAAATATATAACTTTTTGAGAAACTTAAGTTCTATATGGTTTCTGAATTTGCCAGAATATAATTTTCCAATTAACTTTATAAAATATAAAGCACATAGATACTACTTACAATATGATCTTTTTGAAAATACGTATATATATATATATATATATATATATATATATATATATATATAAATATAT
>CABFVZ010000743.1:255302-271149 GCA_902151445.1 Timema monikensis
TATATATATATATATATATATATATGAATGCATACATTTGTGTGTGTGTATATTCGTATGACTATAAATAGCCTATATGAATCTATATGTGTATGTATATACATACATAAATATGAACTAAATATCATATATATATATATATATATATATTAACTATATGATTTTAGTTTTTAAAGTTGAATTGCATATTTACCTATAGCTGCAATATTATATTTAAAACCATTTGTTAATTTTATAAATTTTAAATTTCATAATCAGAATTGGAATTATTATTGAATTTACCTAAGTATTTCAAATATCCAAACAATCATGCAATCCCTTAAAACATCTATGGTTGGTATTGTTTAAATGTAAAAATGACACCAGGACACAGAAATCAAACCTGCAATCTTTGGCATATTACGCCAATGCCACAACCATTGAGCTATCCAGGGATAATCCCGTTCTTAGGGTCATTTTTCACTCAAATTTTAAGGCACAGTCTGTGATGGACATGTGAAATTCATCAGGTATATATGACTGATCAATTAAGATCATGAGATATCAGTTTAAGCAGCCCTATTCAACTTGGGACTACTTTAATCTACCAAATGTACAAATACATTAATTTTACAAATATGAATATATCATCATGGATTAAATAACGAAGCTATTTTATTAATTAAGGCTATGACATTTTTTAAATGTCATATTCCTTAAATTTTACAATGATATCTTGGTGGTAAGAGCATAGGCGTACTAAGACAAAGGTCCCAGGATCTATTCACGTTTCCAGGTGTAATTTTCCACTTTAAAGAATATTATGTTTGGATGTGGAAATAGTCCCTTTCATTTATTTGAGGTATTTAACATGCACATGACCTATAATATAAATTAAATCTATAACGGACACAAAATCCAACCCGCGATCGTGTATTTATTAGTGTGTAAGAAAAACCACATATTTCCTAAATGATAAATTTTTCCGCCATGCCAGAAATCGAACCAAAGACCCCTAGCTATGTATACAGACACGCTACCAACTGAGATAAGCTGTCAGACTATTATTTATATTTGACAATAGTTTTTTGATGGATAAGTAGTATTTAAATTCGGATTCTTTGTTAATTTTTACTTTACAAAATTAGAACATAACTCAAAATTGTGTACGCATTTTACTATATAAAGTTAAGTCAGCAAATACAATTTGTTCCTTAAAATAGATATTTGTTTTGATATTTTTTATGATTTTAAATTTAAAGATTTTCTTAAGGGTTATCATCTAGTTTTACACTCAAATTATAGTGGTAATTAATTTTACGCGGTCATTCTTAGAAATAATTATTTATAACATTTTGAATCTAAATATTAAAATGTTAGTTTATATTGGCTCTAGATGACATTTTATACTATTTGTATAATACTAAATTATGTTAGTTACATTATAAAGATTATAAATAAATAGTTTTTATATAAATTTGTTTATTTTAATTTTATTTTTTCATATTTAATTTAATTAAAGTTATATTTTTTTTAATAAACATAACTTATCACTTGTTAGCGAAATCTCTTTAATCTGATTTGTGAGTAGAAGCTCTTCATGTTGTGACTTTTACAAACTTGTGAATTATAATCAAAAATTATTACACAATGATTTATTTTTATTATATTTAATGTTTAGCTAAAATATTTATTTATAACGTATTATGGCCATTAATTTGTTAAATATTTAAGTATATTTTTAAAATAAACCTAGATAATTGAATTCAACAATGGTCCCTTTACTTTTCGTGCAATGCCACACAACTTAATTAACGAATTTTATTTCCGTCCTCAAGTTCATTCATCACTCATAATTTATGACAAAATCCTATGATAACTTCGCTACATTTTCAACTAATTAATAGATATAATTTAGTAAATAATAATTTATAATAAACTAACTGAAAATGTATATCTAATTGAAAAGAATAAAGTAAATGTGTATACAACATCTAAAAATAGTAGCATATTGAAGTAACGAAATTTTTTAACATTGTCTTAAAATTTTGTTTGCACGACCCAAGAAATAATATGCAGGTTTCGTGGCCTTACAATAAATACAGAATTAAGGAGAAATGTAACATGTTTATACCCATTTCGGTGACCACGTGGTCTAACACACTACTTTCGCAGTAGACTAGCATGCTAACGACGGGAGGATCAAGGTTTGAATCTCGGTTGGGTGTACCTAAGGTTTTTCTGAAATTGTTTTCCACTCTCCCCTCACGTCACGAAAATGCTTGAACACTTCCTATAAATTCACCCTTCCTCAACCCTTAACCATTAGTGTAATTAGTACACATGTGTATAGCATGAACGGGTGTTAAGACATGTTGCTTAGTAATATGATAAAAATACAACATCTAAAAAATAAACAAATGCATTTACTTCGTTTTAGAAATGTTATATGTTATAGTCAAATAAAAATTGTTTATTAAATTACATGATGTACACAATATAGAATACAATTATAAGTTGGATGATGCTTGACATTTAAAGTTAGAGAGAGGGAGAGGTAATTAAGTTTAATGATAACAAAATAAACCTGTATTCCTTATTAAATTTATAATCCCTTGCTATCTGTATTTGGCAGCTAATGTTGCCTGTTAATGTCTACTAGTTTTGAGGCTCACCGTCATCATCTTCGAAACTTCAGGAATCAGAACGCACCAAATTACAAACTGTGCTTCAAACACAATGCAAATGCCAAACAGGTGATTATAAAATTGGAATAAGCAAAATGAGTCAAATATAATAAATAAAGATAGTAAAATATTTATATAGACATGAAATAAGATGTCTCTCACGTCATGAATTGTCAGATACCTGATTTAAAGGTGGAAATATATATATAAACCGAAGAACATCGTGAATCATCTATTGCTTTCGAGAACTTTATCAAAGATAATTAAATTATTGGTGCGGGTTTGTATGGGGTAAGTCCTTGCGAAAGATACGTAGATGTATAAAATCATTTGTTTATTAATAGTCAAAAGTGATGAAATGTTTACTTATAAAAATTGAGGTGGAGAAAAGAAATTGACAAACTAGGCAGATGGCATTGTTAAGGGTCAAATCTTCTCAACTCTGTCCCAAACAGGTCTCAAACACTATAGATAGTTGGGCAGGTTTGAAGGTTGAGTTTAATCTTAGTGTTTCAGGGAAGATTTTTTAATGTTTTAATGAGGAATTGGTTTTCAAACTTGTCAAAATATCATCTTCATAACACTGGTAAAATTTTATTTTGATTTAATCTTTGAGTTGATTGATTATTTCTTGCTGTCATTATTTTACATAGATATTTATGACATGAGACAGGTGAGCAAAGGATGATACTTTAACCATTTTGAAAACCAATCCCTCACTAATACATTAAGAATTCTTCCCTGAAATTCTAGGATTAAGCCCAACTTTCAAACCTGCCCAAACATCCATAGTGTTTGCGATCTGTTCTTGAAATAGTCGAGAAAATTTGAATCTTATTCCATCTTCCTAGTTTGTCACTTTATTTCTCCACATCAATTTTTATAAATAAGCATCCGATCATTTTAAATACTAATAAAAAAATGCTTTCATATATATATCTATCTTTTGAAATATCTTACTTGCACCAGAACAACCTGGACCGATACTTTAATTATCTAGGACTAAGTTCTCAAAAGCAATATATGATTCAAGATGTTTTTTGTTTTATATATTTACTATCTTTATTTATTAGATTCTGCTCTTTTTTGCTTATACCAAATTTATAATCACCTTTACGGCATTTGCATTGTGTTTGAAACACATTTTGTAATTTGGTTGCGTCCTGATTCCTAAAATCTTGAAGATAATAAATGTATCAAAATTATTTAACATTAACGGACAACATTAGCTGCTAAATTCAAGGAACAAGGGATAGTAAATCATATAAGGAATACTTTTCTCTCTTATTTTCATTAACTGTATTACCATTTTATTTCACGTTAATTGTCCAACATCGTCAATTTTTATAATTGTATTCTATATTGTTTATTATGGGTGACCTGGCGATCTAGGGGTAAGGTGTCGGACTTCTGTGCTGGGGTCCGGGGTTCAATCCTCGGTCCCGGCACAAGTTTATCTGAGTACCAAACCCTTCCTTCACCTCTGACAAGACATCTTCTGAATGTGGGGAATGCCAGGCCTCCACCGTGGTTCGGATTCCACGTTAAACTGTAGGTCCTCCATTTCATCTCACAATCACCCTACCATTACACATTAGCGTAAGTGCGTACAACCCGAACGGGTAGTAAGACGTGGTGCTAATTTTAATATATTATCTACCTCATATCTCTTAATAAACCATTTTTATTTAACCCTAACATCTAACATATATATATATTTAGATGTTTTATTTTATCATGTTAAATGTTTCCTTAATTTAATATTTATTGAAGATGATAAAACTTACAGGTCCTACATTATTTCTTGTAACGCACTATTTTTTTTTAATAATATTATAATATTGGCTAGGTCGCATTTCAATTTTATACTGTTTTTAAGTGTTATGCACACATTTACATAACTCTTTTCACATATAGCCTACATAAATTTTCATTTAGTTTATTCTGCATTGTAATTTCCTAAATATTATTATATCATGTTTATAATTTAAATATCAAAATGTTGTTTAAAATAATTAATATATATTAGAATCACACCCTATGCTCCCACTTGTGCAGTTACATAATATTGTAGTTATTCACCTCGGTGGCCTAGTTAGCTAACGCGCTAATTTCATGTTGAGCTAGACTGTTGAGAACGGGGAGATCGAGTCTTGAATCTCACTCGGGTGAACTGGGGTGGTTTTCCTAAATGATTTTCCACTCTCCTTCCACGCAAATGTGCGTTCACTTCCACAATATTCAACATTTCCAATCCATAACCCACTAGCGTAATTAGTGCTTGAGCTAAAAACCCGAATGGTTAGTAAGATACGGTCTTAAGTATTTTTATTTTTAATAGTGTAGCTAAGACTTGTGCAATAGGTAGTCTATAAAACATCCCAACGTCACTAGTGAACGTGTATCTGAAAGTGACCAATTAGCTGACAATATAACCCGTCCATCATAGAATCTACCTTAAGCTACGCATGATGAATTACCCTTAAATCAACAATAATCTAGGATATTCTAGTGATTTAACATTAACACGTTTAACAAAGGGTTTAATATTCGATTCCCACGTTCTTGTTTCATTTTACCACTATTTTGAAATAAATATTATATTGGAGCTTTGTGTAATAAAAATTATTAGGTGACCTGGTGGTCTAGGGGTAAGGTGTCAGACTTCTATGCTGGCGGCCGGGGTTCAATCCTCGGTCCCGGCAAAGATTTATCTGATTACCAAACCCTTCCTTCACCTCTGACAAGACATCTTGTGAATGTGGGGAATGCCAGGCCTCCACCGTGGTTCGGATTCCACGTTAAACTGTAGGTCCTTCATTTCATCTCACAATCACCCTACCATTACACATTAGCGTAAGTGCGTATAACCCAAATGGGTAGTAAGACGTGGTGCTAATAATAATAATAATTATTATTATTATTATTATTATTACGGTTGAGTGTTTAGTTTGTACTAGGACTCATTCGATGGATAGTAGTCGACTAAGGGTCGCTATTATGACTCCTGGATAAATATTAATCTGGCAGATAAATATTCATATCTGGTCGATAAGTTAAAAGTGCGTCTTATGACTTATAGATATCATTTATCTCCTAGATAAAATGTATTCATCCATCACATTTTTATCGGGAGGTTTAAGTACCAGATAGCTTTTATCTGAAAGTTAAAATAGTTGTTGCCATAGTGACGCGTTGTTTTTAATGAGGCTATGCCTATCAGAATCTGTTTATAGGTTAAAATCTTGGTTCGCGTGTTTAGTAGGCACAGGCCCAGGTTCTAAATATATATAAAGCTAGAACATTTAATTCACTTGTATATAAACTGACAAGCTATATTTAGAGTTATATTTATATAAGAATAAATTATCAAAATGTGGGTACAATAAATGAAATTTTGTAAACGTTGTACCCAACTATTGACCACATTTTGGCAGACACCGAAATTAGTACTTGCAAAACATCTAAGCTTCTGCGCCCACATCACGCCATTTGTTTCCTCGCACTCGTTTAGCCGCCATTATTTAACAAAAGTTGAGCATTGTAGCCATTTGCCAGGTAACAGTGGTAGCAGTAGGGCTTACACACATGCGCAAACCAGTAAAAACCGTACCAACCTTGCGTTTTCTGCATAAAAAAATATATTTATCATTCAGTAGCTATCCGGCAGATAAATTCAGTTCATAAAATGCGTAAAATATTAAAGTGGCTGATTACCTTTATCTTGTCACTAACTTGAAACTTCCGATAGCAATATTTATCTAGTAGTCATAAGACCAACCTTTAGGTGCTTAATCCAGGCACAGATTTATCTGATTACCAAACCCTTCCTTCACCTCTGACAAGACATCTTGTGAATGTGGGGAATGCCAGGCCTCCACCACGGATTCCACGTTAAACTGTAGGTCCTCCATTTCATCTCACAATCACCCTACCATTACACATTAGCGTAAGTTCGTATAACCCGAACGAGTAGTAAGACGGGGTGCTAATAATAATAATAATTTAGGTGCTTAAAGGTTTCCATTTAATTAATTTATAAATTAAACTAGGTAAAAATAAAATTAGTTATTGTGCAAACGCTCTCTTTATCCTGAAATTCAGAAGTCTCTCTTTGACTGTCTAAAATATGTTACTATTTTATAAGTCACGCAATAGTGGAAACATGCACTGTCAAGCTTGCTACCCTTCAGGACAAACGTAGTGTACATAATAATGTTTCATTGTGCTAATGATGATATAAATTAAGGAACACACAATATTATTTATAGAACTAAGATTGATGGCTACGAATATGAGTAATTTACATAAATTGAATATAATATTTATTGATATAGCTTGAGGAAATTGAGTTATGTCAAAAACTTTTTTTTTTATCACTAGGAGAGTCAGGTAGCCTAGGTACTGAGATGCGCTCTGACTACGAGACCGACGTCTCACCTATCTAACTCTATCACTAGAGATCGAACTTGGTTGTCTTGAGGTAAGGTGCTCATCTCAGAATCTGATGCTCATGAGGTCAAAACCAGCCGGGGTCAAAGGATTTAACGCTAGTGATGAAACTACATAACACAACTTCCTTCAGAGGGGAAATAAAACTTTGTAAAAAATATCTGGAAAGTATGTTAAAATAATTTTTCCAGCAAAATTGATAGGTTATTTTGCTCTCGCTTGTATACATTCTCGTGTGCTGATATAATCAGTCGGTTCAAAAAGTGTACGTAAAATATCTCATATAGATAAATAATAAAATAAACACATATTACTAGACCCAATAAATTCGCTCAGTTTACAATAATAAAACATCCCAAATTCGAAAGTGCTAAGTAGTACGCAATTTAGTAAAACTAAAACCACTGAAACCCTGTTGGACCGTCCGAAGAAACAAACAAAATTGAGGTATAGAGGAAAAGGAGAGCGACTCCAATGTGGTTCATAAGTTACTGCATTTAGGGATTCATTATTTTTTTTAGCACCGCGTCTTACTACCCACTTAGGTGACTTGGCGATCTAGGAGTAAGGTGTCATACTTCTGTGCTGGGGGTCCGGGGTTCAATCATCGGTACCGGCACAAATTTATCTGATTGCCAAACCCTTCCTTCACCTCTGAAAAAACGTGTATTGATCACAACTTGTGAATTTGTGGAATTCCAGGCCTCCTCAGTGGTTCGGATCCTACGTTAAACTGTAAGTCTTCCATTTCATCTCACAATCACCCTACCATTATACATTAGCGTAAGTGCGTATAACCCGAACGGCTATTAAGACGCGTTGCTATTAATAATAATATTAATACCCACTTATACTACACGCTTTATTGAACATTGCAGAAACGGGTTAAGATGTTGTTTAGATCATCTTTGTAACTAATGACTGGAATAGTTTCTGTGTTCTCATTTTCAACATATATTTAAGCTTTAAATGAAATTCATGAGTTATTTATGGGAGGGATGTTCGAGAATTGCATCAAAAACATCTGGCAACTGTTCACAGTAGGGTGAGTAAAAATCCATATATTCCTTTGGAAAATTATTTTGCCTATTAAAACACCAACTGCTTATCTTGGAGCTCTTTGAGCAGTAAATTTGGCAAACTAGGGTGACAACAGTAGTTCTAGACACAGACTGGTTATAGAAGACATGAAAAAGACATTCATTCGGCAGTTGGGACTCTTTGGCCGGAAGTACTTACTAATGGATGCCATTTTCATTTAGGCAAGGCTTTGTAGATAATTCAGTGTATTAGATTGGCTAAAAAATATGTCATTACTTCAGAGTTGAGGTTAGATCATTTTTTAATTTACTGTTCATTTAGCTTATCCTTTTTGAATGTTGTTGAAGTTGACGAAATCTTCACATTTGATCTGATGTCTATTCAAACCAAATATAAAATATTACCAAACTGGTGGAATATCTTGTTGAGGATTATATCGGTAAGGACTCAACTTACCCCCAGTCAATTTGAGCACAAGAAGGCTCCTCGAAATATAGTGCCACAACCCCTGCGAGTAATATCACAGCAGATTCAACTCCATGTTTTACAACTCCTAGCCAACATTTACATCTTCCTGAACCATTTAAAAATAATGCAAAAGGACAAGTAAATCCTATTTCGAAGTGAAGAAAGGATAGCCAAGAACCTCAAACTGGAAGATTACACAGAATTTAAATTTAAAATATTTCAAAACATCCAAATTATTGCTTAAACTTGTAAGTTCTCTACATAATAAAATAATAATTATGTTTAGTATTTTATTTTATATTTGACTTTAGATATGGATTGAATTATACTTTTATGTATATTTCTGAAAACACTTTTGTTTATCCATTTTAATTAGTTTTATTTCTTAGAATTCACTCCTTTTGGACATAAATAATATGGCAGTTGAATGTATCTGCTTCATCTTTCGGACGCAATTAAGTTTGTATTAAAACAAATCTACCCACTCTTCGGGGTGCAACACGCTCAAGCGGTGGGACCGGGGATGTAACTTGATATAACCAATATTATATTGATAATGTATAAAGGTCCCTATAAATGATTTTTGAAAAACTATTAGTAAAAATTATCTCCTCATTTTATATTAATTTAATGTTGATCATAGGCCTACAATTGTTAGCTTTAATCATATTTAATAAAATTGATGATCTAGTATATAAATTATATTAGAAGGTACTAATACAATTAACACTGGCTTGATCACGCCTTAATTTTGATACTGAAAGGGCTGCTAATATAATCCAGGGGTTTAAATATTAGTTTTTTTATTTTTAAACTATCTGGTGTACACAATTTTTGTTTTGTTTTTTAAGCACCCCGTCTTACTATCTATTCAGATTATACGCAATACTGTGTTCACGCTTTAAAGTTTAACTTTGAAATTATTTTCATAAATAGAATTACCCATAGGAAATAAAAGTAAGCAAATCGTAAATTCTGTTACTATATCAATCCCTTAATAGTTTTAATTGTGTTACAAAATTCGAAAATTATGCTGATCAAAATAAAATGTAAAAATAGAGATATAGTCCAAAAATTAATTAAAAGCTGAGATATCTCTGGCATAAATACCCCCGCTTAGAGGGAATTTGTACCCTAATTTAGGATAGACAAAAATGAAAAAAACTTTTATTTATTATCGAATACCAATGTTGCTTTCGAGAGCCCCAAGGAGTTGGTGTAAGTCATTGTTTCCCTTATGTCTTCAGTTAATTTTCATCAAATGTATTACATATGTATAATAAATTTACTTAAAACAGAAAGAGTCTAAGATATACGGGTCAGGATAATCTTTAGTTTCAGTGATCAGACGTTGAAGCCAAATGGCGTTAGTGTGGTTACGTAATAGCACACGCGCAATTTAAATTTTGAAGAGAAGTTTGAACCTCCAAGCTTACATTTTACTGTTAGACAGTAATTATTTTTATCTTAAATGTGATAACTAGTGAAAAAAAAAAGAATAGCTCACAACATATGATAGCATATAAATTACAATTAATCATTAGCTCATCGATGTAAGATAATTTTAATTTGAAATAATGTGTTATAAATCACATGTTAATTATTAGTTTGGTAAAATATGATCATATAAACATTTCTATAAATTATTATTTAGAAAAGTATTGATGTATGAGAGCACTAAGGCATCAATCAGTCTTACCTCCTAGCTAATAACTTCTTGGGTATTTTTTATTTAAACCTGACAAATAGCATTTAGGGTCATTTGTCTGAATACGAAAATTAGAGTCTTTCCTTATTAAAGAGATATGGCAGATTTCAAGAATGATAAGCAAAAGTGAACAGTAAATGAGAAGTGTGATTTTTGAGTGGATTTAAAAAATATTAATTTACATTTGAAAGTATGGGTGGTGTTAATTAGCTATCTTAGAGGGTACGTTCTTGAAGAAGGCTGTTGTTTCCCAGTTTCTTCAGCAGGTCAGCTGGTATGTCGTCATCTATGGTAGATTTCCTTATTTGTAGGTACTTTATAGCTCTCTCCACTTCACTATTTAAAATACTATGTTTTGTTCTTCCTCTACGTCGTCTTCTGCATCAATCTCCAGATCTCGTGGTCAATTTTCCTTCTCGTTCGTTTTTTTTAGATATATCACCAAAACCCTTAGAACTTCTTTATAATTCATGACCATCTGCCCTTAGGGGTATTTTATTCCTATTGTTCAAACACCTTTGTCTTCATTCCCATCAAGTTACTTTGCTTTATGTTACATGAGATAATACCTTCCTTTTTATGCAGTAAGATAGTATAATCACATATCTTCTGTATATAATCTACACTCGAATTTTTCTTTTATTTACCTCCTCTTCACTTTGCTAAAACTGTCATTCAGAAACTTAAGAAATATTCTTAACACTACATCACTTCCCTTCCTTAAATCTATTGAATTTATCATAATGTAAATATCACGTTCTTTCTAGATCCCACCTAGTTTTTCTCTTGCTCATTTTCCTGATCCTCTACATTATTATTTAAATGTATGCCACCATCAGGTTGTGGTCCGAATCGATGCAGGCTCCTGGCAATGCCTTCACATGATTCACTCCATTACTGAAACGCTGTTTTACAAGGATGTAGTCAAGTTGGTATCTGCTGATGTCTGCTGGGCTCTTCCATGTGTACACTTTTGTCTTATCTTTCTTGAACCAGGTGTTTGTAACCACCAGGTCATTTTTCTGGCACATTTCGTTGTTGAAGTAAGCCGGGTGTATTTTAAAACTGTGATATAAAACTGCCATAAGTGAGTTATTATTGTAATGAAACTATCTTGCTAAAACTTAATTAAATATATATCTTTGACACAACTGTATTCATTGGTATTTATGATATATTGTTTTAAGCTATCAAATGATACTCTTACTTGTCTGTGGGTGACCTGGCGGTCTAGGGGTAAGGTATCGGACTTCTGTGCTGGGGTCCGGGGTTCAATCCTCTGTCCCGGTACAGATTTATCTGATTACCAAACCCTTCCTTCACCTCTGACAAGACATCTTGTGAATGTGGTGAATGCCAGGCCTCCACCGTGGTTCGGATTCCACGTTAAACTGTAGGTCCTCCATTTCATCTCACAATCACCCTACCACTATACATTAGCGTAAGTGCGTATAACCCGAACGGGTAGTAAGACGCGGTGCTAATAATAATAATACTTGTCAGTGAAATAGTTGATTTTAAGTCTCTTTGGAAATAAACTAGATCGTTTACATACATCTAATTATATCTATTGGCGAAAATTACAAGTACAACCAACAAAGTGGGCCTATATTGACGATGTATGAACATAAAACTTGGTGCAATTACCACTTAAATGTATAGAACTAATTTTTCCAGCACACGTCACGTGACTACCTTATATTTTCCACTTTATACTTTTTACTAGACTACATTAGTTTTAACGTATCAATTTGCTATTTATAAAAGGTAGATAGAACAAATTTAATGTAGTAAAAATAGTTTGAAAGCCTATATAATAAATATAATCATCTTATTTCTTGCTTCTAGTTATTTTTGCCACTACAGGAACACATTACTAACCAATTAATTTGAAAAGTGAACCAATTTCTTTAATTTCTTATGCTATTTTACACATATTTCATGGCTTTAATATTATATTAAAGCCATATGTATTAAACTTTTCAATTACCTATCAGCCAAAAAGTAATTAAGTTTGATATATTATTTTAAAGTGTCCTTGATGTTAATTGGTTGTGACACAAACACTATATTAGGACACAAAGAAAGTTCTTATTAATAATGACGAGTCTGAGTATAGCATTAAAAAAGAAAATATTCCAGGTATTAATAACTAAGTATGCAAATATAATAAATTTAGAATATTTATATTTTCTCCCTCTCCTCCACCCCACTCATAATTAGAAAGGTATCCACCAATTATAAAACGAATATAATTTAAAATGACTAGGTTAAATGACACCTATTATTGGTGGGAACTATACATAGCCCAACATTATGTGTGATTATATGCTCAAGAATAATAATTTATTCAATACAATTAGAAAATACAGGCATTTATGTGTTGTATAAATTGCATAAAATGAATTTGTTTCTAAGATTCAGTTTTATATTTTATAAGTTGAATATATTCATAAATCTAACATTTTTAAGCTCAGTATTATGTAAAAAATACATTTTGGGAGAATTTCGCTTATTTTATTCATTGAAATTAATTAATTTTAATCAGGAAATTATTTTCAATTAAGTATAAATGGAAAACTCTTAGAACAAGTGAATAATTTTGTGTATATGGGCTGAAGGTTCTGTAATAAAGAAAGGATAGATGGTGAAGTCGACAGACGGGTGAATGCATCTCGGAGAGTAGTTGGATGTACGTAGACTATTTAAAGAATGAAGTAGTATCGAAAGAGTCAAAGATGGTAGTATATAAATGTGTGTTAACGCCAACTTTGTTGTACGGATGTAAGCGTGGCTTTGTCAGGAGAAACACACGAGTCAGGTTAACGCGGTTGGAATGAGATATCTAAGAAATGTACTGTACGTAGAAAAACTCGTATGGGCAGAGTCATTAATGAATGGGTGGTGAAGGAATGGAGTTTGAAATGGGATTCAATAGGTCTATGTGAAAGAAGCATCTTACGTTGTTTTGGGAATGTTGAGATTATGAGTGTGGATCGAGCTACTAAGCAAATATATGAAGGTAAAATGTGTGGATCAAAAGGAAATGGCAGGCCATAGAAGATGGGGTTAAATGTTGTAGATGAATGTGTCAAAAGGAAAAACATTAAAGGTCTTAATAATAAAATAATATGTATGACTCGGTGTATGGATGTTGTTGAAACGAAGGAAGTATGTAAGAATAGGGAAGTATGGAGAAATTTAGTGAGGATGGATTAAGTACGGAGTTAATTTTTGAGATAAATTAACAGCTTCTTGCCTACTCCTAGAGGAATGATGTAGTTAGGTGTGTATGTATGGATGTATGAGACGAATCATTTAAAGATATATATTAACACTTTATGTATATATATATTCATATATATTTATTTATATATAACTTTATATATATTTATAATATATAATATATTATATTATTTATTGTTAAATAATGTCCACGAATATTTGATATCACTAGTGGAATAAATAATGTTTTCCTATTATTTATATTTTATAAACTTCCCGTTTGTTCTTTCTAAAATAAGATGGAATAACATTCAATAACAAACAAGTAATACCATGTCGAATAGAAACACATTTTGATTCAGTCCCTTTAGGCCTGGCCAATTATAACGCATCGTTTAGTTGGTTGAACGTGAGAGTCAAGCTGATATATTACTTGCTCCTCTTTATCAGAGTTCCGTTCTGGAACATGTCAATACAATAACGTGTGGGAAAGGAGGAGAGACATAACCATGAAGATGAAGATAGAATGCTGGAAGTGGAAATCCAGAAATAGAACAGTTTGCATTCAGCTAATTACGCTTCGCTGGATTTCGTAATCTCCACTACAATTTTCAATATTAAGTGATGTTTGCTGTACTTGCCATAGTTATAAAACAATTGGCTGTTTACTCAATTCGATTATTGTTTTTCGATAAAAGTAAAATACCTTATATCAAATTTTAATAATAATAATAATAATACTTTCAGATTGGTTTATAGAGTAGTCAAATATAATATTTTTCAAGGCAGAATTTTATTAAGATAGCCTTTGCATATATAACCTATAATTATATTATAGAACCTAGACTCTAAATTTAAGTCATATTTTATGTTTGATGTGTTCTAATATTAGTGAAGTTTTCCCGAATTATTCTATCCAGATTGAGCTTGCTATTAGTTTTTAAATATAAACCAACTTCTAACTAATATTAGTAATTATATTAAATATATTTATATGTAGGTCTCGGGAAACTTGTGATGTTAGAATAATGATACGCTTTTGCTTAGCGAAATAACTGCAGGAAGTTTAATATTATAGTACTATCGGTTTTTATGGACATTTAGAAAAATGATAATGTTTTTTTAATAAAAACGAGAAAAGTTACTTGCAATGAACAATTGAAAATTGCAAAATACAAAACACAAACAATCACAAGTAGTCAACTCGCACCAATAAAGGCTTGCTAGAATGAATTATCTGAAACGCCCATAAAACTACGACATAGCATGACTTGTGTGTTAACAGTTCTTCATTTTAAACCAATATTAGTAATTATACTTAAACCTGCTTCAGTGGCCGTATGCTCTAAGGCGTCATTCTCGCTTTAGACAAGACTACCGATGACCTGGAGATTGGGTTTCGAATCTCGGTCGGATGTACTGAGGGTGCTTTTCCCTTGATAACTTTCCCCTCTCCATCCTCACTAGTGCGGAAACACTTCCTCTAAATAAACCTTCATCATCCCTAACTTACTATCGTAATTACTACATATGAGTACAACCTGAACAGGTGGTGAGAAGAAGTGCTATAACAAAGTAAATAAACTCATTATATGATTCCTAAATGTATATAAACTATATTAATATAACTGAACATATTTTGATAGTAAACTTTTACATAAATATAATTAATTTATCTTAAAATAGCTTCCCTCTCCCCAAATAATATTTTATAAATAATAACAACTTGTTAGATCACAAATTAAATGATTTTTTTGAGAGATGACAAGTTCCTTAATTGTGGCTTAATTTATATTAAATTTACACATCCAAACCTAATAAAATTGTTTTATTTAGCTGATGAATTAATAAATTCCTCTCTACATTTTTATTTTTATAAGCTTTTTCGGTATGTCTAGGCTTGGCTATAAGCTATTAGTTTTATTCTTTGTCGTCAGCAAACTCTTAACCATTTTTTCCAAACTTTAAAGTAACTATACTATTTTATTCATGTTTAGGGACTGGTTAAATAGTTAAAATAATTCATACGATGCCAGTTTGTCAAAAATCATTTGAATATTAACCATACTTTTATTTTTCAGTAACCGAATTAATATTTTGTCTAAAACCAAATACAAAAAGTGGAAAAGAGTTTAAGGCGTTTAGTGCTTTGTATGGTTCCAATTAATGTATTGATCAAGAGAGCTGATCTTCTGAATTAAAATTACACCTGTAAAATATTAAAATTAAATAGGTTAATTGACCGCTTATAGAATTAAATGTGTATTATATATATATATATATATAT
>CABFVZ010000743.1:271703-294006 GCA_902151445.1 Timema monikensis
ATATATATATATAAATATATATATATATATATTAATATATATATAAATATATATACATATATATATTAATATATATATAAATATATATACATATATAAATATATATATAAATATAAATATACATAACTGAATAAATCGAGAAGGTAAATTAGAAATTGATAAAATAGGCAACCAATTACAGTTGATTTTTGTTTTTACGTATTTTTATCTTGGTCTTTTACTACCCGTTTATGTTATACGCAAATGTAATAATAACCAATAGGTTAAGGGTGAGGAATATTTAATTTTAGTGTAAATGTTCCCTGCATTTGCGTGGAGAGAAACAATGGGACACTATTTAAGTAAATACAACCTTTAGTACACCCAGATTGAAACACGATATCCCCATAATCGGTAGTCTTGATTTTTTTAGAGAGTAGCTCTTTGACCATACGGCCACATAAGTGGGTTATTATAGTTGTTAGTTACGGCTACAGCCACACCTAAATATCATATTTTTTGACACCTGAACACGGGAATTGATCCAGGGACCCTTGTTTCAATACACCAATGATCTTACAACTGAATTATCCAGACGTTCTCTTGAGTTCAAAGTCGTTAATTCGTCCCTCATATTTTATGGTCGGGTCTGTGATGGACGTGCTTGGCTATTTAAGCCATCATGATATGCACATTCGTACACATTATTGTGATTGTACTTGTTATACTGCGGGATTTATTAGCTAACAATCTTAATTGATCACTTATATTACGTAGCTAACGACTTCAGCATTTTCATCACAGATTCTCTCTTAACATATTACTGAAGATAAACCCTTTTATACTAAGCTAAAATTCCTGCATTCGAATCCCTTGTCTTGGTGTAATTTTAAATTTAAGGAATCAGTTATATACCTAATAAGTTCATATTATTTTAAGCTTTGGACATATGAATTAGCTTTCATATTTGATAATATGCCCTAATAATTTATTTAAAGAAAGATACAATTTATCTAGGGCAGAGTGGTCCAACGGTGTTCATCCCAAGGGTCAAATATGATTCTCACTTTGCAACGCGGGCCAAATATAGCTAGTAAACCCATTAACTTAAAATAGGTCTACTAACAACTCTTAACTTACAATTATTTTCAGTACTTTAAATACATAAATTGAATTTTAGTTTGGTAGAATCTTTAAAATTTTGCTACCAAATAAAATGTTTTTTAATTTTCCAAAAATGTATTATGAAATATACACGCATACAAACTTTCATAAAAGAACTAAGCATTATAAATATCATATCTCACATATTATTACTATCTAATAAATACATAATAAAAATCAATCATGACCTTTTTAAAACTCATTTTTATTTGAACAATTAGGTTTTTCACATCTGCCATCGAAACTTTTCTTTTAATTTTCCTCCAGGATACTGTAACGGCAACATTTTCATTTTTCGCAGACCATATTTGACCCTCGGGCCGCTAGTTAAACCACACTTATCTAGGGTAAGGCATAGATACATAGACACAATCCAGTCTGATAACTTCTGTTTTAACATTTGTTTTAGTGTTCGTATATCTCATTACACTTGAGTAAGAAGTTTAAAAAATACGGAGAGTTTCTTGGGAATTTAAGAATATTGTGAAGTTTGACTTGATTACATTATTTCAAGAGAATATAATAACAAAGTTATGTTTGTGAAATGTAATTTAGTTATTGTCTTCATGAAATAGTACACTATTAATATTATTTATAAAACTAAACACTCCTCTGAATATAATGGGCTTCTACGTACAGACTTAACTTTAAAAGTAATAAGCCAAAAACAGTATTTCTTTAAAAAAATTGTTTAGTGGTAAAATGCTACGAGCTTATATTCTAAAACTATAAAGCATATTGATTAAATTAGGACGAGTTTATTAAATAATGTCTCCAAAATAATGTCCCCAAATTAATCTAGCTCTACAATCCTAACATTCTTTTAACTCTAGGAATACAGCGACATGACGCGTTTAAGAACTTTCATAAGCTGGTTTAGTTTTTTTTCTCTTTCAAATATTCCATCTCATATTTTAAAAGCACAAATATCAGCAATCATATCTGTATTGCGTTCACTTCCATTTAGTAATATCACCATTCAACTAAGCTAATCTGGTTGGGATGACTAAGGTAGAAGTTAGAGAAAATATATCTCATTAGCTAAGAGCGAGAGTGAAAAACAATTTAAGAGTAATCATTTTCCAATACACCGTAGATACTCCAAAGTTTATAGCATTTTGAGAATGGTATATACAGAAGCTTCACATTTATATAGCGGTTTTTCGAGCTGTTATTGTGCATAGTAAAAATAAATTAATGTATTTTTTTACTATTTTAAAGGCTGTATAATATCACTAACATATTTGGGTAAAAGTAGGTTTTTTTAGCAATGTTTCAGAATCAATACCAAAGTTATTATAATGTTGGTGGAATTTGTCAATAGGGAAGTCGAGGACCTCTGAGGAAATGTCTGCCATTTACATATCATAATAATAATAATAATAATAATATAAAGACTTCTCCAGAAGTTGGTTATATTGACGGAGCTATAAAGACGGGAACACAGAACACAAATGTCATCAGAAGCTAGACTTATGACCAAGAAACACTTCTTAAAGACATTAAGAAATGATCCACATTGATTTGAAATGTTGTAATTTATATAACAGATTCGATGTAGCTTAGTTTTATCTTTAACTTAGGCGGAGTTTCTTTGAGAATGATTGCGATATGAACGTCACTGCAGAAAGTAAGTGATATTATTCTTATTGATTTTTCAAATTAACTTCTGTTTAACATGATGAAACATTTTCGTAACCATTTTCTAAGAAAATAATAATCATTCTAACAGTCTCTTTGAATTGTTTTGAACGATTTTAAAACTTTTTAAGGTGGGAATTCATAAACAACTGATCACAGTTTACAAATTGGAAATACACTTTACCTAAATAATACACAATAGTTGGAACTTACCCATGATATTTTAATTACTTTAAAGAAAACTTTGTACACATTTGTTAACATTAAACAATATTTATGTGTCCATAGTAATATGTATTATCTGTTTATAATAATAATACTAAAATTAATTCCAATTCAATTTCTTTTATTATAGTCTTGGCCAACAGTCGTAAGACCTATGATAGGCTGGCACTGAAAAGTACACAAGTACCTTAAAAGAATGCATATTAACCAAATAAAATAAAAATATTAATAATAGTTAATAATTATACATAATGATGAATAATTACAAAAACAGGACATATCACTATTAATGATACAAATAATAAATAACTTGAGAGTAGTAAAAGTACAAGTATTTAAAAAGATGTAATAATAAGGAAACAAATAAAACAAAGCAATGTAAATTTTAATATTTGAGGAAGATCTTCTGCAGGGTAAATTAGCTATAGGGGTGTTCCTTAAATAATTCTCTGAGCTTGGATTTTCTTTTAAGTTAAAAGTATAATTCGACGAATCTGGAATAAGCGCTGTGGATACAATGGCCTATAGGGCTCACCTTGTAAAACAATTGTAAAATACCAGTTATATCGTTTTGTAAGTCGATACAATTTGCAGTTGATATGATAATTTGACATCATTCGCAAAGATTACATAACTAAATGAGTTAAATATCTACCAATAACATAAATAAAGACATTAAGCAAAAGAGGACCTAAATTAGAACCTTGAGGTAAACCGCAAAGGACTACAAATGTGTTGGTGGTGTGTGAATCCATTTTAATAGTGAACGATCTTTCGTGCAAATAACTACTAAACCAATTTACATATGAGTGAGATAGGCCAAAACTACAAAATTTCGCGAGTATAATATTATGCTGACCAAATCCGAATGCCTTACTTTGGTCAAAATAAATATTATATACCTGGCCTTGTAGATACTTGAAGGGAAACGTGTCCAGAAATTCTACTAAAATTGTGATGGTAGATTTATTTTTATAAAGCCTTGCTGATTTTCTGAGAGTTTATACTTTAGGTGCGGAAAATATCCTCTTGTATTATTTTCTAGAATACTCCAGAGAAAGTATTTAAGAGAGAGAAAGGTATATATTTACAAACATTTATTTTTTTCACAAGGTAGGTATGACAACATTTAATTTCCATATAATAGGAAAAGTTTCATTTAATAGGATAGTGGAAACTATACTGGCTAACAATAGACTGAAAATTTTGGCACAGCCTATAACAATACAGCTAGGAATTACATGTGGCCCAGCACATCTAAATCAACTCAACTTTTAATAGCAATAGTGACATCCATGGGTGTAATAAGACATGGATACAAGGACTCGCTAGTTTCAACAACAGTGGAGGGTAAGACAGGTGAAGCTGAGTAATAATAATAATAATAATAATAATAATAATAATAATAATAATAATAATAATAATAATAATAATCATAATCATAACAATAACAACTACAATCAAAAACTACTGACCACATCTCTCTACGCATAATTGTACATTTATGGATATATTGAAATAAAATAAATGAGGATGTGGAAATAATTAAAAGAAAGGAAAAAAATCATTAACAAACAATCATACCACACATATGTACGTGTTATTATAATACGCATAGTGACCTGGTGGTCTAGGGGTAAGGTGTCAGACTTCTATGCTGGCGGCCGGGGTTCAATCCTCGGTCCCGGCAAAGATTTATCTGATTACCAAACCCTTCCTTCACCTCTGACAAGACATCTTGTGAATGTGGGGAATGCCAGGCCTCCACCGTGGTTCGGATTCCACGTTAAACTGTAGGTCCTTCATTTCATCTCACAATCACCCTACCATTACACATTAGCGTAAGTGCGTATAACCCGAACGGGTAGTAAGACGCGGTGCTAATAATAATAATATAATACCCATAACATATCTAAGCATAATGGAAAGAGCAAATAATTTTAAAAGGAAACAATGCTGATAATATTTAGTAACTATGTGAATTAAATACATTTTAAACATCATAATAATTTTAGTTTGCTCACACATTATTACTGTATCCCTACATTTCCCCTCACACCGACGATCAAGACTCTGTTTGCAGACGTTGAGCATGTGGAGGCCCCTGAGATGAAAGGATTTAATAATGGCAGCAGTTTTAATATTTATATCAAGAGCATTACAGAAACGAACTCCAGCAACAGTAATATGTATAGAGAATAGAAGTTAGTCTTGTAAAGAGGGGTGGAAAGCGTGCGGGAGTAACGTGAGCGGCTGCTGTGATTATGATGAGCATTATGAGGGACTAGTCTTGAGTAGAACAATTGAGGAGATCCTGTTAACTATATTCTATGTGTCATTTTCCAGAGAATGTGGATGACGGCTAACATCAAGTCGTAGCCAGTATTATGTTATAATAAATAGGATTATTATCATGGAATTGCAAGTGGAAGATAAATCGTACGCACAATGATTTAATTTATCTTTAATTTACTCACAGTTAAACAATGAAGTCATTGTGTGTGGTAGAGAAATATGACTTAAGTTTAGATATAATTGATAAGTTATAATATTATATTATTTAAAAACTCCCATTTAACCGCACTAGTATGATTAATCTTCCCAAAACTCTTTCTTAAGAAATGCCCCTTTATGTCTAGTTCATCTTTGATGCTCATCGTAGACCTATATCATTCGTTGGCTGATTAAAGAGACATTTTCCATAATGAAACTTTATAAAAGTATTATTATTAGCACCGCGTCTTACTATCCGTTCGGGTTATACGCACTTAGGCTAATATGTAATAGTAGGGTGATTGTGAGATGAAATGAAGGACCTACAGTTTAACGTGGAATCCGAACCACGGTGGAGGCCTGGCATTCCTCACAATTCCTCACATTCACAAGATGTCTTGTCAGAGGTGAAGGAAGGGTTTGGTAATCAGATAAATCTTTGCCGGGACCGAGGATAGAACCCGGCCGCCAGCACAGAAGTCTGACACCTTACCCCTAGACCACCAGGTCATCCAATTTTATAAAAGTAGAGTCCATCCAACGTAGGAGTGGTAGTATCTTACAGCTATACGAATATCTATATTACAAACATTAGTTGAAAGACATTAAAGTTAGCCTTTGTGGAAAAAGCTATTATTTTTTAGCGATACCATATTATCAATCCAAGGTATTAATAAACGCTTCTAATAATCTTCCCTACGGATTACTGATTAATTGGTTTTTTTTGTAACAAATTGAAAGAACAAAAAGTATTAATAAACTATTATGCTCTTTTGTTTCATGGTTGCAACAATAAACGATATTAAAGTTCATGAAATAATCAATTAAAACGTATTATAGTCACACTTGAATCTTCTCATAGCTGACCAGAGAAATAAATAAATAGATGCTTTATTATAACTTAAAAAAGAGTCAACCAACATATTAGCTTCACCAAAATAATACTATTTTAATTTAAAAGCAAAATATATGCATGAACACAAGCAAAAACAGTTTGTATATCGTCATCAATTATTACCCTTATTTCATCTAGCTCACCATCTTAATTTTGGGAGAGAAGGCATATTTTTTGAAGACATACTTTTAAAGCATTTTAAAGTGAACGACAGACATTACTTTCAAAGAAACATAAAACAAGACCATCCAAACAGTTATTTTCCTAAGTTAGTATTTGATTAATGTAAAAGAAAAAGATTGTTAAAAACAAATTAATTATTGTGAATTTTTAGTTTTCCAAACAGGACAGAAGCTCAATACATGGTCTTGTAGATAATATGCTTTGGCGAGTGTAAATAGGGTAACTTTTTCTGTTTCTTAACAACACTACCACGCTGGATAGCCTATACACTATACACGTTATCATAAACTCTCTGTACAAACCTTAATGAGAGATAGGAAGCACTAAATCGAACCCTTTACCCTTAATGGATTTATGTATGGTGGCAATTCAAATTGTTATTTCCCTCCGTAATAATTATTCGTAGCGTAGAGTTTGTAAGTGTAGTGCTGGACATTTGATGGATTTTGACATGAATAACATGCAATGTATGTGTCTGTAAATGAAAATGGAATGTCTGCTGTTAGGATTGGGCCGTGAACGGTATCCTTAGGCCGGTTCTACACTAGCGGTTAAAACGCAGTGGTTTTGCCGTTAGCTTACGCCCCAAAAATCCTGAATCTACACCTGACTGCCAAAACGCGACTGTTAAACAGCTATCAAAACGCTAATGATTGTACACTAGCAGTTTAAATGCAGCGGTTGTTGCTTCTACTTGTGCAAAATGGTTTAAAAATTGTTATTGTACAGGCCGACTGTATTGGGGGACTTATTTTATTAGAGGAAACTCGAAAAAAAACTTGTCAAAAGAGACGTTGATGAACTCACCACATATTATCGAACCGTCTATCAAAAAGACAGTTTCATATTATGTTTATGAATCACAGAATGTACCCAGAAAATTAATTTTTTTACTATAATATATGTTGTTTCATTTAATGAACTAGTTGATTTAGTGAACAAAAAAACATCGCAAAACGTCATACCATCTTGAGGAAAACTATTTATTATTCCTACTGAAAGACTTGTTGTGACATTGAGGCACAACTGCCTGTTAACGCCTGGTGTAGTTTGATTCGCGTTTCTACCGCTGGGTGGTTTTAACGCCACCAGAGGTAGCGGTTAAAACGCTGTTCTAGAAGAATAATTATTTTCTAGCTTAATCACAATGGTTTCATTCAAAGGCGTGGTTGCTAGCATTTTAACTGATAGCGTTTTTGCCTCTAGTGTAGAATAGGCCTTACATGCTTGTGTCAAACTGCCAAACATTTGTGCGTTTGCACCAGCAACTGTGTGAAACTGGAACATTCCATTTAACATGAATGAAACCGCTATATAACTGACGTAGAAAAAAATGTTATTCAAACGTTCTGCCTTTCATTTATGTATCAATAGAGCCCTCTAGCATATAAGGGTAAGGTCTGCGGACATACATGGATCAAGGAAAAACTTTTGTTTTACTGTTCCCTATCTCCAATTAAAGTTTGTACAGAATGTTTTATCATCCTGTATATTTAGAATCATTCACACGTGATGAATATCTATAAAATGCATTAATCCATGGAGTCACTAATGGTAAACGACACATCTACAATTTATTAAGAATATATCTTCATTGTTTGTACTAAAAATGATATTTTTACTATCCATTATATCTTCCACCAACATTTTATTAAACACTGATTTTTTTAATGTTGATACCAGCAAATTGTTTTGATATGTATTAATTTTAAATTTTAAATAAATTTAGTGTGTTCGCTAGGTGGTAAATCTCTCTTAATCTATGGCAATTGGATTTGAAATTTCATATCCGCACTCACAAAAGTACACCACCTATCCCTATTTAGAGATATTTCTATCCTGCCTACCTCATTACACCATATCTCTTTCAGGTTCATTCTAATTTATCCTCCCATCTGCACCTAGGTCTTCCCATTGGTTTCTTCCCATTGAGTTTACCAGTCAATACCTTGACCACGGTTCTAGATAATTCAATTAACCCTATATGTCCTGCCCAACGTAATATGGGTGATTTGACCATCCTAACAATGTCTTGTAATGAGTACAGTGTATATACTGTACCTCATCATTTTGTAACTTCCTTCACTCTCCAATATCTTCATCCCTTGCTGGACAACTTCAACCTTTACATCATAGAACCAGTTTAAACATGTTTGTCAACTACAAAAACTATGAATAAATATGCAATTAAGTTATATTTGGTGGTATATGAATTTCCTACAGTTCAAAAGCCAGTGTTAAGTTCACTAAACTATATTTTTTACTAACAATAACACATTAGACTATCGTATTTTACTTCTTATAACATATAATTCTTTTTTAAATAAATATAACTAATTGTTGCGTAGTTTTGCAGTTGTTTTAATAATGTATATAAGTAACTGTTCTAATCTGCTATCTGTTTGATCTAGTGATTAATGCTATTTCAGATAGTGATACTAGGCTTACTCATTGTTCTATGTATTGCAACAGTTTTATATTGTTATTTTATAAAGGCATGATTAATTTTTGTGGTTTTCATTTAGTTATTGAAATGTTATTTTATCTTTCATTCTTATTTTAAATATTAGCTTATAATATACACTGAAATCATACAGAATAGAGAATTTTTATGTGTCAACATAAATACTATTATTAATGTAAATGAAAACGAGATTTATTATAAATTAGCCATTAGTTCCAAAACTTTTGTATACATACACAAATATGACCATCTCGTTTCTATCCTCCCCACAATATAAAATACATTTAAAAATTAACCATATCACTTTGTTATGAACATCATATCCATTCTTAAGACTAAGTCTTTTCTATAAAAATATTTTTCCAAGAGGGTATTAGTTAAAATGTTACTATCCATGTTTTAATTATCTTGTATTGTACAGATAAATACCACTAAGCTTATAAGTAGATGATAGATGTACACATTAAATAAAAATAAAAATGAAGAAAAAATTAACTATTCAATGAAAATCGTTATTTATAAATGCCTACTCATTATTAGGCCTACACTAAAATAAAATAAATTTAAAGTGAGAGTTCCGATTGAAGATTTATGTCTAATTAATTTTGGCTGTATCCATTTCATTTAAAGTTATTATCTTTGATTCTTATACGTATATAATTCCTAGTTGTTTTAGTTAATTGCAACTATATTAGTTGTATCCTAATTGTTTCACTCTCTGATATAAATTAGTATAGTATGAGTGTTGCAATGGAAACTATTTCGTTTTGTTTCAATTACTGAATATAACGTAATACTGATTTTTTTTAATGTTAGCCATTATTAGTTTTGGTCACTATTTTACCTGTTTATGATCATGATAGTGTCAAAAGCTACTAGTTGGTTGATAGTTTCATTTAATTTATCAGCTCACTGTTGTTTTAACCTATATAGTCCCGTACTTCATGTATGTTTTCTTATTCTTCAGGTTTCATTTAATTTATCAGATCTCACTGTTGTTTTAACCTATATAGTCCCGTACTTCATGTATGTTTTCTTATTCTTCAGGTTTCATTTAATTTATCAGATCTCACTGTTGTTTTAACCTATATAGTCCCGTACTTCATGTATGTTTTCTTATTCTTCAGGTTTCATTTAAAAAGGCTCTTTGGTCTAGTAATGAAAGTTTTGCTTGTTATTCAAAATATTGATGGAGTTCTTGCTGTTTTTTTATATCAAACAATGCATACATTTTAAGATATTATCAGTTGAAGAATATTTATCTAGTCATCTTATTAATTAACTTACGTCTTACTATTTTTTTTATCAAGGAATGCGGTTTTACAGCTGTTTTATCAATATATTCATTTGTTACGAGGTGTTTTATCAACCCCTATTGGTAGTTTTTATTAAGTTTATTATTATTAGCACCGCCTCTTACTACCCGTTCGGGTTAAACACACTTACGCTAATGTGTAATAATAGGGTGATTGTGAGATGAAATTGAGGACCGACAACTTAACGTGGGATCCGAACCACGGTGGAGGCCTGGCATTCCACACATTCACAAGTTGTGATTAATCCACGTCTTGTCAGAGGTGTTTTATTGAGTAATGAAGGTTTTGACAGTTATTTAATGAATTTATATAGTGATTGGTCTTTGTTTGATCAAGTTATGCTGCTATTGTTGGTAGTTTTAATCAAATCATGAAGTTTTAACTAGCTGTTTTATCTGTTTAAGTAGATTTTAGTGATTTGATTTATCAGGTCATGCTAATTTTACTAGCTGTTTTATACATTTTTTTAGGTATTGCTGGTGGTGTTTTAAGCCAATGCAGTTATTTTTGGTAGTTTTGATTAAAACATGAACGTTTTCCCACTTATTTCATTAGTTTGTAAAATCTTTGCTGATTGTGTTATGTTTCTACCTGTTACATTTAGTGAGGCACGTTGTTTAATATAGCCTGTTGATTGATTATATGTATTTTTACAAGATTATCTTATTGTTTCGTCAACTGTGAATCTTTTTTGTGGGTTTATTATAGTCACATATTATTTTAATTGTTTCAACTGGCGAATAAAGATTCTAAAATTTATATTCGTATGTGAAGATATTTCAGGTTATTTTATATATATACATATTATGGATTTTTTGTAGTTGCTTTATTTAAAAAAAACACTTATTTTATAGCCTGCTTCAGGGCAGCATGGTTTGAGACATCACACTCCTGTTAGATTAGACTGCCAACGTCAAGAATATTGGGGTCTGAATCCTGGTCAGGTGTTCTGAGGATTTGTTTTTCTAAATAGTTTTACACTCTTTTTCTCCATGCAAATTCGAGTATACTTCCTCTAAATTCAACCTTCTTCACCCCCAACATACTAGTGTAATTAATTAGTTCATATACGTATAATCTAAAAATGATGTGTTAAAAAAAAAAGTAGTTAAATATTTTTGTATTTTAATTTAACAACTTAAAATACAATTATCTCAATTTAACTAATATAATTTCTATATTTAATTATATATGTATCAAGATGTTTCTCGCTGTTTCGTCTAAGGAATCGATTAGTCCGTAGTGTCGTTCCTATAAATAATTCAGTATTTCTGGTTGTTTTAGCTGGTGATGGAACGTCGTGAGGTGATCTTGACGGCCGTATTTTCGACACTGGTGGCTTTGGCCTCTCTGGCTGTCCTGCTCTTCATCTGCTACTGGTGGCACCACAAGAGGAAGCGCAAGAGGGACGAAGAAAACACGGAGGATGCGGATGCTAGCACACCTAGCATGACAACTCGCATGGATGGTGGTGGTGGTGGATCCGGAAATAGCAAAGAAGGGCGAAAGAATGGTTTCCTAAGCCTCAGGACCCCTCTTATCAGCACAAAGACACTAGGGTGAGTATATAGTAAATAGTACTCTTAATAATTCCTTAAATATCATCAAATTTGGTTGTATTTAAAAATATATTTTTCTTGTATTAGATTAAAATTACCGTTATGTAGCTGAGAAAATAGTTTATAATTATATGGTTGTTAAGTATTTTCTCTAAATACTCTGAAAAGCTTCGTTTCAAACCTCATTGAACTTGAAGTCTTAAGATTTGTGAAGAGTGAAATCTGATAAAGTGCAAGAAATTCAGTGTTAGGTTAAATATCTCCAACACAATGGGGTTAATACTACACAAAGATCAACTGGGATATCTATTTTCCATTTTCTATATATAATTAGAAAAATACATCTGTAATGACTGGATTCGTATAAATGTATTTTGTTGCGATTGTGCTCGTGTGTCTGAACGTATTTTCTAATGAATTAAAATGTCCCTTTATCAGATTTTTAAATGATTTACTTATAAATATCACGAGGGTATCTAGGTGTTTTTTTATTTTATTATTCTTTGGCCTTTAATTTTAAGGCCAGATGTGAAAAAGAGTCAAACAAATAAACGATTTTACGGATGATAATACCTTAAAAGTAAAAATCTTTCTCTACGTTATCATTGCTAGCGTATTTACATTGGGGTTATCATAATATAAACATAAGTTGTTTTGACTAAACTGAAATATTCTTGAAACAAGATAGATGGATCATCCTCGGTGTTCTTGGGTTAAAGTGTTCACCTCAGGTCCCAATATTTGAGGGTTCAATTCCAGCACAGGCTAAAGTATTTTTCTTGAGTAATAAAAATCCGTAGCAAAATTTCCCTTGGACAAGAAGTAAAGCCGTTGATTCTATATCGAGTGTTGCATGTAAAAGAACCATGCAAGTTATGTGAAAACACTTTTACTGGCAAAATTGGTAATCCCTTTCGCTCTCGCTCATAGAAATTCTCTTGTGCTGATATATTCAGTCGGCTTATAAGGTGCACGTAAACCCCCTCAAATAAATAAAATAAGAAAGATGGTTCAGAATATGATCACTAAACTGTAAAGTGGTCAGCGTTTTAGGCTCCTAGCTCTCAAACATTTCATGTATATATTATTTGGACATTGTTTATTTTGTCAAGTTAATGCCTTCTTAAAACACCTAGTTTCATTATTGATGTAATATGCTTTCAATTGCCCAGTATCTATAATATTCAAAGACATTTAATGACAGTTTATATATTGTTTTACAAAATCCCCTCCGCCATTGAGTTTACTACAAATTATGTTAAAATTATCAAGGTACCGAGAGTACCATACTTATTGTAAATTATTGTATCCAATCAGTTAGGACTATTGTAATAAATAGCCTTCAGCATCTACTATATATTTCTTTTCTAGGTCTAATTTATTCTTTATATTAATAAATTAGTCAGTTCAAATGTTTATTTATAAGAAAGTGTGGGGTTTCATATTGATAATAAGTAGCCCAAATCACAATCAAAGTTGTAATAAATATAAAATTTTATAAATTTCAATTCATTAACATCAATTTTAGGCCTTTAATTTTTAAATTTAGTATTTTTTCATTATTGGAAAGTTTTTGTTGGAATTAAAGCGTCATCTAAATTTATTACTTTTATCTCTAACTTTTGTGTTATTAGCACCCGGAAGCTGTGAGTAGCACGTATGGCTTGCACGTGTCACAATGAAAAGGAGAGGTTTGGCGCGAATATCTAGCCAATCAGAATATTAGTTATTAGCGTTTGTTTTTGATAATATTGAGAAGGGAAGTGTTAGACGCGCTACACTTCCAGGTTAGCACGCTTGTTAGAAGGATGTGCTGGGACACACTTCCCGGTTAGCACGCGAACTAAAAGGACGTGCTAGGAGGGACTTCACTAATCAAAATTACTTTTGTTTAGGGTGTTATTAGAGAGGAGAGGGATGGAAGGAGAGTGATAACACCATGGTGGATGGGTGCCCCATGTGGCTGAACTATAATAGCTTAGATATCGCAACTATCATTTAAATTTTTAATCTTTTTTATATATACAATATATAGTGCTTAAAGTCCATCATGTTACAATGTGGAAAGTGAAATATTACATTTGTAATATCTGCTAACTAACAAAACAACATTTAATTCAACCTCTACATAATAGAACCTCTTGTTAATATAATAAAGCTCCCCACCCCCACCATTATTAAATAACCTCGAGATGAATCTGAGAGGCTCTACCGAACCAACTGACTACCGTGGATCAAACCAAGAGGAGAAGATGAAGAGGAAGAAAGCGACTTCTTAGAAAACAATAAACAATTTAATTTTACCTGGTATAATTTTAATATTGCTACAGGGTACCATTCAAATAAACACACTATGTATTTTTACCCGTATTCTTGTATATAATTTACGAGGAAATGACTGAACAGATTTTGATAAACGACCACTCATTTTAACGGTTAAGAGTCCAGTATGTCAGGAAAAATAGTAGTTCTCCATGAAAAACAGATTTTCACAGAGAGTTTTCTGTTTTTCATTCTTTGTTTAGTCACCATGGAAACCGTTATTTCCTGCATGGCTATAAATCTCTAGATAAAATATATCTCTTTTGATCAAAAATAATAACTCAATCTTTATTTGTTGGTCCGAACACATCACAGTTATTTTCTCTTTGGATGCTGGTCATAACACATCCAAATAACTGATATGCCTATACCGGGGAAACATTTTTATCGGAATGTTGCTATCGTTAATTCGCATTTAAATCAATAGTATTGAGCATAAATCGAAAATTTAAAGGTTAAGTTGTTAAGTTTGTGAAAATATTGTGTACATTAGTTTTGTTTCGCGCCTGATACAGTGATGTTTAAATATGTTTTGCTATGTATTATAAGCTAAAAATCTATAAAATAATCTTGAATCATTTTTAAAAAAGAGCCATTTTAACTATCGAAGTATGAGTTTTGGTGTAATTTTTTTTGAAATAATGGGTTTTTATGTCAATATTATTCAAATAATGTGTTTTGATGTTCATTTTAGCAAGTGGTAACATAATACAAATACAAAAGTTAAGCTTTGTTTTCATTTTACCGCTTGATTTTGAGGATATTATATTTAAAAGTAATGTTTTGTGTAACCTATCTGTGTTTTCACATTATTACAAATATAGTAAGTTTAGTTGTTATGTTACCATGTTGATACTTAATTTTTAGGGAATGCTATTTCAAAGTATCGCAATGTTTTGTGTGCCATATCTGTATTTAACATTCTCTCTCTATCAGACTCTCTCAAACTCTCACACAATCTCTCACACTATCTCTCCTCACAAACACACACACTCACTCTATAAAAATCTCTTTCTTACATAATATTTTCTCATTCTCTCCCGATCTCAACCTTTATCCCTCTCTCTCACAAACTCTCTACCTTCACATACTCTTTTTAGCACACAATTTCTCTCACATTAACTTGATTAAAATCTCTCTTAAGCTCGTTCTCCATCGCTCTCTCTCTCTCTCGAACGTTCTATCTCTTAAATGCTCTCTCGCCAACGCTCCATTTTTAAAACTCCCTCTATCTCAATCTCACTCTTTCTATCAACCCCACTCTCTATCTCTCTTTTTTTCTCGAACTCGCTCTCTAATTTTTTTCTACCGCTTTCTCTAACTCTCTCTCAATTTAATTTTCTCTCTCTAAGCTAGACTCTCTATCTCTTACTCACGCCCTCACATTTTCTCTCTATTTTACACAATATATCTCCCATAATTTTACACTCTTTCTAACACAATTTCTCACTTTCTTTTACACATTATTTCTCTCACATACACACTCTTTTTTTATCTTCTCTTGGTATTTATCTCTCTAATACATACACATACTCTCAATATCACTCGCTCACGTTCACTCGATCTCTCTCAATTTCTTTTTCTCAATCACTTGCTCTAACTTTCTTACACTCACACTCTCCTTTTCACACTCACCCATACACTTACGCAATCACACACCCAAAAACTTACACTCTCATTTTTACCATCACATTTCATTACTTTCTCTATCATATTAACTAATATATATGTATATAAATTTGATAGGCCAGTTTCCAGTAACTTAAATTAAGAGGAAAGGACAACATATTTTGACAAACGAACACTAATTTTAAAGATTAGGAATCAGGTTTCCGGGAAAAAATAGGGGCCTTAACATAAAACCCAAATTTCACAACTAATTTTACATCTTTTCCTTCTGTGTTGTTAGTGGTTCTTCTGTACAATATTCTTTGGTTACATCACCGTGGAAACCCAGATTTGTGTATAGCCGTATATTGGTAAATTAAATATGTGTCTTTGTTTAAAAGTAAAATAAGCTCAATCGTTACTTGAGTGGTTTGGTGCAACGAATAGATAGAGATCTGAGAGAGGGGTCATTTTAAATTTCTCATCAGGGTGTGAAGGGGGATAATATATGTTTTTATTCAAATTACACAACAAAAACTAAATGTTTAAATAAAGTTAATGACCTTTGACGAGTAAACTTTTAACTAATAAGTGAGTGAGGGCTTATTATATAGCTCCTTTCCCGATAAAATGTTTAAAATACATTTGAGTACAATAATCTGCAGTCATTGCTGCAACGACTCACTAGTAGTCTATAAATTTGTAAAACTGAATTATACCTATATTCAGATGTTAAACTTGTACAAACTAGTCTATTTTTCAAATTCTAGTGAAAATCCTTTAGGCCATAGTTAACTCACTTAGTAAATGAGTTCCATAATGACCACTTTGTGAACGTGTGCCTTACAGGTTCATATTCCAGATAGCCCACGTGGAAACGATATTGTAGTGTGTTTCACCCAAAACCTTCTTCGCTCCATCTCATTATTTTTTCTTTGTGAGCTCATCCATTTCTTCAAATCAAAGAACATATTCTTTGTCAAGGGAGAAAATCCTTGAATCGAGTTATTGACAGTACCATTATCACACGGGAATTGTTCACCATTTTACTTATTTACTTTGAATTTTAAGAAAAAGACTGAAAAGGGTTATTTTTAAATACCTTTAAATAAAACATTAGTAGCGACACATTATTTAGTAGACTATTGTTTAATAAATTTTGTCCTTTTCCCCCTAAAATCACTAGAAGTGGCGCGTAGATTTAATAAAACGATTACTAAATAACAAATTAAAGAACGTTAGTTCCAAACCCGACAGTATAATTTAATAAATATATATTTATAAGACGTTATATATACTGTCATAGCTTTGTGTTTTATATCTCTACCCGTATTCTAGGAATATTTAGTTGAATATTGCAGAATATTAGTATACACACCTGTAGTCACACTTTTTCAGGTAACGGCCTCGCGATGGCCTCTTTACTAGTTACAAAAATGCCAGGAATATAGCGGAGGCTCCGGAAGCTGTATGAAAGTGTTGGGGCTCAACTGAGAGAGGTCTGGGGTTCATTTACATGTACAATTTTAAGCTTCGTAAGGCTCTTTAAGCTATTTTATTTAGATTTATTTTTCATGAGTATTACTTTTTTATATATTTTTTGTCATCAAGAATATAGTATTGACAAAGTAGTAAAAGAGGATAGTAAAATACAAACTTTTTTGGTTAATACTCTAAATTTATACTTTATTATAACTGTACAGTAAGTAGAATCATATTTTGGAAAGGGGACAGTTAATTAAAAAGATATATTTTGGATGCGACCCACAAGCTCTTCCCCAGAATATTTTTGAAGTTTTGATGCACTCATAAGCAATTTTGATTGTTCCCAGTTAAAATTAAATTATAAAATTTAAATCCTTACGAAATTATTTGTAATGATTCTTACCAATAGTATTTTTTTAAAATTTGAATTATATTTATGTACGAGACTATAAGGCTAATTTGAATGGAAACAGTCCTAAAAATAATATCCTATACTCATCAGGGATAAAATCGTTAAAATAGGCCTATATATGTAATATTCATTGAAAGTTTTAATGAGAAACACTATTCTCGACATTTTGCATGCAGAGTGGAACGCAAAGCAACCACTTTCAAAATTTTCTGTATCTAATTTTAAATTGAACCTTGTTCACCCAACAGCTGATTGGCTATTGTTAAAAATTAAGAGCTGTAGAAACTGTCATATTATTTACCTACCAACACCTTTCTAAGAAATTAAATAAATATAATAATTTTCTTCAAACCTTATACAGTTGTGGTTTGATTTTAAATTTATGTTAATGCTAGTCCATATTTAAGCTACATATCCTTTAATATGAGAGGGAGTGGAATAAATCCAAGCGGAGATAAATTTATGTGAAGGGTTGGGGAACAATCATTTTCCCATCTAGGGTAGTGCTCTTCCTGTACTAAACCCTCCCCCACGACCTAGCCCCAGTTCCACCACCACACATACTATCTATCAAAGATCAGAATATCACATGACTTTATTTACGAATATATTTATGTTGTATTAGTAAATTGGTAACTATCAGATACTAATTTCTTTAATACCCTTCTACAATAGGTAAGCTCAATAATCAAACATTGACCCTACATTCTGTCATCTTTCACCTCAAGATATATTTTAATGGTAATGGATTGTTATAAAAATTTAATTTAAGCCCAGCTTATTTCTTCTAATGCATATAGGTACTTTATCAGAATTTTATAAGAAAAGCTATGAATAAAAATATTATAATTTTCCCTTTTTTCTACTAAGATTTTGGCTTAAAGATAGTAAAAAAAAGTATGAATTTAAGATTAAACTAATAGTTTACAATTGGTTTTGCTCTCTACTTTGTATTTCAAAGATTATTGCAGAAATATATGAAATTTTTGCGACTTTTTTTATAATTTCTTTGACTTTTTGACTTTTTCCTCTCTCAGGTTTCTCCTGTTTTCCATTAACGTACTACTATTAGCCATGTCAAGACTCATATTGTGTAAGGCAACTTAATGAGCCCTTAAGCTACATGCAGCATAGTCAAATATTTATAATATAAAAACGATGTTTAAAAGAGGCTTACACCAATTCAAATCCCATAAAGTAGCTTTAGAAAACATTTTTAGTATTTAAGTTCTATTAAGAATAAAAATTTGTCCAAAAATAAAATTTAGATTGTGGTTTGAAATAAAAACTTTTCTTCGTGTCCAAATTAAGCTTTCAACTCAACTGTGAAATTGTATTAAGTTAAACTAATTTTTCCAAAACAGTATTTAGCCCTATTACTATTAGGGCTTTAATATTCTTCCACCTTTTATTAAAAATAGGACAATTACAAACAATATTTTATTATATTTTTTATGATAGTTAAATAAGTACTGTGAAATAAGATTTATTCAGTATTCTATTAAAACATAGATATATGGTATTATATAAGCAATATTGTATCAATAAATTCAGTTATTTGGTATTACTGAATTAATAACAGTTTATTGGGAAGAATTTTCACTGTACTATAAATTAAATAGTAAGAGTTTTTTTAATAATTCATCATGTCCTGATAACAACATTATTAACATCCAAAGTAAATTTCTATTAACTTCACAGTTTTATTGGGATAAACAATTATACTAACATTTCATATTTTTTATTTAATATAAACATCCAATTAAGTATGTAATAAGTACACTTTATGTTAGTAATCTTTTCTACGTAAATAATTACATTTTCATTTAATTGAAGTATTTAACGTGCTCTTTCTGACCGGAATGATTATATCAGCTTACTAAAATTTATATAAACGTGGGTGAAAGGGCCTACCAATTTTGCAAGGAAAATTATTGTAACTTACTTTCTAGACTTCTTTTACGTGACACAATCAACATGGGACTGATGGCTTTACTTCTACTCCGATGGAAATTGTGCTAAGAATTTTATCGCTAAAGAAAAATTTGTTGAACTCGGTTGGGTATAAACCAATAAACATCAGGGCTTGAAGTGAGTGCTTTACTCCAAAATCAATGAGGTTGACTAAATAATGTAATACTATATAAAAAAGGTTTAATAATCATATTTGAATAGAAAGTCAAGAAAATCAATATCATTCGTATATTTGGGTCAAATCCATAAAATAATATGCACCCTCAGATCCTTTCTCAATTAATATTGATTAAATATTATAGAAAAAGTCATGTAAATTCTCAGAAAGTCAACCACTAATCGTTGACAATTCTTTATCATATACTATTGGAGTCATCAGTCATGAAACCACAAAAATGAAAAGGTTTCTTTCGTAAAATATATGCACTCCCATATAAAAGATTGTCTCGGCTTCTGATGGACTTAACGTTGTAAAAATAAAGTAGAGCTCTCCTACCTGGCAGGGAGATTACAGTGTAATACTTTGTAAAGTCTTTCAAAACAAACTCTCAGGGAATGTAAGAGGAAGACAAGGCACACTTCTGACTCTCTTCAATTATCATTTTGTAACATGAATTATAAATTCTTGTCTTCATTGCTTAAACATATAAATCTTATGGTGACAGGTTATACTACAAGTGTTTTGAAAATGCACGGAAAAAATTGAGGTGGCTTACTAATGTGATAATCCCAGCCTTCGCATTTTAGAAACAACTGGCCCCCCAAGTCCCACCGGTCACCCCTCTGCCAGTGCCTCTGGACGCTAATTTTATCCGTGTCTAATGAGAGTGGTTTCCATTAGGTGCTTTTTTTATTTCATTTATTTGAGATGTTTAGCGTGAACTTTCTTAACCGACTAATTGTATCAGCACATGACTTATAGATTAACTTAAATCTGGAATATTAAATCTAAAAAAAACACAACAATCAGCCACTTGCCTTTAACTTATTACTGTGAACATAAAACCCAAATGTCACCCATGATAATTATTTAGGCTATGCTTGGTATCGAAACCCGTTACCCTTAGCTCGGTTGAAAGATATATAGACTCGTATATATATTTAATGTAGGTTTTAAAAGGAGGGCGACGATATGCTTAATGAATATAAATAAATTGTTATTTGGTTGACAACAAATATAAATGCATCAAAGACGCTTTAGAAGCAGCCCTGCAAACGATTTCCTTTAGTATATTTACCATACAAAATAGTTCCAGATCGAGTAAATATAAGTAATCAATCATACAAGCACAATAAACAGTATATACAAGTCCTAAAAGTGAATGTTAAACTGACATTAATCTCAAAAGCAATATTTCCAAACACGAAACCATAGTCAACATGGGTGGGAGGACAATTTACACAAAATAATACCTCTATGTGGTTTAGTATATCCCACATAATCCATACAGAAATCTACAATATAAAAAGAAAATTCCTTATAAAAGTTTATATTAAGACTCGAGTCATCAAAATTTACAACTCGGAAATCCAACTGATTTCTTTACTCACATTCCAATGGGACAGTTACCCAAAAGTTAATGTTATGATTCCGAGTCACCAAAAGGTTAATTTAACTTTTAGATACAAAAGATAAATGAACAACATTATATTCTAATTGAAGGGCTGGAAAGATGAAGGGAATTATAGTAATATATATTAAAGATAACTTTCGTCATCTAATCAAAGAATAAAAGAAGTTCTAATTTCAAGTTACAGAAATATTAAAAGTCCAAGAATCAAATAAGATAAAAGATTTAGAGTCCAAATAGTTTGCCGGAAAATCAGCCAAAGATGATTTTATAAAATATTTAATCAAAGATAAGCTCACGCGAAAAAATAAATTTACATTTTTCCTACATTTTGAAAGTCGAATATTGTGTCTTCAAACCCATTCCGAATTTGTGACAAGTGTCTATCTGGATAAACCTTTAGGAAGCTGACTTTCTCTTGGGAATGAGTTATTGAGTAGCATAACCAATACAATGATGGCTTATTTTAATATTGAGTATCAAGATATATGTAATTACATCTCTTGATTCAAATATGTATTACACACGTTATATGATATGTTTTAGTGTATTGTAATTTTTTAAAGCTTCTTTGTACCTAATTGCTTCCAGTAGTCATTAAGATGCTGCCAGGGCGTCATTAAAGATAATTTCGCTTTTCTTGGTCTTGTTTGATGTCATTAAAAGATGAAAGTGAATGATTTAAGTTTTGATGGATGTGAACCATTAAAAAGAGGATCTTTATTAGTATAGCTTGGGTGGGTTGGATAAATATAGCGTGTATGTTTACGGGATTGGCTAGGCAGAGGAAAATAGGAATAGTTATTTAGCGTGAGATGGTTGAGAACTTAGATTTTAGTAGGATTTACTTTGATTTATTTCTTCTTTCGGAGTGCTGATTATTAAATTCACGGTCTTTTGTGTTTCACAATTTCGCGAGGGTCGAAGATACCTAAATTTCTTATGATTGGGCTCTCACTTAGTTTTTTTTTTTTTTTTTTTTTTTTTTTTTTTTTTTTTTTTTTTTTTTTTT
>CABFVZ010000743.1:305810-317853 GCA_902151445.1 Timema monikensis
TTAGAGTGCCCGAATTTTTGACACCTATGACACTGTAGGATGTAGTTTTGTGTTTGTACATAGTGTTCTATCTTGACCCGGGTGTTATTGATGTAAGTTTCCTGAAAAAGTTTATAGTTCTCGTCGGTTCTTGGGAGAGTGCATATGAAAATTGGTAGTAATTTGACGATATCTTGTGTTGCATTATCCGTCTGTGTTTTTGAAGTAAATTGTCTGATGTCAGTTGCTGTATAGCCCATTGTATGAAGCTCCTCCTTTATTTCGTCAGTGGGCATGTTGGGTGGGAGCCCCTTTATGACAAGTTTTAGGGGCTTGTCTCTCGGGAGCGTAAAGGTATGATATTCTTGCCCTGCTTGTTTGAGATAGGCTTGTAGGGTCTTGAAGTCATCGAGGGTTGAAGTGTGGATTTTGAGCCCGTCTCTTATATAAAATATT
This sequence comes from Timema monikensis, assembly GCA_902151445.1. Taxonomy (NCBI): domain Eukaryota; kingdom Metazoa; phylum Arthropoda; class Insecta; order Phasmatodea; family Timematidae; genus Timema; species Timema monikensis. The sequence continues at coordinate 306,246 of CABFVZ010000743.1, forward strand.
TTGAAGGTCCCTGTCATGGTTGTTTTCATAGTCTTTGATATTTTGGAATAATTTGCCGTCCCTGCTACGACTATGGGTGGTATTCTTGGTTTGGATTTTTGAGAGTTTGAGGTGTCTTGTCTAGCGTTTTCGCTTGGTAGTTCTATGGTTTCCATAGGTTCGTCCTCACGAACTGTCAGTATCTCGTATTGGTTGGCAACTTTGACTGATTTTGGAGGTTTGTCCTCCTTTGGTTTAAATAGAAGTTTCCTCTTTAGGATAGATGCGTCAGTGAATTCGGATTCCTCCGTCTCATTATCTGATAGTTCAACGTTAATGTCCTCATCCTCAAGATTCCTAGCCCAGTCCTGGGTTTGGTGGCGTTTCTGCCGTGCACGTCCAAGCTCTGCTAGCTTGTCCACTTTTTTTTAAGTTTGTTGTTGGCCCTGAGAAGGGCCTACAACAGTTTAGTCGGTTTTTGTTATATTTTGGTTTGTCAGTTGTCTTATTGATAGTAATTTGTCCGTGGTACGACCACTTGTGGATATGCTCACCTTTCTGCCGTCGTACACAGATGATTTAGGATATTTGAAGTAAATTTCCAAAGATTAAGCTTCTATTCAAACGTTGAATTTAACCAGATTAGCCGCCTATTCCGGATAGGCCGGAACCTCAGCTGAGGTGTCAGGTTGGACGTCCCTCGTCCTAGATCCTGACACGGATAATCACACGATAAGCACACGATAAACGAATAAAGAACCTTTCCCCACTTAAGAATGGAATCCTATTGACTTTTAAATTATTTAAATACACACCACATGAAGCTTAAAATATTCCTATCGCTTTCAGGATTTGAGCCAATCAGGACCAACTAGCTTTTATAACACAAAGCCTACACACAATTAAGTTCACAACTCTATTACAAATTCCTGGAGGCATGGTTGGGTGTGTAATAAAATATGATTGATATTTAATTAATTAAATTTTTAATTCCTATGGGAATATAGATTATATACAACAACTTTCTATGAAATATCGTAAATCATAGCCTCTTAATGCAACTATTAACAATGATATACCCCTGTTCACTTATATACACTTAACAAGTTATTTAGGATAACTATACACATTAATAATTGTTTAACTTGAATGACGATTGAGCAAGGGCATAGAAATGGAGATTTGGGGCTATCCGAAACCCACGGGAATATGATGGACCATATATGTAAATGAAACTTTTATTGGATCAATGTATAGTAACGTTTCCGAGCAGACTACCCCAAAACACTAGAAAATAGCTCTATACGACGACTGAGAAAATGGATATTCTGTTACCTTGTTATAGAAAACAATGGTTTTGTAAAGCCATATTAATATTGAACACTTTTGGATTGATTAATAATAATTATCACTAATCCTGAGCTATTAGTTTTGTTTGCTTCAATTGTTCCAAACAATTCTCTTTGTTGCACTTTTTTGTTTTTTCGTGTTCTCGTCTCCAGAGCAGGTTCTCTCATTGAATGTTTGCGTCTCAAGAACAGCTGATTCTGATTTAGTTTATTTTCCTTTTTTAGCATTGCGTCTTACTAAACGTTCGGGATGTACTCTTTATTTGCTACAACTCTTGAGTGAGAGTAGCTGGGAACAGGTTTGGAAATTTAGAATATATTAAGTTATAAATATTTTTAATATTGAATGTGTTTTTATTTTGAAATGGGAGAAAGAATAGTTTAACAATAATTTTAAGGAAAATCTATACTACAATATTTGTATACAAATTTGTTTTTAATAATCGTTATGGACAAATGTCCTCGGAAAATTTTAAATTGTTCTAATGTGATTAATAAAAATTATAACTACCATTATCTATTTTTTGAGCAAATATAGGAACATCAATTTATATTTTCAATACTTTTTCAAAATTATTTACAGCTAAAGGATGAAGAAGAGCTGAAAGTACTCCATTCACATAATAACACTCACTTATGTTAAATTATTATATATATAATTATAATTTTTTCTTCTAAGTAAATAAACCATTATCACGATTTGTTTAATTCAAAATGTATTTCTTATTAAAATCCATAGTTTTTACGAAATAGAATTCTAGTAAAGCTGTCATTTTTGAGTCACTTAAACAAAACGATTATACAATGGGTATTTTGAAGAGTTTTTTCACTTAAATATTTGAGTATATATTTAACGAAAATCCACAAGTATTTAACCAATATATAAATTTAATTTATTATCAATTAAGTCATATCTTTTATTAAACATATTAATTATTATTATTATTATTATTATTATTATTATTATTATTATTACACTGGATGTACCCATTTCTACTACTAATAATAATGCTACCCCCACCACATATATTGACTATGCACGTGGTGATCACCTCAATCTTTACCTATACCTGGACACTGCTTACTGGGTTTGTATTTATTCAAATACTGATGTCAAAAAGTCACAGAAACTTTCATTCTGATTTATTTTTTGCTCATTGGTACTAATATTTTACTACTCTATAGCTATTTTTATTGTTTTTATTTTTTAATTTTATTATTATTTTCTATTTTTATAACTATATGATTAGATACTAAACGCTTTGCCTTCTAATAATACAACAACAAATCGTAGTGAACATTTTCTCGTACAACATAATCCTAGTTTATATAAATATCTAAGGATTATATTCATGAAAAGTATGTTGGCTATAAGTCCTTAAGTCAACAGGCCTAAGGTAATTTAGCCTAAAAACGAAATCCACTCAAATAAAGTTGCTCAAGTTCATAAAGCCTAAGGTCACTTACCTAAAAGTTACTAAAGTAGTTGCTTAACCTAAAGTCATTTGGCCTAAAAAAATTAGTTTTCAACAAAAATCAGTAGACCGAAGGTCACATAGCCTCGAGTCAAATGGCATAGAATGAGTTTCTATTTGATTTAAATGAGGTTAAGTTCAGCAAAATTCAAGCGGCCTAAGGTCATTGGGCCAAAAAGTTAAAGAGGGATTGAGGACCAACGTCATAATAGTATATTTTATTACTTCTACTTTTTGTGTTCATTGTTGGAAAAAAAGGTACATTAAAACACAAAAACCACCAAAACCCTATTTAAATTAATATAGCATGTACTACATATTTTCAAAATGTAATGATAGCAAGCTCATGGATTGTTTTTCCTATCAGCTAAGTTGTATTTTTACTGTTTTGATTAAAAAATGCCTTATATGGGGACAATTTAAGGTTTACGGGTATAAATATCTTAGTTGATATTATTTTTAGGAATATTTTTGTTTTATATTATAGTTATGTATGATCAATATGGGAACAAAATGCCTCTTCATTCGGCATAGTAAATTTTCTTACGAATAGATGTATTTGACAGGTGGAAAAAGCTATTAGATATATTTATAAGTATCCATACGAAAAGTCATGCTATCTGCAACAATCTCTTTTGATATATATCATAAACACTTATAAAATAAAAAATAATGTTGTAAGATTTTAACAATGCTGTCCGAAATAATTATGTTTGTATTTTCTAAAAGGTACTTCAAATGTACATTTGAATAGAAATAGATATATTTATAAGTTGTTAATAACTAAACAATAAACAAGTATTTCTTAGTTGAACCAAATATTTGCCAAGCATTAGAGAACAATACACCACAAACTAGTATAATCTTTGTATTTAAAAGTATAGTCTTTGCACGATCTTTAGATACTTGATAAAGGTCAGAACGAATTTAACTAGGAATAAATATTCCAACTAAATCTGTATTCAATAAATCTTAAATTCCAAAACCTCTACCACTCCATTAACTAGATTATTATGCTGATTAAAATAAACGCTACGGAACTCCGCACATAATTTCTCGCTCTATTGTTTTAAAATAGAGATATATACCCAAACTCGTAATATATGTAAAACGAAATAATATACACTAGCAAACAAATACATAGCTTGTACTATACTTATGTAAATCATTTTTTGAGTTCTGGTTTTAAATTATATATATATTAAAGACTTAATGTCATCATTTGTATGTTTGGAACGATAAAAAAAAGATGAATATTGAGTCCACAAGGGTCAACACTTCGTATTAAAATTTCGACTTATGGTTAAAATTTTTGACATTTCATTAGGTGTTGCCTATTTTCATGTCATCACATTGCTTTTAAATTCCTCATTTATAATCATGTTGACCAATAAAAAATGTAAATATTGACTATTGAGTTTAAATTGAAGATGATCGTTGTTGTACAAACGTATCTCCTAAGAGGTTTAAGGAAAAATAACAAACACTTTTAGAGACTTATTTATATATAATTACTCTATGGCATTGGAGAATTATTGCGTTAAAACTTAGACTTTATAACTAAAGCTCACAACATTGTATTAATATACTTGTCAATATCTCAGAAACTGTTGGTTTTATAAAAATATATTTCATATAAAAGTTTTTATTTTTAATAGTACTACAATTTTGTAATGATAAGTTATTTAGTATCTCAAATAGTTGCAGATATACGGAAATTTCCAATTCTGTAAAGTACCCTAAAAGTCATTTTCATGGGAAAATGAAATTAGTCTGTTTATTTATAATCTTAATCAACACCTGTATACGAATTTTACTCAAAATCTTTAGTACTGATTTTGATAAAATCGATTTTTTTCTCTTTTCACCTTTTATTAAACTACTCTTAATTTTAACTTTAAATATACAGACAGCATTGCAAAGACCACTTTTTACGGTTCAGAGAGGAATGAGACGTTGACATCATTCAACATTTCAGTTCATTTATACGGTCTCAAGACTTTTTCTTAAGGTTTAAAAAAGTTAAAAAATATAAATATTTGCTTATAGCTCGGAAGTTATTGATTTTATATGCGTCTAATACAATATTTGTATTATAAATAGATCTACATATTTGTATGATAAGTAATCTCATATCTCAAATAATTTCGGAGATATCATCAAAATGATAATTGTCTAATCAGACCAAAGCCCTTAAAGTCATTTTGTCGAAATATTGAGGGTAGCTATTTTGTTTGGAATATTTATAAATGTTTTGAAATGAAATTTAATCAAAATCGTTATAGCCGATTTGAAGAAAATCGACTCTTTCTCTTTTTCCCCTTCAGAAAACTACCCTTAATTATAGGGTTATATATCCAATTACAAAAACTTCTCGGGGAAACCCTAATAAAACTCTAGATACTAAGTTTTTGCCTGATTGGTAAAATAGTTTAGGCTCTAGTTGGAGGTACAGGCAAACAGACAGGCAGAAAAACAGAAACTCAAAAAAGTTTTACAATACCTCTTTACATACCTATGTGATTATTTATAATTTTTTAAATTAAACTTGAGGAAAAGTATCTTCCTTATGAACTAGTTATTTTTTAAAGTTGAAATATTAATGTTTTATAGTTAAAATTTTGTTCCAGTCCAACTTATATCCTCATGACCATAAATTATATTCAAGTCACTAATTTTGATGTTTAATTGATGATTTATTCAGATTGTTTGTTATGTTTTAATGTAGTTATATGTTTATAAATAGAATAATAAAAGTATAATTAATAGCCTCACAATATTAATAATTTTTTTAAATTTGGTGGCATTAATCAAATAGCTTTTAAATGTTACCATGGATTTCAAAATATACTACATCATTTCTAATCAAAATAGATTAGAATAACTAAAGATGCAGAACTTGGTCGGTAGTTTAATGGTCTAAGACAGTGTGTTCTAACTGGCGATCCGTGGGCCGAATGCGGCTTGCGCTTACTAACAATGTGGCCCTCACAGTATCCTGGAGAAAATTGAAAGGTAAACCACCGGTGGCAGAAGTGAAATAGTAAATTAATCACATAAAAATATATTTATTAAGAATTCATGACTTTGTTTAACTATGCAATTATGTTTTTTTAAGAACCACGTTTTACTAACCGTTCAGGTCACACGACTATGTACTAATGATGCAAATGGCCTTAGGGATTAGGAAGGTTATATTCAGAGGAAGTATACACGTGTTTGTGCTTAGGGAGAGTGGAAAACCATTTTATAAACCCCCCTCAGTACACCAGACCAAGATTAGAACCTCGATCTCCCCGTAATCTCTAGTCTAGTCCACTCAGAGAGTAGCGCTTTAGACCACTAGGCTACCATAGTGGGTTTAGCTATGCACCTGTTTGATTAATAAATATACGTTTAAATATATATTTATGATTTTTTTAAATGTGTGTGAATGTATATCTTACTAATATTATAAATGCGAAAGTTTGTGTGTTTGGATGTTTGTTGCTCAATCACGCCAAAACTGCTGAACGGATTCGAATGAAACTTTGTACCTTGGTAGAATATGTCCTGGAATAACATATAGGACTATTCCCAACCTTTGATTTTAAATAATAATAAATATATGATTACAATGTGATTGAAATGAAGTTATTTAATAATTTGTGATTTAATATTTTGTAATTAAAGTAAATAGCAATTAGTGTGACGTAGTTTCATATTAATAAATAATAAATATGTGATTTTAGATATGTAGTTCTATGTTTTATTTTATTTATTTATTTATCTTAGTAATTATGAAGTTAGAAATTTAAAAAATAATTAAATGTATAATTGATAACTTAAATAATATATATTTCTTTTATTACGAAATATTTAAAAGTGAAAATTAAAATACGGCAAAATTATTTACAGTTAGAACTGAGAAAAATGCATAGATATTTGAAAAAAATAAAATTGGATTTATGACCAAAACAGTTTAGTTAAAAATTAAAAGATGTTATCAATTATTGCGGGCGAAGCCGCGACGGGTAAAAGCTAGTTTTATAATAAATCTTTGGGAGATCAATAAACGTTTATTGGTAGTAGAATTTGTAAGCTTCTACCAACCAAAAATACAACTTATTTATAAATATTGAAATAATTGTGTATTAAGTGTTGTTTATAAGTCTATTATAAGTTAATTACTTAGTGTATCTTCACTCTGCGGTGCTTTGGGAAGCAAAAAGTTGGACCACCTTGGCATAAGGTTTCACTCTTTCAATAGACTGAACCGTCGTTGATGGGGAAATCAGGGTTATAATCCATGTTAGATGTAATGAGGAAGGTTTTTACTAATTTTTTCACTTTACCTTCATCTAAATTAATCCATCCTCTTTCCTAGCACATTAGCGTTATCAGTACATGCATAGAGCCAGAACGTGTAATAAGAGGCGGTGTTAAAGTAAATAAAAATTATTTTATTCTAGTGTCATTAGCTTCCATTATATAAACCAAATATTTTGGACCATGGTGATCGTAGCTCATAATGTTATTAAAATACTTGGCAATAGATACCGGTTTATATAAATTTATTCAGGCATTTTTGGTCTAAATGACCAGCTTGAATAAATTTGGTCAAAACTGTTTGACCAAGGTAAATGGTATTCATGAAGTTTATCAAATATATAAACCATTTATTCCTGGTTGGTTTTATACCGAGTTTTATTATATTTGAGAATTGTTTTAATTATGTTGGTTGAACATTGATAATAATATATAGGGGTTTACAATCAATCTATCCAACATCTTTACATCATAGTTTAGATTTACTTGTGATAGACAAAATGGTTAGTAAATTGACAGTGGATTTCATAAAGTTATTAAAAGATTTGGACCAAAAACCCGGTATTAAAAAAAAATGGCCAAAATGTTGAGTCATGAAAACAGTATTATATTTTATTAATTATGTAGAAATTATTAGAGACTACGTTCCTGCATGTTATTCTCACATTGTATACCCTGAACATAGGATTCCATGGTGTATGTAAAGAACACTCACAAATATCATAATAATTTTCATCGTATGAGAAAAATATTGTGGAGCATATGTATTGGTTTCCATCATTTTAAAAATTAAGTGAGACCTCACTAAGTTGCTTCATTCATGTCAGTCATGTTAGGCCATAAAGTCAAGACTCCAATATGTTAGTTAAGTATATTAGACAATTAAAAGTAAAATGTATGATATTATAAAATGTATCAGAGCTTAAATAATGGTTTATATTAGGTCAGATAAATGTTTTATAAACAATAAGACTAGTTTCGATTATATTAGTTAAATATGTGCGAGCACCAACTTTCCTTTAAAACAAGATATTTGAGCATGGAAACCACAAATACAATATTCAAATACCCTCAGTAATATACATTACTAGGGATACAGGAGTCCAATATGTAGTTAACAAACAATATAAGGGAGACGACATTCAAACACGGTAGTAAACATACAAGATAATGGAGACGGGATTAAAACACGGTAGTAAGCATACAAGATAATGGAGACGAGATTAAAACACGGTAAAAAGCATACAATATATTGGAAACATAATTAATTACAGTAGTAAGCATACATTATAATTGATACAAGATCCAAACAGGCTAGTAAACATAAAATATCAAAGAGTTTGGAATCAAACACGCTAGCAAATGTAAACGTGGATGAAGAATGGCTTCAAACACGCTATTAAGTATAAATAAGATATTGTAGAGTTTGGCTTACACCATGATAACCATGAATCAAGATCAATAAAGACACGTTTATGTTAGTCATACATTTTGAATCAAGGAGACTAGCTCATAATTTTACTTAACAATGCATGGACATGATACTCTGCTCTAACCCTATTAGTAAAACATGTTGGTCCGTGGATCCCAGAATATAGAATCAGTCAGGATGTACAAACTATTAGATTATTCCTGACATTAGCAGTAAGAGAGATTTATTCAATTTATTTGTTTTCAAAGCTCAAATTCTACCATTCTTCATTGACTGGCTATCAAGGACTGGCGTGTATCGGTATAGTATTTTGAGTAAAGAAAATATATCTGTAACTAAATAAAATTTCAAATAAAACCTCTCTATTTGTTCATTTGTTTATGAGTTTGCGGCACACTATTATAGTATATTTATGATTTTAAAATTCACTGCGTGTACAATATATCTAAATTACATATTTAAGTGAAAAAATAGATCTAACCAACTATATTTTTTTCTGTTCTTAAACCCATTCTTTAGTCAAATTTGCTCTGTCTTTACAATTTGACTAAAATTGCTTTTGGATATAAGAAACTGTTGATATCACAATGTGTATCAAATTAAACTATATGCATATGTTTGAAAAATATTAGCATAGTTGTGGACAAAATTATTTATTGTTAATAAAGCTAAAACAGTGACATTATTTTGGATCCTGTTCAAACCCACCTTGTTGTAGACTCCTTGCCATTACCCCCCTTCTTACCAATTACTTTCACTAGGCCTTAAGAATAATTTCCATCAAATACCAAGTATTTCCGCACCACTTGCCTTGTTTAGTTATCTCTACCACCCCTGGTCAGTGCCTCCCCCAAACCTGATAATTTCTATTTACAACATTGTTTAGTTATCTCTACGATCCCTGGCCAGTGCTTCCCCCAACCCTGATAATTTCTATTTACAGCAATGTTTAGTTATCTCTATTATCCCTGGTGCGTGATTTCCACACCCCTGGTAGATGCTCTTCACAGCCTTGTTTAGTTACATCAACCGTAAAGGTTATTGCTTCCCACACCACTAGTAATTAGCCTCTACTTCCCAAAGCATCTAAATCTCTTGGTATAACCAACAATAATCGGAAGAGAAAGGAGAATTATTTGAGAGCCAAGATTTGAAAGTGTTGATGTCTATTCCTTTGAAGTTTAGGATATTTGAATAAATTGATATTTATTGTTTTGTCTTATCGAGGTTTTGACAATCGTCTTTTAAAATTTTAATTTTCTTTTTAATAAGTAACAACAAGCCAGTATTTTATAGTTAATCCCTTGAGATTGAGATGTTAATGATCAAAATAATTTTAAAATAGTAAGTAGGGGATGTTATAAAATAAAAGGAATTTTCTTAAACTTGGTCCCAGGAGTTTTCATAAGGACTTCGAATTTTAAATATGTTTTATTATATAATTTTGGTACCGTATTATATATTTTCACATATTCGTAATTTTTCAATTAGTTTTTATGTAAACATATTTCAGAAATTTAAAATGTTTTTTGTTTTTTACCATATATTGTATAGAAGAAAAAGCTAAACGTTAACACTAAAACATTAAAATCATTCACTTCTACAAGGTCTATAATACATTATTTTTGTGTTATTAAGTTACATATAAACTACCGTGTCGTTGCAGCGATGGCTGCAGATAATTGATCTAAAATGTATTTTAAACTTTTTATTGGGAAAGGATCTATATAATAAGCCCTCACTCACTTTTTGGTTAAAATTTTACTCGTCGAAGGCTATCAACTTTGGTTAAACATTTCGTTTTCAGTGTGTAATTTTAATAAAAACGTATATTTTCACCCTTAACGCCAAGATGAGTACTTTAAAATGACCCCCCTCCCAGATCTCTATCTATTCTTTGCACCAAACCACTCAAGTAACAATTGAGCTGATTTACTTTTAAACAAAGACACATATTTAATTTACCAATATAAAGCTATATACAAATCAGGGTTTACACGGTGATGTAAGCAAAGAATATTGTACAGAAGAACCACTAACCACACAGGAGGAAAAGATGGAAAATTCGTTAGAAAAATTGAGTTTGAGTTTTTGGCCACTATTTTTTCCAGCATCCTGATTCCCTAATATATAAAATGAGTGTTCGTTTGTCAAAATCAGTCAAGTCAATTCCTCGTAATTTCTATCATTGGAAACGGGCTTATTAATTAATATATAAGACAAAGGGTGATAAAATGTTATAGTGAAAATGAGAGTGTACATGTTAGAGTGTGAATTGTGTAAGTGTGTAGATGATTGTGAAAATGAGAGTGTGAATGTGAGAAAGGAGTGTGATAAAGTGAGTGTGAGGTGTGATAAAGTGATGTGAGGTGTGAGAAAGTGATGTGAGGTGTGAGAAAGTGAGTGAAAGAGACAGATATTGAACAATCGAGAGAGATAGAGTGAGTTATTAATAGTGCGAGTATGTGCATGTGTTAGAGAGAAAAATACTGGGCAAAGAGAAAAAGAATGTGTGTGTGTGTAAGGAGATAGGCTGTGTGTGGGAAAAAGAGCGTGTGAGAGAAAGTTAGAGAGAGTGGGTGTGAGAGAGAAAGACAATATGTTTGGGAAAATGCGTGATACAGTCTGTTATAGATAGAGTATATATATATATATATATATATATATTTGTGTATGTGTGTGTGTGTGTGTGTGTGTGTGTGTGAGAGAGAATGAGAGTTTAAAATTTTAGGAGAGATATTTTATTTAAAATAGAGAGAAAATATGAGGGCATATGAGAATGAGTTTAACAGAAAAAGTTAGAGGGTGAGAGAACGAGAAAATTAAATTCATACAGAGCTAGAGCGAGAGTTTAAGATAGAGTGTGTTTGAGAGAAAGAGTTAGAAATAGAAATTGAGAGAGCGAGTTTGAGAGAGTGATTTTGAGAGAGTGAGATTGAGATAGAGAATGTTTGCGTAAGAGGGTTTGCGAGAGTGATATTGAGGTAGAGAGAGAGTGTTTGAGAGAGTAAGATTGAGATAGAGAGAAAGTTTGAGTCAGATAACTTGAGATAGAGGGAGTTTGA
>CABFVZ010000744.1:0-22720 GCA_902151445.1 Timema monikensis
TGTAGTCATATGTATATACTAGGTGTAGTCATATGTATATACAAGGTGTCATCATATGTATATACTAGGTGTAGTCATATGTATATACTAGGTGTAGTCATATGTATATACTCGGTGTCATCATATGTATATACTAGGTGTAGTCATATGTATATACTAGGTGTCATCATATGTACATACTAGGTGTCGTCATATGTATATACTAGGTGTCATCATATGTATATACTAGGTGTCGTCATATGTATATACTAGGTGTCGTCATATGTACATACTAGGTGTCATCATATGTATATACTAGGTGTCATCATATGTACATAATAGGTGTCATCATATGTATATACTAGGTGTAGTCATATGTATATACTAGGTGTCATCATATGTATATAATAGATGTCATCATATGTATATACTAGGTGTCATCATATGTACATACTAGGTGTCGTCGTATGTATATACTAGGTGTCATCATATGTATATACTAGGTGTAGTCATATGTATATACTAAGTGTCATCATATGTACATATTAGGTGTCGTCATATGTATATACTAGGTGTAGTCATATGTATATACTAGGTGTCATCATATGTATATAATAGATGTCATCATATGTATATACTAGGTGTCATCATATGTATATACTAGGTGTCATCATATGTATATACTAGGTGTCATCATATGTATATACTAGGTGTCGTCGTATGTATATACTAGGTGTCATCTAATGTATATACTAGGTGTCGTCATATGTATATACTAGGTGTCGTCATATGTATATACTAAGTGTATAGTCCCAAATTTGATGTCAATATTATCCGGGTAGTGTTGACATTACCCAAAATACGTGGATAATGCTAAGTAAGAGGCGATCGAATATGTTTTTCTAATATTTTTAGGACTATACCGACACTATCCACTCGCTCTAGTATTATATCACCACGCGTCCATTTGTGGATTTTGCTGCGCGTGGTTGCACAGACGTTCGAGCTGTCCGGTCTAAGAATGTTTGTTGTTGTTTTATTATATCAGAGTAACTTTTAACGTCACTTTTCTGAACCAACTTATTATATCAGTATACGAGAAGTTCTATGATCTAGAACTAAAGTACCTATCAATTTTGTCGGGAAAGGTATTTTGACATACCTTCCAGGGCTCTTACTTATTATGGGCCTTAATTAGCACGGTACCAATGGCTTTACTTCCCCTCCAAAGGAAGATGTGCTACGGATTTTTATCGCTCAAGAAAAATCCGTCAACCCCGGCTGGGGTTTGAACCCACAAACATTGGGCCCTGAGGCGAACACTTTACCACAAGACAACCATGTCAACTAATGTTAGAGTAGACAGAGTTGTATCTTTTATTCAACAATATTTTGTGTAAAAAATGGAATGATAGCTCGGAATATCTGACCAGTTATAAATATCGTGAAATTCTAACCTCGTTAGTCTGTCGCCGTCCAAAGCACTTTGATATAATCATTGTTAACAAATGAGGAAGAACTGATAGCGCGAGTGTTTGACGGTAGTACTTCCTTAGGGGGAACTAGAGGATGATGGTAGGACTGAAGACAACCCACACCATTGTGACCCAACAGATTGTTACAATGTTTCTGAAATGAATAGCAGACTTGATGAATATGCGGACACAGGTTGATGGTAGCTACCCTTTCATCATGGCCTATCAAGACCATCTGACAACATTTGTTCAGTTGAGGGTCCTAACCCCATAAAGGGCGGAGGAAGTAGCTAAACGGCGCATCCGCTGTTCTAAAGCCCGATAATGGCAGAGAGTTCATTCAGTAAGAGAATAGTAGATGAGCTCAAGTTAACACCTCGACACAGTCAAAGTCAGGGCAGCGTCGAGAACTCCAGACAGAACACACAAAACTTGCTCTACACTTGGAAGCAAACAGAAGGGATAAGTAATTGGTCAGATTCGTCCATTGGATGAAAAAATAGAGCGTATCATGAGGGAATACGAAGACCAGTGTATGAAACAAACTTTGGATGTGATATAATTGAGACGGAGAAACATCAGCAAGTGATGATGGACAATATCAGGCAGCCATTTTCAGTAAATAATGAAGATAATGGAAGAGGACAAAGATAATATCGAGGAATTAGGAGCTCAAGTCTATTAAAGTCGGAGCAACAGACAAAGGCAATAAGGTACCTTGCTTATTGTGCGAATCTGAAATTGGGAAACCATCTTAAAGTTTAAATTATACATGGGATGAAGAACCATTATGTGAGCTTTGGGAAAGTAAGAAAAAAATTGCAAAAAAAACCAACAACAAACACCCTCTTCAACCAAGCCAAAAAGATGAAATTTAACTCTGACAAATCATTAACTGCTGCTGAAATTGGCGACATGGTGATATACACAAGAAACCAACTCACTGTGTGTCGAGAAAATCTGGTGTCATTCAATGATGAGAGAAATCAGTAATCTGCAATCGCCTTCTGAAGACCAAGGATCAAGAAATGCTTTGGGAAATATAAGCGTGTATCAAGGAAATGTGGATGTAAAGTTTCACGTGTTCTTGGCAACAGGGTCATTCAAGCCTTGACTTAACTTTTAGCTCAAATACTATTTTTTTATGTTTAGTAAATGTTTAATAACCAAATTAACGTTCCAAAATATAATCTGTATTTAAAGGGTTAAATGCGTGCTTAGTTTTACAAATAGTTTTCAACGTTATTCTTGAGTTGTTGGGTAATGTCGTATCGAGGGCTAATCTAGACATTACCCAGATTTCACACAATACCCGTAACATACGAGGGGTCATCATGTGTGCACTCAGGGTGCTTAGACCAGGTGTATTCACGCGTCTATACTAAGTGATTATATATATATGCTAGGTGTCGTCACAATTTTATGCTATATTAATGGTCTAATGTTATATTAGGCGCAATAAATATGTTTTTCTTTAGCACCGCGTCTTAATACCGGCTTGAGTTATACGTGTTTGTGCTAACTAGGCTGATGGATGAAGAAGGTTGAATTTAAATTAAGTGTGCCCGCATTTGCATGTAAAGCAAGTGTAAAACAATTTTAGAAAACCACCCTCAGTACAACCGACCATATTTAGAGCCCCAGTCTCCCCATAATCGGCAGTCTAGTCGATTGCGAGAGTGACGTCATAGACCATGCGGCCACCGAAGCAGGTTTAATCAAATGTTATAGTAGATATCACAAAATGTGTCAGCCTATTTCTGCAGCTTCAAGTGTCTGGTATTGTTCAGCTTAAGTTGGCAGTCTTGTACAGTTTTTAAAAGTTGAAGGTTGATATTTCTTCCTGATACATTTACTGGTTTGTTGTGTTCAACAGCAGATGCCAACAGTCAGCCATGTTGGAGGCTTTAACAGCAAACATCGGTAATCATGACATTCAAGTACTAATCTTGTTCTAAAGTCTGTTCGCGATGACAGCTCAAAACCACATGTTTAGGTTTTGGGTTGCCAACACTTGTAAAAGATCACTGTTTTGTTATAAATGTTAAGTTTTTTAATTACATGTTATATTTTACATTTAAAATAACGTAAACTTAAGTTTTCTTACACTGTTTCATAACGTTTAATAATTTCTTTTTACCTAATTCCAAACAATATTATAAACATAATTAAAAGTACTTATTCTCCGTTTTGGAATGTTATCTATGATGTGTAATATAGTGCATACAATTAATACCTTTTAATACAGACATCGTATTTACTTGGAAAAGATAAAATACTTGTCATTTTTTATATATTATACATAATTTTATGATTATTTTATCGTATTTCGAAATATTTAACTGAATAAAATATTTGTATCCACTGTGTGGGTGCATCATCGTAAATAACTTGTTTCCGTCACGTTCAATCACGTGGTTTAAATTAGTCGGCCGCCATTTTGAAGCTATGTTTGTTAGACCTTTTGTGGAAGTGATGTGAATAATAATTTTTTAAGTGGAATAAAACTATGACTAAGCTTTGTGCACAACCTCAAATAAATATATAAATAATATTGGCCTAAATTACTGTGGTTAACTATCAAATTCATATATTACCATCTGTTTTCATTACAATTATCCAAAGTGACAGATGTCAGCTGTTGGCGTAGGGATACATTAGAGACTATTTATAGTAACTTTTTGAGCTGTCATCCAAGTTAACTAAGGTCGTGAATGTATTATAAGTACGTAAGCCCAAGCCACGTAGCTTCTTCTTTATGTCCTTATCTTTTTTCAGTTACATGAATCGATGGTTAGGTGGTCTAAGACAACAGGCTCACAATGAATCTACACCCTAAGGTTTCCTTACGGACGTAGCTTATGTCAAATGACAGCTTTCTATTTTTCTTAGGGTTTGAGCTACTCGAACTTGTGATCAAGAGGTTTAAGGTATCAGAATTATAATAAATAAAATAAAACCACATACACGAGTAGGTCTAAATCTTGATAAATAAAATAGGCCTACACTTGAGGTGCACACCTATCGGTTTCCTTAAGTAAGAAACTATACCATGTTTCAGCTTTCTAGTTTTCTTGGTTCTAGAGCTACCCCCACCGGTGGTCAAGTAGTTTAATGTGTTAGGTTTTAAAGACATTATGTAAAAGTAAAAATAATATGGCCGAGTTTCATGTTCCCGTAAGTACTTATGCAAATTACAGCGTTAAAGCATTTTATTTTATTTTTATGATTGTTATATCCTTTGTGAGTGTGGAGATTTAACTGCCTTTTAAATCGTAGAAGTCTTCTCCGTTTGTCTGAATAATTATATATGTAAACGTGAGATCAAGTTTAATGAGCATGTGGAACGTTGGCTGTCTCATTTTTATCTGACAAAATAACAATTTCTACCTATTTCTGTTAATACAAAACAACATTAAAGAAACCAGCCGAGTGTGTCTATTCCCCTGTAATTTCTCTTTGGATTTCAAGCGTGGTAGACCTCCTGTGTTTTCTCTTTGGATTTCAAGTTTGGTAGATCTCCTGTATTTTCTCTTTGGATTTCAAGTTTGGTAGATCTCCTGTATTTTCTCTTTGGATTTCAAGTTTGGTAGATCTCCTGTATTTTCTCTTTGGATTTAAAGTTTGGTAGACCTCCTGTATTTTCTCTTTGGATTTCAAGTTTGGTAGACCTCCTGTATTTTCTCTTTGGATTTCAAACTTGGTAGATCTCCTGTATTTTCTCTTTGGATTTACAAGTAAAAATGTCTCCTGTAATTTCTCCTTGGATTTGAAGTTGATCTTTTCCCCTTGGTTATCAAGTTATCAAGTTAGTTAGAAAACAAATGAATAGTAGGCCTATATTCATTACTAGGCTATATTATATTCAATAACCAATGTTCACTTAGTTTAAGGTATTTCGACCATCAAAATGCTATTCCACCCATCACCATTTTAAAAATTGTATAATTATTGTAAGCTATAAAAATAGTGATTCAATGATTTCAAATAATTACCGCTTCCGAGCTATAAGGAATATTTTAATCTATTTGTGTACCATTGGATAAAGTAGTTAGTTAATGTGTGGGACTGAAATTTAGCATAACTTGACATTCATAAAAATGAGGTGTACAAAATGAAATATTAATATTAATGACATATATTAATTATAATAGAGTCTGTATATTTGATTGAAATATATAATAGCTTAGTATTATTACCGTTATTATTAAAATTAATAAATATGTACTTTATATTAATATTTCTTTGAATTATTTGATAAATATTATTATTCTTAGTTTATCTGATTATGGTGTCTGTTGGTTTGGTTATGGTGACATTTGGTCTTGTATGGTGACAGTTGATCTGGTTATGGTGACAGTTGGCCTTGTATAGTGATAATTGGTGTGGTTGTGGTGACAGTTGATATGGTAACAGTAGGTCTGGTTATGGTGACAGTTGGTTTGGTTATTGTAACAGTTGGTGTGGTTATGGTGACAGTTGGCCTTGTATGGTGATAGTTGGTGTGGTTGTGGTGACAGTTGATATGGTAACAGTCTGGTTATTGTGACAGTTGATCTGGTTATGGTGACAGTTGGCCTTGTTTGGTGACTGTTGGTGTGGTTGTGGTGACAGGTGGTATGGTTACAGTTGGTCTGGTTATTGTGACTGTTGGTGTGGTTGTGGTGATAGTTGGTATTGAATATCTGAATAAATAACCAGAATGTTAATTGTTAGTCTAAAGTTGGTTTTATTGATTACAAAAACGAACATGTTTGGGACGACAAATATACCAAGAACTACCCGTGGGAATAAACTTGGAACTACTGACCAACCAGTAACTTGAAACTGCTCAAGTGCAATTAAAAACATGGCTTCCTTAACTCATGCGCACTTGGACATTAACTAAGCTATGCTCATATGAAACATTGTAGTATAAATCTTTCCGACAGCGGTCTGGTTAGGATGAAAGTTGGTAAGCCTGGCTATTTAATCCACCATGATATGTCATCCGTGCATTTGTAACTCTACCATCGGCAACGTAGAGCCCCCCTGCGTTATCTGATAGCTCGTGACATTACTAATTGACCACTCATACGAAGCTGATGATTTCCACACGTCCATAACAGACTATGCCTTAAAATATAAGTGAATAATGACCCTTAGGACGAGTCAACTCAAGGATAGCTCAGTGGTTAGAGCACTGGCGTACTAAGCCAAAGGACCCCTGTTCGATTCCCGCGTCCAGATTTTCAGAATATTAAATTTAAATGTGCCTATAAACGTTAAAAAAAAACATCTTGGATATTTAATCCAAAAAGATGTTAGCTTAGCAATTAATGAGGTAATTGTTACGTTAAACAAGGAAATATTCTGTAAATAAAGGTTTAAGGTTGTTTGAGAACTCGAAGCTCACTAGTTAGACATTTCAAACAATACTTAAATGGCGATGTTTAAGAAAAAGAGTTTAGTACAAACCTTAATTGTATTAGTTCTTGTGGATGGTCAAACAACAAATAATGACAGGAACTTGTTTAGTATGTAAAACGGGAGCTCCTAACGGCAGGAAATGGAACTAATCACAACATTTAAATGCAAGTGATGAGGTGGTTACATCATAAACAAATAATAGGTCTTAAGAGTTACTCAGTGACCCAAATTGTCCCTTACAGAGTGTCCATTATAAAGCCTCTCACAATAATACAACTAGATAACTTAGGTTAAATCTCACAATTATACACCTACATAGCTAAGATTAAATCACACAGTTATACACCTACATAGCTAGATTAAATCTCACAATTATACACCTACATAGCTAGATTAACTCTCCCAACTATACACCTATATAGCTAAGATTAAATCTCACAATTGTACACCTATATAACTAAGACAAAATCTCACAATTATACACCTACATAGCTAGATTAACTCTCCCAACTATACACCTACATAGCTAAGATTAAATCTTACAATTATACACCTACATAGCTAGATTAACTCTCCCAACTATACACCTACATAACTAAGATTAAATCTCACAATTATACACCTGCATAGCTAAGATTAAATCTCACAATTATACACCTACATAGATAGATTAACTCTCCCAACTATACACCTACATAGCTAAGATTAAATCTCACAATTATACACCTACATAGCTAAGATTAAATCTCACAATTGTACACCTATATAGCTAAGATTAAATCTCACAATTATACACCTACATAACTAAGATTAAATCTCACAACTATACACCTACATAGCTAGATTAACTCTCCCAACTATACACCTACATAGCTAAGATTAAATCTCACAATTATACACATACATAACTAAGATTAAATCACACAATTATACACCTACATAGCTAGATTAACTCTCCCAACTATACACCTACATAGCTAAGATTAAATCTCACAATTATACAACAACATAGCTAAGATTAAATCTCACAACTGTACACCTACAGAGTTAATATTAAATCTAACAATCATACACCTAAATAACTAAGATTAAATCTCACAATTATACACCTGCATAGATAAGATTAAATCTCACAATTGTACACCTACATAGCTAGATTAAATCTTCCAACTATACACCTACATAGATAAGATGAAATCTCCCAACTATACACCTACATAGCTAAGATTAAATCTCATAACTATACACCTACATAGCTAAGATTAAATCTCATAATTGCACACCTACAGAGTTAATATTAAATCACACAACTATACACCTACATAGCTAAGATTAAATCTCACAATTGTACACCTACAGAGTTAATATTAAATCACACAATTATACACCTACACAGCTAAGATTAAATCTCACAATTATACACCTACATAGCTAGATTAACTCTCCCAACTATATACCTACATAGCTAAGATTAAATCTCACAATTATACACCTATATAGCTAAGATTAAATCTCACAATTGTAAACCTACAGAGTTAATATTAAATCTCACAATTATACACCTACATGGCTAAGATTAAATTTACACAATTATACACCTACATAGCTAGATTAAATCTCACAATTATACACCTAGATAGCTAAGATTAAATCTCACAATTATACACCTACATAGCTAGATTAAATCTCACAATTATACACCTACATAGCTAGATTAAATCTCACAATTGTACACCTACAGCGTTAATATTAAATCTCACAATTATACACCTACATAGCTAAGATTAAATCTCACAATTATACACCTACATAGCTAGATTAAATCTCACAATTATACACCTACAAGGCTAAGATTAAATCTCCCAATTATACACCTAGATAGCTAAGATTAAGTCTCACACTAGTACAGCTAGCTAGCTAAGTTTAAATTTCACAATAATACAACTAGATAGCTAAGATTAAGTCTCACAATAGTACACATAAATAACTTAGATTAAGTCTCACAGCTATACACCTAGATAACTTAGATTAAATCTCACAGTTATACACTCAGAACACTTAGATTAAATCTCACAACTATACACCTATTTAACTAAGAATAAATTTCACAATTATACACATAGATAACTAATATTTAACACCAAATTTATCAACCTAAATGCTCTTACGTGTACCTAGATATCTAAGATTAGATTTAATAGTTATACAAATAGGTATGTACATAAATATCTAATATTTAACAACACATTTATGTACCTATATAGCTAGGATTAAATCTCATAACTATACAGCTAGATATCTAAGATTTAAAATCACATTTATGAACCTAGATAGCTAGGATTAAATCTCACAGCTATACATCCAGATAACTAAGATTAAATCTTACAAATATGGACATAGATAAGTAGAAATTAACATCAAATTTATGTACCTAAATAATTACAAATAAATCTAACAACCATACACCTAGATAGATGTGATTAAATCTCATGATTATACTCTTAAGATTAATACTTACAATTGTACACATAGAGAACTTAAATTAAATCTCATTATATAGCTAAGATTAAATTTCACATTTATTAACTTAGATAACTAAGATTAAATCTCACAGCTATACATCTATATAACTGAGATTAAACCTCACAATTGTACACTTAGGTAACTAATATTAAACTTCACAACTATACATCTAGATAACTAATATTAAACCTCACAGTTATACATCTAGGTAACTAATATTAAACTTCGTAGTTATACATCTAGGTAACTAATATTAAACCTCACAATTATACATTTAGGTAACTAATATTAAACCTCACAGTTATACATCTAGGTAACTAATATTAAACCTCACAGTTATACATCTAGGTAATTAATATTAAACCTCACAATTATACATCTAGGTAACTAATATTAAACCTTACAATTAACCATCTAGGTAACTAATATTAAACCTCACAGTTATGGATCTAGGTAACTAATATTAAACCTCACAGTTATACATCTAGGTAACTAATATTAAACCTCACAATTATACATCTAGGTAACTAATACTAAACCACATAGTTATATATCTAGGTAACTAATATTAAACCTCGTAGTTATACATCTAGGTAACTAATACTAAACCACATAGTTATACATCTAGGTAACTAATATTAAACCTCGTAGTTATACATCTAGGTAACTAATACTAAACCAAATAGTTATACATCTAGGTAACTAATATTAAACCTCACAATTAACCATCTAGGTAACTAATACTAAACCACATAGTTATACATCTAGGTAACTAATATTAAACCTCACAATTAACCATCTAGGTAACTTATACTAAACCACATAGTTATACATCTAGGTAACTAATATTAAACCCCACAATTAACCATCTAGGTAACTAATATTAAACCTCACAGTTATGGATCTAGGTAACTAATATTAAACCTCACAATTACAAATCTAGATAACTAGTATTAATTATCACAATTAAAAACCTAGATGACTGATAACAATCTAGATGGATAATCAAGGTTCTAGACGAGTGTTTGTATAAATAGATCTTCTCTGGGTGACAGTTAAATCTTTTGTCGACATATCCTTGTTACTCTTATACTCGGGGCAATGCATGAAAGTTCTCAATAACACGACCGTATTCATCCCCGAACCACTATGCTAGATGAAGAGACATGCTAACCTTGTTGCAGCCTGCAGCGGGCGCCATCTTGACAGTCCCTGTCGTGGAAACCCTTCGCCGTCGTAGTCGGTGTTTTAGGGATGGTAGGTCCCGTGTTCGATCCCCGCACTCGTCACTCTAACCCGCACATGACTTTTGTAATGTTGCTTGTAGCGTGTAGACAAGGGGCAGCTCCTACATGTCTGGTGACGGCAACCCTCCCGACCTCTTACACTGACACACTCATGCACACTGGCTGGCCGAGCTGGGACCAACTCAGCTCAATACTGTGTGTATGGTGGAGTGCAGAGTTATGTTAGACTGCTGGTTTGGTTGTAGTGGCGCTTTGATATGTTATAATAGGACTGGGGGATAGGAGATAAGATACTAGGGCTGGGAGATAGGAGATACTAGTGCTGGGGGATAGGAGATAAGATACTAGGGCTGGGAGATAGGAGATACTAGAGCTGGGGATAGGAGATAATAATAGCATTCTCCTAAAGTAGATCAACAACATAACTCTATGTTGTACCGTCTAGGTAGGTCAACAACACAACTTTATGTTGTACCGTCTAGGTAGGTCAACAACACAACTTTATGTTGTACCGTCTAGGTAGGTCAACAACACAACTCTATGTTGTACCGTCTAGGTAGGTCAACAACACAACTTTATGTTGTACCGTCTAGGTAGGTCAACAACACAACTCTATGTTGTACCGTCTAGGTAGGTCAACAACACAACTTTATGTTGTACCGTCTAGGTAGGTCAACAACACAACTCTATGTTGTACCGTCTAGGTAGGTCAACAACACAACTCTATGTTGTACCCTCTAGGTAGGTCAACAACACAACTTTATGTTGTACCGTCTAGGTAGGTCAACAACACAACTCTATGTTGTACCGTCTAGGTAGGTCAAACAAACCACACCCATGACCTGGTAATAAATGATGTCGACAGTTTCTAATGAATTACGTCATTATTCGAGAACGCGCCAAGAACAATATCTTGGATGTATAGATGGTGTCCTATGCTGAGTGTCGGACATTGAAACATGTTCACAACATGTACAATATGCACTGACCGAAATAAAAGATGTGTTTGAACCCGAGAGACCAGGTCGCGTTCCTGGTTGCCATGGCAACTAGACACAGCCAGCGTCTGCCCCTTGGGTGCGATCACTTGCGAATATGTGTTGTCATTGTGTCGACCAGTTGCCTGTCGATCACTCTGTCCTCCCACGCATGATCTTGTCGACCAGTTTGTGTGGTGGCCATGTATCATATATATATATATAGTCACCTAATATTGTGATACTAGAGTTTGTAAACAAATCAGAGATGTAAACGTTTATATGATTATGTTACTTATTATATCGTAGTATTAATATATAGCAGACCCTTTGTTAGTGACACATTCAACACCAAGCGCTGTAGTCCATATAAAAGTGTGTGAAGAAAACTATTATCGATCTCATTGCTTTATAAGAACTCATTTTTTTGTATTAACACCGTCGTGGAAAATCAAATTGGATAAATTTTAAAACTCAGGATATCTCGAGTGCGCTCAATCCATTTAAACAATTTCAGTTTTTTTGTTTTGTTTTTTTTCAAAAATAAATAATTGATAATTTCTCCAAAAAAAAGTGTAAAAAATGTTATCTCACATCCATCCCTACAAGAAAATACTTTCTTTGTTACATTAACAATAATCAGGTCACTTTCAAGGTTTCGTTTCGCTTCCGATCGATACAGCTATCGGTGGCGTTACTGTAGCAGCCATCTAGTAGCTTAATAGGGAACTACATAACCCATATCAGAGAAATGTACTGCGCTCTATTAACAGAATATATAACTATAATCTCGGAAAACCGTACTTCTATCTAGTAGAGGACTAAGAAACCTCATACGATTAACATAATATCCGAACGAATTTTAAAATCCGGGTTAGGGAACTAAAACAATTAAAATGTATCTATAACATTGGTAAGAGAAGCAATACTCCTTTAATTTAATCAATATATTATTTCTATTCTAAATTGAGATACGCCAATCTATAAAATTATATTTGACTTTTTACTGCAAATAAAATATGTTGTAACTCATACAAGAATGGTTTGTTTTTGAAGCAACCATTAAAGTATTGTTGTGTTTGATACAATAAAATCTGTGTAAGACAGTATTGTTGTGTTTGAAACAATGAAGTTTGTGTAAGATGGTATTGTTGTGTGTGAAACAATAAAAACTGGGTAAGATAGTATTGTTGTGTGTGAAACAATGAAGCGTGTGTAAGATAATATTGTTGTGTATGAAACAATTAACCTTGTACAAGACAATATTGTTGGGTGTGAAACAATAAAGTTTGTATAAGATGGTATTGTTGTGTGTGAAACAATGAAGTTTGTTTAAGATAGTATTGATGTGTGTGAAACAATGAAACGTGTGTAAGACAATATTTTTGTGTGTGAGACATTGAATTTTGTGTAAGATGGTATTGTTGTGTGTGAAACAATGAATTGTGTGTAAGACGGTATTGTTGTGTGTGTAGCGATGAAGCTTGTGTAAGATAATATTGTTGTGTGTGAAACAATGAATTGTGTGTAAGACGGTATTGTTGTGTGTGGAACAATAAAAACTGTGTAAGACAATATGTTGTTTGTGAAACAATGAAGCTTGTGTAAGACAATATTGTTGTGTGTGAAACAATGAAGCTTGTGTAAGACAATATTGTTGTGTGTGAAATATTAAAGTTTGTGTAAGATGGTATTGTTGTGTGTGAAACAATGAAGCTTGTGTAAGACAGTATTGTTGTGTGTGAAACAATGACGTTTGTGTAAGACAATATTGTTGTGTGTGAAACAATGAAGTTTGTGTAAGACAATATTATTGTGTGTGAAACTATGAAGCTTGTGTAAGACAATATTATTATGTGTGAAACAATGAAGCTTGTGTAAGATAGTATTGTTGTGTCTGAAACAATGAAGCTTATGTAAGATGGTATTGTTGTGTGTGAAACAATGAAACGTGTGTAAGACAATATTGTTGTGTGTGAAACATTGAAGCTTGTGTAAGATAGTATTGTTGTGTGTGAAACATTGAAGCTTGTGTAAGATAGTATTGTTGTGTGTGAAACAATGAAGCTTGTGTAAGATAGTATTGTTGTGTGTGAAACAATGAAGCTTGTGTAAGATAGTATTGTTGTGTGTGAAACATTGAAGCTTGTGTAAGATAGTATTGTTGTGTGTGAAACATTGAAGCTTGTGTAAGATAGTATTGTTGTGTGTGAAACATTGAAGCTTATGTAAGATAGTATTGTTGTGTATGAAACATTGAAGCTTGTGTAAGATAGTATTGTTGTGTATGAAACATTGAAGCTTGTGTAAGATAGTATTGTTGTGTGTGAAACATTGAAGCTTGTGTAAGATAGTATTGTTGTGTGTGAAACATTGAAAGCTTGTGTAAGATAGTATTGTTGTGTGTGAAACAATGAAGCTTGTGTAAGATGGTATTGTTGTGTCGAGTGAAGCCAGTACTCACATTATGTCCCCCAACTTGAGCTGGACCAGGGCACATGACTTGTGGTCAGAGGTGGTGACCGCTCGCCGGCGGCGGTAGCGGGGGCTGGAGGAGGCGGCAAATGGCAAGACCATTAGAGAGTCGGGGTCCACCGCCCCCAGACGAACTAGAGGAGAAGACCCCCGCCTCCTAGTGCTCATGTGGCGGCCCGCCACCCCACCCAACATTCTGAAACACAAGAACACGTATGTTGTGTCGAGAATAAATATAAATATAATTATAATTATATAATTGAAGATGATGTGACCAGTTGTTGAAATAATTGGGCGCAACTGCTGTAATCACGTCATGTAGAATAATCAATTAAAATAATTGTTGTGTTGCCCTGCGCTTCCGATACGCACGCAGTTTCTCGTTTTCGGAACAGTGACTTATAAAAAAATTAAAAAATTTGAATCACCCTAAACACATAACACCCTCTAATAGTAGTAATAATAATAATAATAATAATGTCTCGAACAAAATTAATTAGTATACATCACACAAAGAGTATGTAATTACAATTCATTAGTAAGGTAAAAAAAATAATCTAAGGCTTCGTTTTAATTTCAACACTAATCTAAATTTTACACATAGGCTAAATATTAGTATTGAAAAGGAAAAATATACATTTATACAATCAAGTTTTTGATCTCAAATTCTTAATTGTTGTGAATAAAAATACCTTTTGACAAGTTGAGTATTGTTAAATTTAAATATTATATTGGTAATGTTGTGGTAGTAAAAAGAGAATAATTAATGGTAGTGTTCTGAAAATAATTCTTGTTTTACAATACTAAACAATATGGATTTAACAATTATTAATGTTCATATAAAATATTAGTTTGTTCTCACCACAAGAAGTCTTCAATGAAAATTTAAATCAAGTTGATTTTTAATAATAATCGTCATAAAAAAAACTTCTATTCCCAAACATGGAACATCTCAAACCTCTTTGGAATGGCTTAACATTAGATCATTGGTCTCTATAATATAATTGGTTGGACAACTGTGGCTGAAATTTTCGAGCTGTCGTCTGCATACCATTGTGTAAGAAAAAAGGAAACTTTCGGGTATCTCTTTCTCTCTTACACCGATACAAGGCAATGTAGAATTTTGACATTGTTCATTAATTTGATTGAATACATCAATGTATGATTAGTTAAATTAAATAAATATGTTATAAAAAGCTTTGAAGAGCATAACAAAGTTCGAAACTGGTGAGTTCTTTCTTTAAATAAGTTGATGAAGGTTAATATATAAGATGAATTTTGAAGGAAGCTCGTTTGGAAGGATTTACCTCGTACCAGAATCCTACTCTATTGTGTCTAGTTAGAATAAAATACCTTCCAGAAGGGAAGTTTTACTTGAATTCTAAATGCCCGCGTATAGTACCAAAATACTAATCGAACTTTCAACATAATATGGTTTCTGAAAGCAATATACAAGATATGAGCCAACTTTTTTTAATATTAATTGTAATATAATTTTCTACACGCTTATAACCTAAGTGATCGTTTGAACGTATGGCAACTACACAAAGTTTGTCATTCAAACAAATGTAATCAAGTTTTAAGATACTTTATTCATTATATGTATCTAACTTTCAATATAACTGTAGTGTTGGCAGACTGTAAACAACATGGATAATAGCTACATATTTAAATAGATTAAAGATTGTATTCGTAATTGTACAGTATTACCTGTAAAACTGAATTGTATATCCTTTAATTTAAATGTTTCCTCAGGCAAGTGTGGTATAATACTTCACTATTTTCAAACAACAGTTTTATTCATCAGAGACATGTTTGCACATAAGAACATTGAAAGAAACCGTTAAATTTGTCTCTCCCCCACAATGAAGCAGACGATAAACTTAAGCGTCACGCTTTGGTCCTTGGCAATGTGTATGTTTACGTCCATCTAGTATAATATAGAGATAACGGCATTAAATGGCTTGTTGCCAAAGAAGGTGAAAGGTAGGGTCTAATATAAATTAGATAGGAATATATAATTATATATTTAAAAAAGTGGAAATATAATATACACACATTAGTTAAAACAAATATTATTTGTATAAATTAAAATAATTAGGTTTAGATCTGCGTTTATTTAAAATCACCGATTAGTGGAGGAATTATTCACATAGCTGACGCACTTTCTTGATTTATTTGTATTCTATTAGTTCACAACTTATTTGAAAATATTGACTGTTGATTATAACTATAAGGTTCATGAAGAACATGATGTAGTGTAGTAAGGAAACATATTTATATTATAAAAGTAGAATTCAATATATAATTACATTGATGGTAGTTGAAATTAAAGTTGAAATAATGATTATAATAACAATATTAATGTATTACAATGTAACCTAAAAAGAACTGAATGTGGATTAATTAGATATAAATTGATTAGATAAAAGAATATATTGACAATGGATATGATTTTACAAGAATAGGACCATCTTACATAAAACATGAATATATAACATATTAAATAAATAAATAAATTAAAAATTAAAAAACATAATATTTTAGGTTAAGATGGATAAGTAAATATGGCAAGAATCAAAAAATATAATATTTATTAAATTATTGATTGTTGAGGATTGATAATGATGATTTAAAATTTATATTTTAATACTGAATTCTGGCTTATCTGCTTTAATGCCCTTGTTCCTTTTATTTCTTTATGGCTGGTGTAGTTTCAGCCCAAGTTGCTACATGTTTCGGCGTGTCAATACGACGCCATCATCAGACAATTAACGCCTTTAATATAAGTACACATGGTTATAACACACCTTCTAAGATCAGTTCCAGTTCTTCAATAATGACAAACTTATATTAAAGTCGTTAATTGCCTGATGATGGCGTCGTATTGACACGCCGAAACATGTAGCAACTTGGGCTGAAACTACACCAGCCATAAAGAAATAAAAGGAACAAGGGCATTAAAGCAGATAAGCCAGAATTCAGTATTAAAACATAAATTTTAAATCATCATTATCAATCCTCAACAATCAATAATTTAATAAATATTATATTTTTTGATTCTTGCCATATTTACTTATCCATCTTAACCTAAAATATTATGTTTTTTAATTTTCAATTTATTTATTTATTTAATATGTTATATATTCATGTTTTATGTAAGATGGTCCTATTCTTGTAAAATCATATCCATTGTCAATATATTCTTTTATTAATCAATTTATATCTAATTAATCCACATTCAGTTCTTTTTAGGTTACATTGTAATACATTAATATTGTTATTATAATCATTATTTCAACTTTAATTTCAACTACCATCATTGTAATTATATATTGAATTCTACTTTTATAATATAACTATAAGGATTAAGTGCGTAAAAATAGGTAAATACTTTAATTACTAACCTAAAATCTTTAGTTATATAATTTAAATAACATAAGCGACTACTGATTCCTATTTATGTCGAGAAAATATAAAGCTAGTAAAACTTAAAACGTAACAGCGCGTTGTCAGGAAGTCTTACACATTGAGAGTTAGTTGAAACAACGTGTTTACAAAATGTAAACATTAAGAAGAATAGTGTACAAAAATAATTTAAGGTGGGAGTCTGGGGGACGCGAGAAAATGTAAAAAAAAAAAAGGCAGTTTTTATACAAACAATTTTTTTCGATTAAATAAATCAAATATTGCTCGAGGATCGATATAGAGAGTTTAATTTCCTTCACGTGGTGATATCAACAATTGTTGAATATCTGTCATGAGCATGGCGGCATTAGATAACAAACTTTTTTAATTAAGAGAAAGGTTATAATTAAATTCCAGGACACCCTCCTTGACAGATACTAAACAACTGTTGATATCACCATGTGAAGAAAATTAAACTCTTATTTTTACTGGAGCAATATTTGATTTATTTCGGCCAAACGCCTTTTGCTCTAAAAGCTACAAAAATACTGGTCTTTTATCGCCTCGCCACATTCCCGCCTTAGTGAAAAAAAATCAAATATAGGCATTTTTATGAACTAATAATAATATTGCTTGTCTGGTCTACATCACTCGTAGCCCAGTTTGTGGAAAGATTACCCAGTACTAATGTACTAATGTACTAATGTACCGTTGTCCAGGGGACGTCCGAATGTACTAATAGTACATCCTTTCCTGGAGGCTATTTCATATCCTGATGAGATGAGGTGATGGTGATAGTGAGTATGAGGGTGATAGTGAGTATGAGGGTGATAGTGATTGTGAGGGTGTGGAACCAGTGGAAATACTTGAAACTAACTTGAGCCTATTATTATTATTATTATTATTATTATTATTATTATTATTATTATTATTATTATTATTACCGTGTCTTACTACCCGTTCGGGTTATACGCACTTACGTTAATGTGTAATGGTAGGGTGATTGTGAGATGAAATGGAGGACCTACAGAGTATTCCCCACATTCACAAGATGTCTTGTCAGAGGTGAAGGAAGGGTTTGGAAATCAGATAAATCTGTGCCAGGACCGAGGATTGAACACCGGACCACCAACACAGAAGTCCAACACCTTACTCCTATACCGCCAGGTCACCTGAGAGTCTAGTAACCAAAGCCTGGTGACTGTTGGGGTAAATCCCCTTCCAGGAGAAATAGCCAAGGTACCAGCCGGGAATCGAACCCGGGACGAGCCATGTGCACTGACCACTACAGCACGGGGCCAGTATGAAGTGAAATGAAAGTTGCACACTTAGTGATGTTAATTAGTGTTATGGACTCCACCAAGAGCTTGTTAAGGCGTAGTCAGTCACTAATGGAGAGAGTGGGCCTTTGTTCTGTTTATATTGCCCTCTCTCCCATCAGTTAAACTGGCCCTCCCTCAACAGCAAACACACACGCTTTAGTTTAACATATGAAAGAGAATGTGTGTCAAATTAGTTTCGTGCCCAGAACATTCGTTTGGCGAGGGGGAATGTATAGCACAAGGTAGATGGTGCTTTGTTACCCTTGAATTGTTATATTGGTGACCACTCAATGGTGCTACGTGTGGGCATTGCTACGTGTGGTCATTTTTACGTGTGGGCATTGTTACGTGTAGTCATTGTTACGTGTAGTCATTGTTACGTGTGGGTATTGTTACGTGTGGGTATTGTTACGTGTGGGTATTGCTACGTGTGGGCATTGTTACGTATGGGTATTGCTACAGTGTGGTCATTGTTACGTGTGGGTATTGCTACGTGTGGGCATTGTTACGTATTTGTATTGCTACGTGTAGTCATTGTTACGTGTGGGTATTGCTACGTGTGGGCATTGTTACGTATGGATATTGCTACGTGTGGGTATTGTTACGTGTGGGCATTGTTACATATTTGTATTGCTACGTGTGGTCATTGTTACGTATGGATATTGCTACGTATGGTAATTGTTACGTATAAGGGTTGCTACGTTTAAATAGAGGTCCCAACTTAAAAATAATAACTGTGTGTCTCCACTTAAATACCCACTAATGGACTTGACGGTGCTTCTAAGTTCAACATTTTCTAACTCACCCTATCATTATTCATTATTCATTAACCTTGACAAGCTCTAATACCTGATCTATTTAGAGTGACACCCGCCTCTTCTACAACGCCTTTGTTTTTGATTATTTATGATTAGGAATCCTGAAAAACATTTTAGTAATTTAAATTTAATAAATGGATAGCAGATTTCGAAGAATTCAGAGAGTGGAAGCAAAGTTTATAAATAAAGTCAGTAAATAATAAAAACCGAGTGTATTTATTTGGTATCTTTGGTAAATGTGACGGTAAATAGTTTAAAACTTCGGCTAAGATATTTATAGCGTAGGCTGACTTACTGATCTCTGGCCCAGATATGAATTCAGTTCTAAAGTCCGTGGTTAAGGAGTTTATAGAAAAAAAAGGTTGTTCACAAAACCAAAATTGTATTGAAGAATATTTCGCTAACATATACATATTTAACTTGATTTTAACAAGACAATACCAACATAAATACATGAATCCATATAAAGTTTAATTAAATCAACATAACACACACCTGCTTCGATGGCCCCGTGGTCTAACGCGCTATTCTCGTGTTGGACTAGACTACTGAGGACAGGGAAATTAGGGTTCAATCCCGGTCGGGTGCACTGAAGGTGGGTTTTTCCAAAACGGTTTTCCACTCTACCTTCGTGCAAATGCGGTGCATTCAATCTAAATTGAGCCTTCTTAACCCATTAGTATAATTAATACGTGAGAGTTCAACCCGAACGGGTAGCAATACACAGTGCTAAAAACATACACAAAAAACATGTCACATACATACGTATAAATAAGCATGCATATACTTACTGTACATATTTACATAGGGCTACATGTACTGTGTATGTATATATATATATATATACATACACAGTACATGTAGCCCTATGTAAATATGTACAGTAAGTATATGCATGCTTATTTATACGTATGTATGTGACATGTTTTTTGTGTATGTTTTTAGCACTGTGTATTGCTACCAGTTCGGGTTGAACTCTCACGTATATATATATATATATATACAGCTATACATATTATGTTAGATAGCCAAGCTGTTATATTTGTTAATTACGGTTAAAGCCGCATTTAAACATAATATTCTTTAAATTAAAAATTACACCAGAGCACGGGAATCGATCCCCGTACCTTTAGATTAGTACGTCAATGCTCTGACCACTGGGCTATTCAAGATTCATTCTTCACTTATCTGATAGCTCGTGATCTAATCGATCGCTCTAATGTAGCTGACGATCTACGCACGTCCATCACAGACTCTGTCTTCAAACATGAGTGAAGAATTACCCTGGGCCACAGACAAGTAATATACCCAGACACTCAACCTCCTGGTTAAAATAGTTGCGCTCCTTTTGGCAGCTTGAGTCCTTCACCACTAGGATCGCTGGGGTTAGTCCTATCATCACCCAGCAGCGACACTAGCGAAGCCCGGTGTTGAAGGACTCAAGCCCGCGAAAAGAGAGCAGCGAAACCACCGTCAGGTTGAGAGTCTGTTTCTTACTTGTCTGTGGTCTGGGCGCGGGAAGACTCTGGGATATCTCACTGGTTAGAGCATTGGCGTACTAAGCCAAAGGTCCGGGCTCGATTCCCGTGTCATTTTTCAATTTAAAAATTAACCGTTTGGATATACCCGCATATCCACCACAAAGCTACAGCAAAGGGAACCAGGCCAGGCGAGGTCGCTATTCTTCAGATTGAACGAAGAGCACAGACTTTTGACAATAATGTGGATTTTGGTGTTTTTATATTCCCCGCCTGTGAAGTGGCCTAACTAGCCAGGCTTTGTCCGTGTATTTAGCTCTTTACAAAACAACAAACAAGGTTAACAATACAAAGAATTGAATGAATTACAGCCACATCGTCAAAAATATTTTCAGTAAATGTTTTGTTAATTTAGATTTTGAGTTTGTAATTAATTTTGTTTGTTTTGTTTTTCGAATCTTTTCAATTAAATTAAGTTTGTCAGATCCTAGCCCTTTTAATGATTATACTATCATGATCAATTAATTTATTATTATTATTTAGAATATATTGCAACGTATTCATCTTTAAAGAAATATTACAAATAAACAAGACTACGATGTTATGCCTATTTACACTTTCAACAAGATAATGTTCATTTTATAATAATATACATAATTATTTTCTATATATGACGAAACAAGTTTAAATAATGTATTGCCCCCCCCCCCCTCCCTCCCTTTCCATGGGCCTAAT
This sequence comes from Timema monikensis, assembly GCA_902151445.1. Classification (NCBI taxonomy): domain Eukaryota; kingdom Metazoa; phylum Arthropoda; class Insecta; order Phasmatodea; family Timematidae; genus Timema; species Timema monikensis. Next base: position 21,847 of record CABFVZ010000744.1, read on the forward strand.
CTGTCAGGATATCTTGGGGGAAGGGTAGGGACGGTGGAAAATAGATAGTTGGGCTATAAATGATACTGATGGCTCTGTTTTTTGGGTTTATTGGTAGCACTAAGAGTTAATACAAAAATGTGATGTTAAAGAGATGTTACAAAAAGATATAAATACTTTGATGTGTGAGAAATGGCTTGGCGAGGAATACTTAGCTACAGACTCGACTGACAGACTCACGATCCCCCTTACAGACTCGAACCCGGTACCTGGGCACGGCGATTCCCCTCTGGCATAAGTACCCGATGTTCTAGTACATGTGGTCCCAATGACGGGCAAAGTGACTGCCTCTGAATAGATCTTAATGTGTCAGCCACGATAATACCAAATCAAAACCCTTTATTGTTCAATTCGACCCAGTTGCCGAGCACAGGGGAAAAGTTGTTATGAGTTGTCAGCTAAGTAGGGACAGTGTTAATGGTGAATATTGCTAAGTAGGGACAGTGTTAATGGTGGATATTATAAGTGTGGACAGTGTTAATGGTGGATATTATAAAGTGTGGACAGTGTTAATGGTGGATATTTCTACGTGTGGACAGTGTTAATGGTGGATATTTCTACGTGTGGACAGTGTTAATGGTGGATATTGCTTCGTGTAGAAATTGCTGGCCTAGTGACGGACTATAGCTCCAAGACAGTTGAAACCTGGGGCTAGTAACTAAGCATCTCACAATGATAAGCCGCTAAGCTGTATCCCTGAGGGTAGTAACTAAGCATCTCACAATGATAAGCCGCTAAGCTGTATCCCTGAGGGTAGTAACTAAGCATCTCACAATGATAAGCCACTAAGCTGTATCCCTGAGGGTAGTAACTAAGCATCTCACAATGATAAGCC
>CABFVZ010000744.1:31820-47437 GCA_902151445.1 Timema monikensis
AATAAAAACTTATATGGGATTAAATTCTATTTAGAAAAAAATTATATTCTTGAAAAAATTAATAATTAATATTAGGCCATCTACATATATATATAAAAATATATAGAAAATAAAAGTCATATAAGTTTCTGTTGAGACCTAAAATTTGACTGTCAGAAGTGACAGCTGCTAAACACATGTTTTTGCAGATCATATGGTTCGGCGGAGGGATACATAATTTGGTCTAGTTACTTTTCAGAGCTGTCAGATATCAGCTGTGAGCTGTCAGTCAGCACCAAAGAAGTGGTGTGGGACCTATAGGTATGAGGGATCTATACAGATGGTAGGTATGAGGTAAATTACAGATGGTAGGTATGAGGGATCTATACAGATGGTAGGTATGAAGGATCTATACCGGCGCGGACCGTGTGACCACCTTCCACCGGAAATAAATGTTCGGGAGCTTCCGAGTTTTGCTTTCATGGTAACCCCTGAGCACTGTAGTCATTGTTTACAACATTACGTGCAAGATAAACAATATTATAAACAACAAACATTCTTCTTAATTATCAGCTAACTTAAAACTTTATTCTTCGTAATTAATAGCTAACTTAACTTTATGAAAACCTATGCAAATAAAAATAAAAATACAAACTTATGTTGTAATAGAACTAATTCTATAATGAATATAAAGATTGTTTTCTTTTTTAGTTAATCTTACGCTTGGTTTACTAAAAGGCAGTGCGGTGCGGCTCGTGTAGGCATACCCTAAATAGAGTATGAGGTGGCCGTACGATGGGTCGGGACGCAAGCTCTCTTTTATCTGGAGAAACGTACGGACATTTGGTACGAGATGAGATACTATGTCAGCTTGTCGGTGTTTGATACAACAATATATCCTAGATGCTAGAACAATCAATATGAGTCCAGTCACAGGTAGAGAGTGATAAAGATCCAATATAATTATAACCAATGAATGGAAAGTCAAGCTTTGTATGAAGTTCCCGTTAAATGAGAGCTGTCAACCAACTGTTGGTGGAGATAAGAGTTCAAATATGGAGGGAGGGTCACACATGGCTGTGCCTGCCACATGTGTGGATTACATACATACACATACGGCGTATTATTATATATTGACTGATACAGTACTAGGAGAGGATGTTGTCAGTATTAGGAGAGGATGTTATCAGTACTAGAAGAGGATGTTATCAGTATTAGGAGAGGATGTTATCAGTACTAGGAGAGGATGTTATCAGTACTAGGAGAGTATGTTGTCAGTACTAGGAGAGTATGTTGTCAGTATTAGGAGAGGAGGACTTATTTTAACAATCTGCGGGAAGAATTTACTTCCAAATTCATTGCAACTTTATTTTAAGCCTCTATTGAAAATGGCAGAGAATACTGTTAATATTTCTAAACAAACTTGTTATAAGCTAGCTGGTGACCTGGTGGTCTAGGGGTACGGTGTCAGACTTCTGTGCTGGCGGCCGGGGTTCGATCCTCGGTAGGTCCTCCATTTCATCTCACAATCACCCTACCATTACACATTAGCGTAAGTGCATATAACCCGAACGGGTAGTAAGACGCGGTGCTAATAATAATATAAGCTAGCAATTATATATTAGGATTGGCATTTTTTTTTTTCTTTTCAAACAACAATATTCAAGATTAAATACAGATTACTTTTCTTTAGTATTAGTTTAAAACATTCGTGGCACTAATCACACATTTAATTAAACTTTAAAACATAGTTTAAAACTGTATTTATCTTAAACGCCATATTCGGTCTTTGGATTTAAAGAAAGATTCTATAGTTTGTTGTTTTGTTTTATGATAATGAAATAAATGCCGTGGAGTTATACGAATGTTAAGTTTAGTCTAGTCCCTGTAAGTGATAGCTTTGTTACCATTAAAACTCACTCCTGATTGAAACAAATGTTGTGCGTGCAAGATGTGTGGTAATTATCTCCCTCTAGGCGCTGTCGTACGTGGGCGAATACATCTCAAGAGCAGCAATGAAGATCTCAAGAGCAGCAATGAAGATCTCAAGAGCAGCAATGAAGATCTCAGGATGAAAATGTCACGGAAATGTAAACGCACTCAACTGTTAATAAACTACAAAAAGCTAAACAGAAAGATCCTAAGCAAATAACATCTTCTTGGAAAGGAATCTAACGTTCGAATTTGACTATTTATATCAGGGGTCTTTAATCCACGGAAACATTTATATCGGGGGTCTTTAACCCACGACAATATTTATATCGGGGTCTTTAACCCGCGGCAACATTTATATCGGGGTTTTTAAACCACGGCAACATTTATATCGGGGGTATTTAACCCACGGCAATATTTATATCGGTGGTATTAACCCACGGCAATATTTATATGAGGGGTCTTTAACCCGCAGCAACATTTTTTGGGCCCCATTTGCTTTTGAAAAATGCATAATTATTTTCAGAGAAAATTGACTAATACATACATATATATATTACGTAGTAAAATAAATACGTATTTTATAAACGATTTTTTTGCTTTTTGCATGAAGAAAAGTATTGCGTTTTAATACGAAATTAATGTACTTTGAGCCGTCAAATGACAACTCTAGTAGACAAGACGAATCACACCACCTCCTGCTGTGAAACAACAGAGAACAAACCTCCGCAGAAATCCTAATCCTAGTGTGAGTATAAGAATGAGCTGATACAAGTGTTCAATCCTAATATTGTGGGTACAGTATTGCAAGCTGCAAGCCAACAAGGGACAGAAACTTTGGCCATTCGGCAAAGAAAGGTTGGAAACCCCTGGTTTATATGAACAAAAAACAAAAAACACAAATTAAACATTATCATACTAAAAGGGGATAATAGTTCCTCCGCTCCTCCTTTAGTACGGGGCAACCCGCCACGTCCTAGTCCTCACACATCACTCAGTTAGAATTGATCGCGTGCGACACGAGTGAAGTATTTAACCAACGTGACAACATCGTTCTTATTTAGAAGAATTTTAAATTGAATAAACATCGCGATTTGGTTAGTGGTGAAAGTTGGCTGAGTTTTCCTCTTGCTGTTTTTTTACTTGATCTTGGCTTATTGATTGCAACCAGGATATAAGGTTTTAACAACTGTTGAGTTATGTTCTGGGCGAGTCTGATGGTAGGCTCATAACAGAGAGTAATGACCACCACAATCAAGGGCTGAATTTATGACGAGCTTACACTGAAACGACAAACAGTAAATGTCGCTGCCAGACGGAAAGCCACAGAAAATATCAGCGAACAGCCACTAAGAATCATTAGATCGTGTGTTGATGACACCTCGGATCTACGGTTGGATGATGGAGGAAACATTGGAGAATGTATCTATGACGCGAGAAGGGAGGTTATGCCAAAATTCCCGACTAACATCGATGAAGTTTACATCGCAGTTGCTCAAATGTATCCGCTAACCAAGAGAGGTGAAGATGTGGTTCTTTTGATAAGATCGGTGGATAGTTTGTTGATTTTTGGCACTTCTTATGACCTTACATTTTTAACGGATCTACAAACTGTTTATAGTGAAGGAACATTTGAATATTTTCCAAACTATTTCTTCCAACTACTCACTCTTCGTTGATATTTTAACGGATCTTATTTTCCTTTGAAAAACAATGAATCAACAATCCACGCTAAATATTTCGAGTCAATTAGTATACTTTGATCAGAATGTCATCGGCCCTTTCATCCTCGTGGTGAGATCGTTGTGGACTTTGAACCAACCATATGCTGTGCCAATAATTTGTCCCAACACTAAGGTTTCCAGGTGTAGTTTTCATTTTACCCAAACTTGGTGGAGGAAGGGCCAAATTTTAGGTTTGTTAATAGATGACAAGCCTGGGTGTAGTGATGTTCTGACATGCTTTTCTGAGATGCGTCCGAAGTTGAATACTGTTTTGTCTTTGAACTGCTCTGGCACCAACTGATGAACGCTTAACCAAGTTCATGGATTAGTTAACGGACGCGTACATCTCTCCTGAAGCAACCTTTCCACCAACCGTATGGGCCGAGTCTTCTGCCACGCTGACAAGAACCAACAACGTATGGGCTGAGTCTTCTGCCACGTTGACAAGAACCAACAACGTATGGGCCGGGTCTTCTGCCACGCTGACAAGAACCAACAACGCATGGGCCGAGTCTTCTGCCACGCTGACAAGAACCAACAACGTATGGGCCGAGTCTTCTGCCACGCTAACAAGAACCAACAACGTATGGGCCGAGTCTTCTGCCACGCTGACAAGAACCAACAACGTATGGGCCGGGTCTTCTGCCACGCTGACAAGAACCAACAACGCATGGGCCGAGTCTTCTGCCACGCTAACAAGAACCAACAACGTATGTGAAGTCTTCCACTCGCACTTAAGTGAATCATTTTATTTTTATCTCCCTCCGATTGTAATTTTTATTCAAGCCTTCTTCAGATCGACACACATACTAAGTGCAATATTGTAATCATAGACCTCCCTACCGGTCCAGTAAATGTAAGGAAAAGATGGCGTTTATTGAAAATAGGTTGTGTGAATATAGGAACGGAAAATATTCCACCTTCAATTTACTGTGGTTGTTTAGGGTCACTACACTAAAAAGAAGAAGTGAGTTTTATTTTTGACTTTTTATTTTGGATTGAAGTGGTTTTTGACATAGACAAATAATGTATGTTACTTTTACATTTTTTGTAAATAAATGCTGGTGATTCCTGCCTGGTTGGGGACGAGTAGTGTTCTTGATATTTACCTGGTTCTAAAACTTGGAGACGAGACCGCCTACGGTCCTTATCGTACTTTACCTTGAGAGGTATTAAATTAGGGACGAGCCGTGTCATCATCTTTACGTAGGACACCTCCATTCCAAGAGTGCATTTGATATTTTCTCTTTTACACCTTTTGTTCACTCACGTTGAATACCGTCTTACTGTGAATTCACTCACACGTTCGCTGTAAAACGAGAGTAGAGCTTATATTTGGTCACGTGACAGATCTAATCCAATCCCAAGAAGTCCGCGTGGCCAGTGTAGCCCGCACTGCTCGAGTAGAAATCATTAATTTTCAACTTTCCCAGCGCTTCTACATAAAACCCGAAAAGAAGACGCGATCAGCGCATGCGCAAACTTTAAAACTTGCGTTATTTATAAACACATCACATTATCACGATGGAGTATCTAAAAAGTGATGATTCAAAAGAAAGATTGGTCAATTTAGTCAATTTAGCGTCTATACATTTTCACATTTTGTTCTTCTTCTATAGCTACAAGCAATGCTATTTACTTTTTTCTATAAATAATATTGATGACTGCTCAAGGGTTATCAACACACAATATTGAAGGCAAACAGCTGATTGTAATATCTACGTTTTTATGTTTGACGTTTCAATGCATCATGGATAAATACCAACTGCACCACTAAGAGGTGCGCGCTCACTGTGCTACTTTCAAATTTCAGCGTACGTGTGAATTCACCTTTAGTCATTTATAATAATTGGAGTAGAGTAAGTTAACTGAGCATGTTCTGATTTCTGAGGCTTCACTATAATATGCCGCCATTTCAATCTATGGACGTGGCATGATTTAGTGAAAGTGGGTGCAAATAAACGGCGCCATTTCACTCTCAAACTGTGCCTGCGCTGTTCAGGAGCAGCTCTCAAAGTTGCGTCGGCGCACTTTTTGACACCGTTTAGCGACTCGGGTCCATCGAGTGCTGACTGTGTGTGTCCAGGACTTGAGTCTTGTCAGCTGACGTCAGCAAACCTCCAACACGGGGAGATAAGGATACTTCTTGCCTTCTGTTTGGAACTATCAGAATATTAAATTTGTACTTAGAGTGTGATTATTTGAATCGATGATAATATTTAAACTAATTCTCAACCCAGGGCCGTACGCACGGGGGAGGGGGTTACAGTGGGGGGTTGGAGGTCCTAACCCCCTCCCCATTGAGAACAAATTTACACTAGATAAAACAATATCAATATGGTGGGTGGGGATATTTGGATCAAGGGGCTATCAGAATCAAAATAATGATTCAAGCTACTACGCAACTATTCTGCACATATCTTTTGGTGTTTAGTTCTTCTAATTTATTGAATGATCTACTGGCTGTAAATTAGTATACAAAAATTATGATTTTAAACGTTTATATAGCTGAAAAAATTGTTTTACGAGATCAATCGAAGTGAGATTGACATACTTTTCCTAGTGATGTAAATAATTGTCTTTGCGTTGTAAGGTCTTACCCTCTTATAGTTGTTGATTTCGAAGAATTTTTTTTAAACCTATAACTTAGTCTTCTGGGCTCATCCCAAATAAGTTTGAGCGTATTCTATTGGAAAATAATAGAGTTATTTTATATTGAAAAATAGTTTGCTTCCGGGGTTATTTGAATCAATTTTAAGGGGCTATTTGAATCATTATTTTCTTAGGTTTTTATTTATTTTTAGAATATAACATTAATTATTTATCTCTTTCTGACACTTCGTAGAATGAGCTTATAAGCTGTCATATTATCATTGTTGTTGGATTAGAAAATAAAAACTTTTGAATTAAATTTTAAAAACAAACTAAACATATTAACATACTACACATTATTCCTGACTAGTACTCAAAGCTTGAAGAATATCTCTAAAATACTTAGAAGTGCTCTAGTTGTAAGTTGTAGTTTGGACAGCCCTGTTAAACACCGACCTAACGGGCTAACCCTATAGCGGTGATCTTGAAGGGAGAGAGAGGGGGTAAAAGGGTTTCAGTATTTTGCCGGACCACCTCAGACAGTTGAGTGAAAGTTTAGTTGATGGATCGGTGAGTCTCGGTTTGGTTTAGTGATACTGTGTTTGAATCTATAAACAGTTAATTGTTGTTTAGTAATACTGAATCCTCGTGATTACCCCCACCTAGTATATTAACATCTTAACCATTTTTACAATATTTAAATACAATATAACTTAAACTTGTATATTTATCTAAGTTATTTTTGTGTTTTGATTTAGTTTTAAAATATGATGTTGGATGGTTCGAGAGAAAGAGAGAGAGAGAGAGAAAAAAGATACCAACAATGGTCCAAAGAGGGAATGACCCAGGCCCCAGACAGTGCACTGGAGTGTCGGAGCAGCTGCATCCCATTTCAAGGCACCGTTCAGTACACGGCAAAGAAGAGTTCGGGCGGCTAACTAGACTACTTAAAACCGCTGATGGGCTCCACCAAGATGGAACCAATTGTAACACAAAAGTCAAAAGGCCATCCTACAGTCCTATCCTTCGAGCAGGAGAGAGCCCTAGTAGAAAGATTAAAAGTTATTTGTAATCGTGGTTTTGGTCATTCATCGGAAAGCGTGCGTAAAGCTGCGTTCCAGTTTGCTAAGTCTCTTAACATCAAGACCCTTTGGAATGATTATGTATAACAAAATTGCAGGAAAGGATTGATTTCTTTCTTTCATGAAACGACATAAAGATATCTCCCTAAGAAATCCAGAAGGTTTGTCAAAATCTCGCGCTGAGGGAATGAATAGAAATGCAGTAGAAGAATTTTACAAATTACTAAATGATGTCACAGTTGATCTTGGAATCCATGTTCAGCCATAATTTGTGTTCAACATGGATGAAACTGGTTACAACAAACCATCTAAAATAGCATCAGAGAAAGGGAAGAGAGGGGTAGTTTCATTAACAAGCTTAGAGAGAGGTGAACACGTGACCGTTGTAGCATTCTGCAGCAAGATTGGGGTTTTTATGCACCCAGTCGCGATGTTCAAAGGAAAAAGGATGAAAGAGGAATTTAACATTGGAATTACTAATATCAGAGAGTGGATACATGAATGAAGACTTGTTCCTAAAATGGCTGCAACATTTTCAAAAACACCGATCTTCTGGGAAATGCCTGCTTATTTTAGATGACCACTCATCACACCACATTCTTAAGTGTCTTGAGTTTTGTTTACACAGCGAAATAGAGCTACTGTGCCTTACACCTCACACCATGCACGTTCTGAAGCCTCTTGATAGGTCATTTTTTAAACCCCTAAAAGCTTTTTATAATCAAGAAACTAATTCATTCATTCAAAACAACTAAAAAAGTTCAATCACCAAATTAACCTTCGGCAGACTGCTAAATGCTGTTTGGATCAAAGGAGCAATTGTTGGGAATGCGGTCAAAGGTTTAGAATGAACAGGGATAGTCCCATTCCCTTACAATTGCGATAAAGTGCCTGAAGAAAAAATTCTTCCTTCACACACCTTTGTTGCAGATAGGCCTATAGGAGAACCGGAAACTCCACGTGACACTGCAGGGCTATCAACCAGACAACAAACATTTACCATTACTTTTTCTCAAATATTACCAACACCGGTCAACACCAAAGAGCCTACAGTCTAACATCACAAGACAATGTTGATAAAGTAAGATCGAAAAGAGTTTTACTGGTATGACCTTGAAATACCGAGTCTCTAAAAAGGCTAAAAGACGTATTTTATCTGAGTTGGCCACACCCAGCAACTCAGATGAAGACTATAATGTCGATAATATTTTTGACAATGAAGAAAAAGAATAAAATGCACCATGTGGTTTTTGTAGAGTTACTTATCTTGACAAAAAAAGTCAAGTGGAAAATGAAACTGGATTCGGTGTCAAATCTGCAAATCGTGGTTTCATGAAGTATGTGTTGGGGCCTTTGGAAAAAAAAAACAGTTTAAGGCCCTGCCTACCCTCTCTGGCGGTGTGTTGAGCTTTCAGCTCTCAAAATAGATGGCGTTGCTAACGTTATACAAACTAGTGATTTCCAGCCATCAGGTTGGCAGCATTACTGGTTTGTTTAAACAATTGGGAGGGTGGCTGACCGCGACCGGTAATCAGTAAAGGCCGCAAGCAAACTTTTCCCAGTTCTGATAGAGATAAGAAGGGTGGTGCAGGACTGTAAAGTGTGTAGGCGACCAAGTTGGACTAAACGTGGGGAGATAAAACGTCAAGATACAATCACACTCTCGAGCAGAAAAATTAGCTAATCCATCCCAGCCAGCTAGACGCTTCTCTCTGGGGGTTCAAATCCCTGCTGAGGGTATTTTGGGGAGATCTTATTCAAACGTTTCCTTCTACTCTCCCACTAAAATGTGGGTACATTTCTTTAGTTAATTCTGCCTGTTTAGGTATGAACTAATTATGCCAGTGGGTTAGGGATGAATACGTTTCAATTTAGAGAAAGTGTACCCGTATTCGCGTGGAGAGAGAGTGGAAAAATATTTAGGAAACATCACTCAATCATGATTGAGTCACGATCTCCCATTCATTGGCAGATTAGTCTATTGCGATAGTGACGTCTTAGACCATGTGGCCACCAAAGTGGGATATTACCAATCCTCATGTCTAAAAATAACTAAACGATTAAAATAACATGACTTACCAAATACTTTAAAAATTACGTAGGCTAGAGAGGTGGGAGGGAACTTACGTGAGGGAGGGAGGATCTAAAATCATGTAAAAAAGCCTTACGTAGTTTAAGGATGACCCCTTTGCAATAAAAACTATGGTCCATATAAACAAGGCCTATCAGCCGGGTCATGTTGTTGAGCACAGTAGAAACGAACTAAGGTCATTGCTTTATAAATCACCTTTTTAAAAACGTCTTGAACTATTTTTTTCAAATAAATATCTGGGCAGGGTAGTGATAAATAATACTGTATACTTATTTTACAGATTTTTTTTTATTTAAGGTAAAATTAGAGATAACTCATTTTGGAAGAGTTTGTCACTAACGATAATAAATAACCTATACGGGAGAGTATGTAGCTTACGATTTTGTCGTCCCATTTATTTGAGTTTATTAGTAAGCAGGTAAAATAAAAATAACTCAAATTTAATGTGCTAAATTTAGCCACTGTTCTTTGATTAATTTTTAAACATTAAATGCTAAAGAGGCAATAAAATATTTTAAAAGCAGTTTCATTTCGAAGACTAGAACAATTTTGACCATAAATATATCTGTTATTTTAATACTAATTGGGTAGTAATGAGGAAGGAAGCATTTGAGAGGTTATTTACCAGCATTTTTATGTAAGGAGATGGGGAAACAATTTAGGAAAAACTACCCTAAGTAGACCCGACCAGGATTTTAACTCCAAGCGCTCCGCTATCAGCAGGCCAATTTAACATTGGAGTGACGCCTTAGACCACTCGGCCATTGAAGTGGGTATCTGTTATTTAATACGGTGTTTACAGTTTTCAAACATCTATAGGATTTACACAATTTTCCAGAAATAAATGTTTTTGGGAATAATGTTTCATCCTATTGGTAGATTTTAACTTTAGTAATATCTCCATGGTGTCATCCTGCAAGCAGGCTATACCACTCGAGAGGCTGCCGTATGTTGGCGAAGATAGTGCCAACATTTTCGAGTTGAGGGTGTCATGTGGTCAGCACAACAAACCCTCCAGCCTTCTATCTCAGTTTTCTAGACTGAAGCGCTACTTATTCATTCAAGTAGCTACTCATTTGTCCTCACGAGGTTGATTTTGGTTCCGTTTCAGACCCACTGCTTCGCAGGTAGAATTGGAAGCACTGGGGGTCGAACCCGGGACTTCGGGACCTGAAGCCAGTAAATCTGACCACTGTACCACAGAGGCTGTCGGGTATCAACTATTTACTTACTTTGTGGCATTGATAACACAAAAGTAAATTAACTTTAATGGTTTTAAATATATTTTACTTATCATCGACTCGCTATGACTGAGCACTGAGTGCGTAAATTAATCAGATCTAGTAACTTTGCCAGTTCGATTCCCTGTAAGGTTGAAATTACTTAGTACTAGCGTGATACGAACTCGGCCAAGGCACAAGAGATTTTGAACATACTATAAGTTCGTTACAGAGTGTTAGTAACATTTACTTTCAGCTAAGAGCTTTTTTAGAAAAAGTACTTGAAACATCTGAATAATCGCTACATTGTTATATGTTATTTTATGTTATTTGTATCTTAATTTTAATATCATTTCTACAGTAAATAAAATAGTATCGCTACTCATCCGTTGTACTTAAATTAGTAAATACAGATAGCCTAAGCGCTAGTAATATGATACTATTAAACAAAACTTGCCCTTTACTACAAGCAGTTAAATAATCAATTATGTCTTTGAGTTTCTTTGTGCGCCCTTTCTTCCATCGACCCATGCTTCACAAACTTGTTATTCACAAGGATATAAAATAATATTGTATAAATACTTTTCCACCTCAAAATTTATACAATCCATTGTATCTTGTTCGAAAGCAAAAATAGTCACATTTTATTAATTATATAAAAATAATCATCGTGTGTACTTATTGTTCGGAATTCGATACATTTCTTCTGAAAATAGCGCACAAACTGAAATAATGCAACAGATTCAAATTAAAAGTAATCACATTTAACAAGCTAATAAAATAAAATTAACATATTCACACTTTGAGTACAAAAACTTCGTTCATTAATTTTTTGAAAAATAACTTATTCCAAGACCGTAAAATAAATATAGTACATAAAAATATACTGAGAACGTCTCCAAATTACATTTAGACCAAATTTTATTTAAAATAACTATGTTTGATATGAGCAGGAATGTTTATTTTTAATTATTATAATAGTTGATTAAAAATTCAGTGTACAGTAGTTTTCATAAACTCAATATTAACACTTATTACAACGTGTAAGGTGACCTGGTGGTCTAGGGGTAAGGTGTCAGACTTCTATGCTGGCGGCCGGGGTTCAATCCTCGGTCCCGGCAAAGATTTATCTGATTACCAAACCCTTCCTTCACCTCTGACAAGACATCTTGTGAATGTGGGGAATGCCAGGCCTCCACCGTGGTTCGGATTCCACGTTAAACTGTAGGTCCTTCATTTCATCTCACAATCACCCTACCATTACACATTAGCGTAAGTGCGTATAACCCGAACGGGTAGTAAGACGCGGTGCTAATAATAATAATANCACAATCACCCTACCATTACACATTAGCGTAAGAGCGTATAACCCGAACGGGTAGTAAGACTCGGTGCTAATAATAATAATAATAATAATAATACAACGTGTAATTCTCAAGAATGAGAAAACCCGTGAAAGAATGTAGGATAAGAGTGAATAATTTTACATGTTTTACTGCCTCAGGTAAATAAGGGCTAATGTCATAAAACTTTGTGTGTGGAGAAGCGTGTGGTTTTTTCTTTGAAAATAATATATCACTCGAGTAATAATCTCATTGAAGTAAGTTGGGACCAACTATATTTATTCACACAGCAGTTAGACTTTGTGAGTATTTTAGTTACTTAATATATTAAGATGTTTATATTTAATTACGCAAATTTTTACAACTGGACATTGGCCCTTCTTATCCCAATGCACATGGTATTAATGTTTTTTTGACTCAAGAAGGTCAAAGAGATTATATTGTATTTATATTCATATTAACTTTAGTAAGGAGAAATTGATTGAGAATATTATGTAAGGAACGAGCTTGTGAGAATATTAGATCTAATATTCTCACAAGCTCGTTCCTTACATAATATTCTCAAAGAGATTAGCTTAACCCTCCATTGCCGCCTGAATTCCGATACAGCAGGTTAGCCAACGCTTGCAAAACGATACTAGCTGATAAATGGTTAATGATCATACTAACGGCACCTATTATCAGCTAAGACAACTAGTTGCAGAAGGAAAAGTTATATTTAAAACTATGTATTCTTACTAAAGTGTCGACTTGCGAGTCGTTAGAGCTCAATATCGTCGTGATTATTGAACCAACCCAAATTAAAAAATATGTCTAAAAAGAAAAAGAAATTATTCATTAAATAATATGTTATAAACAAACACTCTAGCTTAATTGAACAAAGAAAATAAATAAATCGATTAATAATTTTTGTTTGCCCATTTAAAATGCATTGAAATGGAAACATTTTAACGAAAATATTTCAATAACTATTTTTAGCATGGTTTGAAAATTCAATAAGAATTATGAAAGATGCCCAGATATGTTACTAAAATAAATAAAAAACAACAATGTTGAATTATTAAATATTTTTTTAAAAACATTTTTTGTTTAGAACCGTACATTTATGGGTAGGCTCAGCCTTAAGTGTGGAAAATGCATACAAATATTCTGTTTGCATCTAGTAGTATACACATTTAATAAAAAAAAAATTAAACTGGCTATACTCATGGTAAAATATCAAAATAAACGTGTGATTCAAATAACCCCATCCCTGATCCAAATAGCCCCACCCTACCATATAATGAGACGAGAACAACTGTTCCAGCGAGAAGCAATATTTTGAACACTCCTCTCTGAAGTATGTCTTGTACCAGCTGTTGGTACCATGAAGTATGTCTTGTACCAGCTGTTGGTACCATGAAGTATGTCTTGTACCAGCTGTTGGTACCATGAATGCTACGGCCCTGCCTGATATAATTCTCGTATAGAAACTCGCACAGCGACGACTCCAGGTTATAAAATGTACGTACATTGAGCACTTCTCAAAACACGGTTTCTTTTTTCTCTGATAAAGTTGGAGATCTGATAATGTTTGATTGTGTGAAAGGTTGAGTCCCCCACCCTCATTTTCCAAAATTGTGCACTTTTCAAATAACCTAGCTATTCCCTGGCAGTGAGAAGGGGCTGGTTGGGTAGTAACTCAGCTATTCCCTGGCAGTGAGAAGGGGGTGGTCTGGGTAGTAACTCAGCTATTCCCTAGCAGTGAGAAGGGGGTGGTCTGGGTAGTAACTCAGCTATTCCCTGGCAGTGAGAAGGGGGTGGTCTGGGTAGTAGCCTAGCTATTCCCTGGCAGTGAGAAGGGGGTGGTCTGGGTAGTAGCCTAGCTATTCCCTGGCAGTGAGAAGGGGGTGGTCTGGGTATTAACCCAGCTATTCCCTGGCAGTGAGAAGGGGCTGGTTGGGTAGTAACCCAGCTATTCCCTAGCAGTGAGAAGGGGGTGGTTGGGTAGTAACTCAGCTATTCCCAGCTATTACATCGACCTTGCCTAGAGTCAGATTCAGATAGGAAAACACTTTATTGACAGTTACAAAAGTTACTATTCTACACTAACACTAGTCTACACTAACACTAGCATTCACTATACACTAAACTCACAAGCATCCACACGCGTTAATACGAATGATATAAAATATATCAATTTTCTACCCTCAGGAATGTTGGTAACGTGTTCAGAAACCCTTTTAATGCTCAGAAAATGTTCAGAAACCGTATTAATCTTAAGAAAGTGTTCAGAATCTTTGCTAAGGCTCAGAGAGTGTTCAGAAACTGTGTTGATGTTAAGAAAGTGTTCAGAAACCGTGTTAATGTTAAGAAAGAGTTCAGAAACCGTGTTAATGTTAAGAAAGTGTTCAGAAACCGTGTTAATGTTAAGAAAGTGGTCATAAACCGTGTTAATGTTAAGAAAGTGGTCAGAATCTTTGCTAAGGCTCAGAGAGTGTTCAGAAACTGTGTTGATGTTAAGAAAGTGTTCAGAAACCGTGTTAATGTTAAGAAAGTGGTCAGAAACCGTGTTAATGTTAAGAAAGTGGTCAGAATCTTTGCTAATGCTCAGAAAGTGTTCAGAAACCGTGTTGATGTTAAGAAAGTGTTCAGAAACCGTGTTAATGTTAGGAAAGTGTTCAGAAGCCGTGTCAATATTCAGAAAGTGTTCAGAAACCTTGTTAATATCCATAAAGTGTTCAGAATCCTTGTCAATGTCCATAAAGTGTTCAGAAACCGTGTTAATGTTTAATACTGAAACCAAGGCCTGTCGTGAGTTTGGCGGGAAAGCTAGACGCGGGTTGACTACAAACAGGGGCAGACAGCCACCTGTTGAACACCATCCTCTTATGGAGATGTGAACCTCAACCAATGGTAGACGAGGGCAGCGCTATTCAAACGAGGACAAGTCGTCTGTAAACATTCTGACAGCCGATAAGGTCTTCAATTACAAAATTAAAAAGAAATTGGTCAACGTTGTATTGTTTGACGTTTTTAAATAGTTTTTCTATCAGCTTAATTATATTCATTTTATGTTAACACTAATTCACTTTCAATAGTTTTTGGTTTGACTCGATTGCAGGTAAGTTCTAAAGTTTACAAATTGTACAAAATAATAAGATAATTTCATCCTTAACAATGAGATTTATTGGAATTAATATCGAGATGCTAAGGATATCAAAGTATTATTACAATGCCATCTGAATTAATGTTGAAGTTATAGTTCAGGTGGTATTATAATATTATCTGAATGAATGTTGGAGTTATAGTTCAGGTGGTATTACAATGCCATCTGAATTAATGTTGAAGTTATAGTTCAGGTGGTATTATAATATTATCTGAATGAATGTTGAAGTTATAGTTCAGGTGGTATTACAAGGTTATCTGAATGGATATTAAAGTTATAGTTCGGGTGGTATTACAATGTATCTAAATGAATGTTGGAGTTATAGTTCAGGTGGTATTACAAGGTTATCTGAATGAATGTTTAAGTTATAGGTCAGGTGGTATTACAAGGTTATCTGAATGAATGTTGAAGTTATAGTTCAGGTGGTATTACAAGGTTATCTGAATGGATGTTGAAAATATAGTTCAGGTGGTATTACAATGTATCTGAATGAATGTTGGAGTTA
>CABFVZ010000744.1:58932-73936 GCA_902151445.1 Timema monikensis
AACTCTGCTCGTCTGACGCCAAGCCCGGCTCGTCACACCACACTCACGTACGAGCCAATAGCGAGCTAGCAATGAGCCGAGCCGCACCGATAGCCCTGGCGAGCCAAGCCTAACTCTGCTCGTCTGACGCCAAGCCCGGCTCGTCACACCACACTCACGTACGAGCCAATAGCGAGCTAGCAATGAGCCGAGCCGCACCGATAGCCCTGCCGAGCCAAGCCGAACTCTGCTCGTCTGACGCCAAGCCCGGCTCGTCACACCACACTCACGTACGAGCCAATAGCGAGCTAGCAATGAGCCGAGCCGCACCGATAGCCCTGGCGAGCCAAGCCTAACTCTGCTCGTCTGACGCCAAGCCCGGCTCGTCACACCACACTCACGTACGAGCCAATAGCGAGCTAGCAATGAGCCGAGCCGCACCGATAGCCCTGCCGAGCCAAGCCTAACTCTGCTCGTCTGACGCCAAGCCCGGCTCGTCACACCACACTCACGTACGAGCCAATAGCGAGCTAGCAATGAGCCGAGCCGCACCGATAGCCCTGGCGAGCCAAGCCTAACTCTGCTCGTCTGACGCCAAGCCCGGCTCGTCACACCACACTCACGTACGAGCCAATAGCGAGCTAGCAATGAGCCGAGCCGCACCGATAGCCCTGCCGAGCCAAGCCTAACTCTGCTCGTCTGACGCCAAGCCCGGCTCGTCACACCACACTCACGTACGAGCCAATAGCGAGCTAGCAATGAGCCGAGCCGCACCGATAGCCCTGGCGAGCCAAGCCTAACTCTGCTCGTCTGACGCCAAGCCCGGCTCGTCACACCACACTCACGTACGAGCCAATAGCGAGCTAGCAACGAGCCGAGGCGCACCGATGGCCCTGCCGAGCCAAGCCGAACTCTGCTCGTCTGACGCCAAGCCCGGCTCGTCACACCACACTTACGTACGAGCTAAGTTAGTTGGGACCCAAACCAAGCCGGACTCTTACTTGGATTTCAACCCGAGGCACGCGAAGTCATCCAAGGGGTAGTGGGCCTACGTAAAATCTAAAAAAACACATTAATTTATATACTCATATATATAAATTAACTATATATATAATATATAATATAATATATAATGCTCCTTATTTTGTTTGTAGTTTATTTTAGATGTAGATGATGTAATAATAAGTATAACTGGCATTATTCACCAACAACTGAGGGGGTCCCAAGTTGAAGATAAAACTATATCTAGGGGTACGCAAACAAAAGGTTGAGTAGCACCGCCTTAGACCATGCGCCCACCAAAGAGGGTGAGGTTTTTTTATTCCTAAAGTTCTTAGATTTCCCATCGGTTCCACAAAGTACCGCTATAATGCGTGATAACATTTCAAACATTGTCTTAGAAATAATTGATTCAGAAAAGGTCTCCAATCAAGAGAGAACTTGCTATTAATAGATTTTGATAAATTGTTTGATTTGTATTTTTTTAAACTACCGTTATTGAGTAATTTGGTCTTATTATGCGGGTTTGAAGGTAGTTCCATACACTATTGTACAAGCTGGAAGATAACTTTATACAAATCTATTGTGTTGGCAAGAAGATTAGGCAGGAGAACTTTTTTAGTTCGAATACCAAGGGATATCTAAAAACATTCGAAATATCCTAAATTCGAATTAATCATTTTTTATGAGTTTCTACGCAGCTGGTATACAATAAATCACTAATCTCAAATATGTCACATATAACCACAAACATGTTATATATGCTGTAGCCTATAATACACACATACACAATATAATTATAGTCTACATACATGATAAAACAAGTGAAATGTACCTAGACACAAAATATAACAATTTGGAAAAATTAATATACGGAGATTGTAGACTTGAATCATTGAGGACGTTCAACATGAAAGTTTACCTCCTCCCCCTCAACCCTCACTGGGCGTCACGTGACTACATCGTCACACAGAAGGGATGAAAGCTTACCTCCCTCCATGCTGGGCGTCACGTGACTACATCGTCACACAGAAGGGATGAAAGCTTACCCCCTTTCCATGCTGGGCGTCACGTGACTACATCGTCACACAGAAGGGATGAAAGCCGAGCGCCCAGCATATCCCCTAGTCTAGGCAACTTTATTTGACGTTCTTGGAATATTGGGGAAATTTAATAAATATCGTTTAGTTAGGTTTGATATAAGTACAGATTCAAACAAATTAACAATGTCTACGCTTCTATTTATCCAAATATTTCCATCTCAAATTCGAGGTAAATGTTATTTTTCCGGTGGATTTGAATAATAAGTTGTTGGAACGATCCAATCTTATCGTAGTGTATAATCCCAGCGTGGTGACTGAATGTAATCTAGCTCCAGTCCTGTTTACACCGGGCTCTGTAATGTATTCCCGGCAGCTGAAGTCGTCCATTCGAATGTCCGTCACTAAGATCCTTGGAATTGGCTCACACTAATTAGATAAATGTAACAACACACGTCGTGCGCTGAGGAAATTACATTAGTAGCGTACTCTAGAGTTAGTCAGGTCTATCACCCGGAGTAGAGCCTAGCGCGGCTTGATATCACTTGTAGGGAGGAGGGGTGAGTTGTCTCTTGTAGGGAGGAGAGGTGAGTTGTCTCTTGTAGGGAGGAGGGGTGAGTTGTCTCTTGTAGAGGAGGAGGGGTGAGTTGTCTCTTGTAGGGAGGAGGGGTGAGTTGTCCCTTGTGGGGAGGAAGGGTGAGTTGTTCCTTGTTGAGAAGAGAGGTGAGTTGTCCCTTGTTGAGAAGAGAGGTGAGTTGTACCTTGTTGGAAAGAGAGGTGAGTTGTCCCTTGTAGGGAATTGATGGCGGTGTATAACCAAATAAAACATAATTATGTATGATTGCATTTTATTATCAGCATGTTATTTAAACAGTTTTATATATCTTTAAAAAAAATTACATTTGTGAAAATATCGGCTTTTCCAAATGTTGAAATGTTAATCATTTATAAGCAGGGGCGGATTCACGCATAGGCCAAGTAGGCACGTGTCTACAGCGGCAGATGAAAAAAAAATACATATATATTTCTGCCAGTTAAAATAATTGTATGGCTTCATCGTGTGTGTGATTTTTGTGGTTTGCCGTATCTGCATGCCTACATGACAGAGTATCGCCTTAATTCACTGGCATTCGTCTTAATCGAAGGTCACTTATTGGATAAAAGGGATTTGTCTGGCATCATCGACCAGTTCGCTCGGCAGAAACCAAGGTGAAAGATAAAAGATAATATAGACTATATTCTTATTGTGTAAATACTAATATTTTATCTGTAGTAACATGTTCTACAGTCTATTAATGTAGACTTTATATTTTTAAATTATATAATATTTTAATTTTTGTGTTGTGATAGTGTAAGAATATTTGTTTCAATTTGTTAAGTCTTTGCTTAGATTCCTATTACCTATAAAACCTCAATATAATAAATAATCAAATAATGTAAGGACAGTTTATCTGTAATTCCACTTCATTCCACAGCACTTGTGTATATGGTGTATGTTTTAGAGGGTTAGAACTTAGAAACTAAGGTAGGAAAAGTGGGAGGTAAATCATGAAGCGCCACGGACGGCAGAGTCGTTAATCCACCCCTGTCTATAAGGTCTCAAATATTTAAAGGATTAGGAAAAAAACAAATGATTTTAAGAATAGTTTTGTTGACACAAGACGCCAAATTATCACTCACAACTTTTAAAATTTGAATATTATCCGAGTTACTTGTTTGAACTATCAATTATATCTATCTGCTTCAGTGGCGGCATGGTCTAAGGTGCCACTCTTGCACTAGACTAGTCTGTCGATGACAGGGAGATCAGGGTTCGAATCCCCGTTGGATGTACTGAGTTTTTCCCCCAAAATGATTTTCCACTCTTAATGCGGATACACTTCCTCTAAATTCAACCTTCCCCTCTCTAATTCATGAGAGTAATTAGTACTGTAGGCCCGCATAGCCTGAACAGGTAGAAAGACCCGGTGCTAGCTCAAAGATTGTGAGAATCATGTCACCTAAGTGAGACACGAAACGTAAGTCACAGATAATCTCACCAAACAATGTAGAAAGTAAACTAATATGTTATTTAGAAACGGTCATATTTACATTTTTACCAAAATTCCCTTCTAGCCATTTTAAAATACTATAAAAGCTGCACATTCTTTGTGAAACTTTGAATTTCACGAGGTTCATCTATATCAACATAGTTGTGGGCGTTCCTTTAGAAACGGCCGTGGTTCGCATTTTCAAACAGATACATTAGCTCTCTGCATTTCCATCTCCAAAACATGTTTTTAATGTTGAGAAAGATAGCACCAAGGCCCCAATATTGACGTCACAGGCAATGCTCATGTTAACGTTAATGATCCTGGCGTTGTGTCAATAATATGCCCACTACTAATATTTCGGCGAAATACCCCACTTTCCAACGCTCGAAGCCCGGTCCGCCACCAGAGAGGCTTCCCACACCACGTCACTACTTCTTCGCGCGCGCGCCCGAGCGCCTGAAGCAACAAACACCCCGGTATTTAGGCGAGTTTTTTAGGTATTAAATCGGACTCTGCTTAAATTTCATTATATGAGAGTTGTAGATAAATTATTCGCGAACAAATAGCGCTTTGAAAAATCACTATATGACCATTATTGGCCGCTTCCAAGCAGTTTTTCGGGAACATCTTTTTTTACATACTTACGATTTCCGCAAAAAGTTATGATTATTTTTGCACTAAATTTTTATTCTAGGTAGGCACCGACAAGAGCTACAATTTAAGCCCTGAAACAGGTTCCTATAATAATTACAACCCCTGTAATTAAATGTCAAAAAATAGTAATTTTTCGCGATTTGAATTTATTGAAAAAAGTTGTGAACCGGTTTCAATCGACCAGGGCTCGTTTTTTCATTTTTTTTAAAGTGGTATCCAAGCTATTTTGTGTTTTTTTTAATGTTCACACCTTAAAAGTGAAAATACCAGTTTTTGGAACTTTTATGATTTTTTTTAAACATAAAGGCTACAAGCCGATTTAGTCCAAAGTATATACCGTACATTCAATTTCTACGATTTTTCTCCTAATTATCACGTTGAGAAAGTGGATGGTAAATTTATTTTAAGAAAATAACAATCTTACCTGGACTAAACAGAGATCACAACAAGAGATTGCCAACCGTTATAAACATTGAATTCATAGAAACTAAAATATTCTGTAATCCAGCGCTAGTGGCGCATGAAGAACGAACATATTTATTACAGTTCCAACATATTTCAATAAACCAAAAACAATAATTACCATTGCACCTGTTTAGACTTATTTTGAACTGTCCAAAAAACTAGTTTTGTTATGTGATTTGTCTCAAAGAGCAATAGAAGCTTTAATTCTTCACAGTAACCATCCAAATGCATACGCTTCAGCTACACTTATAGAAGTCAAAGTAATTATGCACAAATTGAGCGTGAAATACTTGCCAGTGTCTTCGAATTTTTAAAATTTCACCAATATATTTATGGTCACAGAGTAATTTTTGTACACACTGACCATAAGCCATTGAACCCTCTTTTCACCAAGCCTTTCTACATGATTACAGAGGCATATGTTGAGAATACAACCTTATGACTTAGAATTAATTTATTAACCAGGAAAGTGAAGGTTTCTTTCAGATAATGTGTCCCGAGCTCCTCTAATGGACACATTTCCTGAATTGGATGAAAATGTTAATGTATTGTACATGTCAATCTGTTAACTTCAAATTTGTAATTGTCTCCTGAAAGACTGGGAACCTTTCGAAATTAAACGAGTAGAGACCCTGTCTTGAAAATTCTATCTACATTTTATATCATTTTTCTAGCTTTGAATGTCCTTTAAACGAACCATTTCCTGTTAAGGTTCAACAATACTATTAATTTTTTGATGAAATTAGTGAAACAGATGGAATAGTTTTTAAAGGGGGATGTAAAATTGTTCCACAGTTAATTCGAAAGGAAATGCCAAAGGTTATTCACGAGGGTCATTTTGGAATAGCGAAAAGTGTGCAGTTGGCAAAAAGCTAATTATTTTTTACCAAATACGCTTAATGTTATTAAAAGTGTAGTCGTATCTTGCTCTGCTTGTCAATAATTCAATAATAATAATAATAATAATAATAATAATAATAATATTAATCATCCTTTACTGCTACAAAAAGTTAAAATGTTACCAATGAAAAAGTCGCGATTGATTTTACATAAACAATAGGAAAGAAATATTTAGTCTGTGTAAATTATAATTTAAAATATATGGATATAGTTTTACTTACTAGAGTATCAATGGCTTCAACAGTAATAAATAAAAACTAAAGCAAATTTTTGCTCATAGTGGTGTACCAGCTGTCATGGTTACTCATAATGGGCCACCTTTTAATCCACACGATTTCAAATATTTTGCTAAAATTTGGGATATAGAACATAAAACTAGTAGTCCACTTTACCACCAGGCTAATTTGAAAGGGTAATCCAAACCCTCAAAAATATAATTTTCAAAACATTTGAATCAAATTCAGATCCTTATATGACTCTTTTACAATATAGAACTACTCAGTTCCCTTGTCATTTGTTAATGTTTAGGCAATTATGTACAACACTACCTATTTTTGAACCAAACTAAAATCAAATTTAGTTGATATAAATTATTATAATAACAAACAAACAAATGGCAGAATATTTTAACAAAACCTATAAATTTCTGCCAGAACTTTAAGTGTATGATGAAGCATTGATTAAGAAAAAATCAGCTGATAAAAAATGGTCTGGAGGTCAAGTAATAAATACAAATCCACAACCAAGAACTCTGATAATTAACAGTTCCAGTGGTGTTTATATAATTTATAGAAGGAATAGCAGGGGCGGCTCGTCCCTAAGGCGCGGAGGCGCGCGCCCCCCCAACCCCACGAATCCCCAGTTCCTTTTAAAGTTTATCTTACCATAATAGTTTCAAGAAAAATATGTTTTTGGTTTAAGTAATAGCAGGCAATGTTTTTAAAATGGCATGCGGTTGGGCGCGAGGCGGTCAGCGCCTGATTGGAAACCAAACCTTCCCACCTCTTCACCTCTTATCTTCAAATGGCATGCAGTCGGGCGCGCGACGGTCAGCGCCTGACATATATTGAAACCAAACCTTCCCTCCCCTTAATCCGTTGTCCTCCTCCTGCTATAGCTAGTTAGCTAGCATTGCTTTGTCTTCTTTTGAAGGCGCACTCCCTTACGCGCCCTAAGGTTGAAAGCTTGTGAAATGTGTATAGCGTGAACCAGCAATAATTGATGTCAGTCATCTTGCGTGCTCCTGCATCTTGAGGATGTGTGTGGCGTGTGTGTTTATAATAATATTATGTAGGGTTATTTTAGGATAATGTTTATTTGAGTTATAATTATGTTTTAATACTTTTTGTAACTAGGCTTAATATGAATAGTTCAATTCAAGCGCTTAAGACAACGAATATTGCAAGATTAACTCTTGATCAAAAAAGAGAATTGAATTCATTAGGTAGGCCATGTCCTGAATTTTGTATGGAAAAAGTGAAAACATACATACCTATATATTTATGCACATTACACAGCTGCAGTTTTTCTACAACACATCCACGTCCTTTAGAGGAAGTTTTTTTTTATCTTTCCATCTTGTTTGTGATATTAATTTTTGAGTTTAACTATATGAATATTTAGCAAAACATATTCCGAAATTTGTGTCTTCTTTTAAATATATTCTTTAGAAATAATTTATTAATTAAACAGGCTGCACCCTCCAGCTTCTAAAGTGACGAGCCGCCACTGAGGAATAGACTACATTTTAGAAGATTTGTGCAAAATGGTTATCATGAAAATCGGCAGAAGGATGTATGTGACAAGAATAGTGTAAATTACAGTAATATTAACAGTAAAAGTAATTACATATTTATACCATCTCAGTCTTGCTTTCTCTACAACTTAAATATCAGTGCGTGCAGATAAACTAAGTTGTATAAAGACCTCCAACAATTGAGTTGAACTAATAATAAAGCATGTCATAACTTGTTAAGTTTTCACAAATAAAAGGTTGACCAGATTGTGTACTTACGTACAAATAAATGTGTTTCATCAGGACAGCTAAATAGTCGCTGGAAAAATAGTTGTTGGTGTGCACCTAGACAAATGCTATAAACTAATTTTAAAATGTCCATCCAGACAAAAATAAAGATTGTTAGGATGTTTATTAATTCAAGATCAAATATAGCCTTACACAGGTACCTTTATGAGTTTTTTTAGTAATAGCTACCATTTTTATAATATATTTACCTCAAGAGTAAGGATGGGTTCCAAGATACTATAAAATATATTTGAAAGCTGTAACCAGAAAAGTAAGCCATAATGGCCGTTTGTTGAATATCCTCTACTTAATAGACAAACCTTTATGTAAGAAGATATTTTGCTTTGTTGTTTCTTCTTTATTTGCAAACAAAACTACTAATAAAATAAGTATAAAGATTAGAAAAATCAGGAATATTGAGTTAAACATTACTTTTTTTGAACCGTATAATGCTATAAGTAATTGAATTTATAATACATTTACGTCTATTTCCATAAAAATAAAAATTTGGATAACTACTTTTTCCATGACATATTAAAAACTTAGCTGTGTTGAGAAATTTTTGACGTCACACGGCTACAGCTGCACAGTGCACGCAACACTTTATTTTTTTACTGAAAGACAAAACAAACTATGTTATTGTTAATTTAAACTAAAAATTTGCAATATCATAAAGTTCATTCGGGATTATGATTTATCAGTGATGTGCACTCTATTTGTAATACTATAGGCGCGTTCCCAATTAGTCTTGTTTTAAATACGTCTTTGTTATGGTGAATTGTGCTTTTATTTTGACAGTAATTCCCTCAGGGATGAGAACTCGTCTCGCTAACCTTGGTTTTTTATAACAGGTAATCGGAAGCAATTTTCCTTATGGTTTGCTCTTGTATTCGAAAGACGACACCTAAATATGCTATTAACCAAGTTTATGACCTAACATTTGTAAACAATGCGAGTGTCTTGAATTAGTTCCTCCAATTTCTTATTATTAGAGCAACCTTGTAAAAGTCATCATTTGACTGTCCATGTCCGACTGAACCTTGGCGACATGGTGTGATGGGGCCCCACATATTCCTGCTCTTCGCGGGGCTAACGATATCTCTGGGAGATGCAGCCCTCCAGCCTGCCCCTTGCGACAAGTCCCGCAAGGTGTTCACAGAAGGATGGGGGGTCATCACGGACGGTCCGTTTGGTTCCAACTACACCCAGGACTCCCACTGCGAGTGGCTCATCAAGGGTAATTAGCGGATTATATTTTCTTTTACGTCTGGTAAACAAATACATTCGTCCCTTGGTTGAAACAAAACTGTTGCTTATACACACTTCCATATTAATACCATACTTTATATATACTATGCTCTAGATTGAACCAGGCTAGCTTAGATTTACACAACTTTGGTTGGATATTGTTAGTTTCTTCTACAAGTAGGCCACCTATCTCTTTTTGGAATGCCTATTTTATGGAGGCAGTTTCTGTCTTTTTTGTTTTCATGCGTTGTAAATGTGGCAAGGTTTGTAAATATAATATTTATATAAATATAAAATATCGGCTATATACATCAAGGTCTTGATACAGGCCTATATTGTAATTTTTTTTCAAATCAATACATATACACATACACACACCTACACCATGTAAATGTTTGTGTATGTAAATTGTAAATTATAATTACTAGGTATTTCTAGGCCTATTATTTTGTATAAATAAAATTGATTTAATGATTTTAGTCAAGACGACTAAATTAAGTCCTTTTAGGCTACAATTCTGTTTCCCATATTCTATTTAAACATTTAACTTACATAGATAAGTACAAATTGTTAACACAACCGCGAACAGTGAAATAATAAAAAGTTAAATCAATACTCACGAATGTATTGAACATATATTAAGATTGATGCTAGATACAAACTTCAAACAAGAAGATTCCTCAGTCATCACTCAATGTCTCATTATCTTCATCTTGGGCCAACAAAGTAACTCTCTTAGCTAAGCTTCCCCTCTGACTCAGGCCAAACCCAGTCTAAGTTTGTTATTTCACTGCGCGGATCTTTGTTCAAGTATTTCGACAAGAATGTTAACTTATCTGCCTTTAGATTTCCCAACAGATCTCTTAATTTTGATTTGATTATACCAAAACCTGAAAACAAATATGTCCAAGGCCAACTGTTGCTGCAAATGTTGCTGCTGTTCACACAAATCTTACCCGCTTTTTTTTAATCCAGCCCGACCAAACCACGCAGCACATTCTGTAATATTAACTGATTTCCAGCAAATCACGCAACCTTTACACACAAGTATGAGGGGAAGGGGGAAGTGGCTGTTGATTGGGACGATGTTGACGTATGGTTTCAGCCAACAACACGCACAAGTACATCACCCTCAGTTTCCAGAGCATGGGCACCGAGTGTTCATACGACTATGTGTTTGTGTATGACGGAGACTCATTCTCGGCTCCACTTCTCGGCAGTTTCAGTGGCAAGACAGATCCACAGAACATCACGGCATCCTCTGGATCGGTTAGTTCATTCCCATTGGTTGTGTGCGTGTCCCCCGAGCTGCTTGTTTCCTTTCTCGGGTGCTAATGAACCACTTTGTTGTCCAGATGCTGATCCTGCTATACAGTGATACCAACTATGTACTGGACGGGTTCAGGGCAGAGTACTCGGTGACATCTTGTCCTGGCAACTGCACGCATCAGTCCCAAGGCATGTGTGTGGTCAACACATGTGTGTGTGAGGGGGACTGGGGAGGTAAGGACTGCGCAAGGAGATTGTGTCCCGAGGACTGCGGGGCGACACAAGGCAGGGGTAGCTGCCACCTGGGACACTGCCGATGTTCCCCTGGATACTCCGGGCAGAGTTGCAGCCTACATAGGATGGACCCTTCAGGCAACAGGTGAACATCACTGGGCTCACTGGCTAGATAACATCACTAGGCTCCCTAGCTAGATAACATCACTGGGCTCACTGGCTAGATAACATCACTAGGTTCACTAGCTAGATAACGTCACTAGGCTTCCTAGCTAGATAACATCACTAGGCTCCCTAGCTAGAAAACATCACTGGGCTCACTCGCTAGGTAACATCACTGGGCTCACTGGCTAGATAACATCACTGGGCTCACTGGCTAGATAACATCACTGGGCTCACTGGCTAGATAACATCACTGGGCTCACTGGCTAGATAACATCACTAGGCTCACTAGCTAGATAACATCACTAGGCTCCCTAGCTAGATAACATCACTAGGCTCCCTAGCTAGATAACATCACTAGGCTCCCTAGCTAGATAACATCACTAGGCTCCCTAGCTAGATAACATCACTAGGCTCCCTAGCTAGATAACATCACTAGGCTCCCTAGCTAGATAACATCACTAGGCTCCCTAGCTAGATAACATCACTAGGCTCCCTAGCTAGATAACATCACTAGGCTCCCTAGCTAGATAACATCACTAGGCTCCCTAGCTAGATAACATCACTAGGCTCCCTAGCTAGATAACATCACTAGGCTCCCTAGCTAGATAACATCACTAGGCTCCCTAGCTAGATAACATCACTAGGCTCCCTAGCTAGATAACATCACTAGGCTCCCTAGCTAGATAACATCACTAGGCTCCCTAGCTAGATAACATCACTAGGCTCCCTAGCTAGATAACATCACTAGGCTCCCTAGCTAGATAACATCACTAGGCTCCCTAGCTAGATAACATCACTAGGCTCCCTAGCTAGATAACATCACTAGGCTCCCTAGCTAGATAACATCACTAGGCTCCCTAGCTAGATAACATCACTAGGCTCCCTAGCTAGATAACATCACTAGGCTCCCTAGCTAGATAACATCACTAGGCTCCCTAGCTAGATAACATCACTAGGCTCCCTAGCTAGATAACATCACTAGGCTCCCTAGCTAGATAACATCACTAGGCTCCCTAGCTAGATAACATCACTAGGCTCCCTAGCTAGATAACATCACTAGGCTCCCTAGCTAGATAACATCACTAGGCTCCCTAGCTAGATAACATCACTAGGCTCCCTAGCTAGATAACATCACTAGGCTCCCTAGCTAGATAACATCACTAGGCTCCCTAGCTAGATAACATCACTAGGCTCCCTAGCTAGATAACATCACTAGGCTCCCTAGCTAGATAACATCACTAGGCTCCCTAGCTAGATAACATCACTAGGCTCCCTAGCTAGATAACATCACTAGGCTCCCTAGCTAGATAACATCACTAGGCTCCCTAGCTAGATAACATCACTAGGCTCCCTAGCTAGATAACATCACTAGGCTCCCTAGCTAGATAACATCACTAGGCTCCCTAGCTAGATAACATCACTAGGCTCCCTAGCTAGATAACATCACTAGGCTCCCTAGCTAGATAACATCACTAGGCTCCCTAGCTAGATAACATCACTAGGCTCCCTAGCTAGATAACATCACTAGGCTCCCTAGCTAGATAACATCACTAGGCTCCCTAGCTAGATAACATCACTAGGCTCCCTAGCTAGATAACATCACTAGGCTCCCTAGCTAGATAACATCACTAGGCTCCCTAGCTAGATAACATCACTAGGCTCCCTAGCTAGATAACATCACTAGGCTCCCTAGCTAGATAACATCACTAGGCTCCCTAGCTAGATAACATCACTAGGCTCCCTAGCTAGATAACATCACTAGGCTCCCTAGCTAGATAACATCACTAGGCTCCCTAGCTAGATAACATCACTAGGCTCCCTAGCTAGATAACATCACTAGGCTCCCTAGCTAGATAACATCACTAGGCTCCCTAGCTAGATAACATCACTAGGCTCCCTAGCTAGATAACATCACTAGGCTCCCTAGCTAGGTAACATCACTAGGCTCCCTAGCTAGATAACGTCACTAGGCTCCCTAGCTAGATAACGTCACTCGGTTCACTGGCTAGATAACATCACTAGGCTCACTATCTAGATATAATTAGTTGACAGCATTGTTTGCTCACTGTGACAGATGGCACTGGCTGTCTCACTCGGAGAGCGGCCTGTCCCCACGGTCCGCCCACACGGCGGTGTACCACGATGAGACAGACTCACTGTACGTGTTTGGAGGCTACAATCTGAACCAGGTCCTGGGGGACCTGTCAGTCTATCGGTTCGAGACAAGCCGCTGGGAGGACGAGAAGGGAGTCCTTCTAGGTGACTACCACCAGTTATTTGTTTCTAGGATTTCGTTCAGGGCAGGGCCCGCATTGTCAGAGTTATCTATGGAGATACATTGTCCCCTTGTAAAGTGTTCAAGGACAGAGTGTTTGTTGTGTTTCAGACGACGACTCCTCCACACTGGTCCCACTTGACCCCCACATCTTGGCAACAGTCTTAGGGCAGGTTGGTGTCGCAGGGGAGGAGCGCTGGGGACTACACAAGTCCTCTTTCTTCCGCAACCTGCTCTTCTCCATCGCAGACAACTCCACCCTGAGCATCCGTCATCAGGTCGGGGATTCACAGGGACCCTCAGCCAGGACGAGCCGGGAGGCTGTGGGGTAAGTCAACAACGCTAAGATAGCGCACTAGAGTTAAACACTGACATGGTTCTTGTAGTTGCCTTATTAGCGCAGTAGAGCTGTACACTGACATGAATATACAGCTGCCTTCTTAGCGCAGTAGAGTTGAACACTGGCATGAATATACAGCTGCCTTAGCGCAGTAGAGCTGTACACTGACATGAATATACAGCTGCCTTATTAGCGCAGCAGAGTTGAACACTGGCATGAATATACAGTTGCCTTCTTAGCGCAGTAGAGTTGAACACTGGCATGAATATACAGTTGCCTTCTTAGCACAGTAGAGTTGCACACTGACATGAATATACAGCTGCCGTCTTAGCGCAGTAGAGTTGAACACTGGCATGAATATACAGCTTCCTTCTTAGCACAATAGAGTTGAACACTGGCATGAATATACAGTTGCCTTCTTAGCGCAGTAGAGTTGCACACTGACATGAATATACAGTTGCCTTCTTAGCGCAGTAGAGTTGAACACTGGCATGAATATACAGCTTCCTTCTTAGCGCAATAGAGTTGAACACTGGCATGAATATACAGCTTCCTTCTTAGCGCAATAGAGTTGAACACTGGCATGAATATACAGTTGCCTTCTTAGCGCAGTAGAGTTGCACACTGACATGAATATACAGTTGCCTTCTTAGCGCAGTAGAGTTGAACACTGGCATGAATATACAGCTTCCTTCTTAGCGCAATAGAGTTGAACACTGGCATGAATATACAGCTTCCTTCTTAGCGCAATAGAGTTGAACACTGGCATGAATATACAGCTGCCTTCTTAGCGCAGTAGAGTTGCACACTAAAGTTGGAACTATATTATATCGCTAGTCACGCACTGGATGCTAATGATAAAATTGCGTACAAACACATGACAGGGGCGAGAGGGTGGTTTGAAAAAAGTGGACGTAATGTTAATGAGGGACAATTCCCCCAAAATAATGTTAGATAAAATGAGTTCACATTATAAAAAACATCTTTATTTGGCCCCAAGTCCTATAAGCTATCATTCATCACGTTGGTACAACAATAATCTACCTTGGCAACGTTAGGTAAACAGCACCACCTGTTGTGGTGATTATAAACTATTTCAAAATGTATCCTCAGTCCTCAAAGTTGAAACATTTGTTATTATAGTTCATACAAAGATTTTGGCTGGAAAGTGCTGTGCTGCTTATTCTCAGGTGAATATGGCAAGAGCCTATTGATAAGCATTTACTGTACCTCATATGAACTGTTGATTGAACTCAAGAGGTTGATGGCCTGCTAACCCTGTGTTAGACCTGTTGATTGAACTCAAGAGGTTGATGGTCTGCTAACCCTCTGTTAGACCTGTTGATTGAACTCAAGAGGTTGATGGTCTGCTAACCCTGT
>CABFVZ010000744.1:75581-87289 GCA_902151445.1 Timema monikensis
CAAGGATTGACTGTCACTAGGCTGATGACCTCCCTCAAGGATTGACTGTCACTAGGCTGGTGACCTCCCTCAAGGATTGACTGTCACTAGGCTGGTGACCTCCCTCAAGTATTGACTCTCTGTCACTCCCCAAACATTTCCAAATTACCGACAAAATGTACCTCTCATTGTTAACACGAGAGTTGTATGGCTACAAGACAACAAATGTTTGTGTCTAGGGGGAGACGAAGGTCCCGAGAGGTGCCACAGTCTCAGGAAGAACAGACACTGGACAGTAGCAGTGAAGAAACACACACCTCACCAGACTATCCGAGACCTAGTGAGGGACCAATGGAGGACACCCAGGAACCTTATTCTGACATGCAGGTGGGTTCTAGACAGACACATTGGTGTGCAGGTGTACTTACATAAGCGTCATACTGACATACATGTGCATTCAAACACGGGTCGTACTGTTTCAGGACATCAATAAATCTGAGACTATCCTGAAAGATGAACTGGTTGTGGAGGTCAAGAACCAGACAGTAGATGAAGACACTGACCACAATTCTGACCAGCTTACGGTGGAGGAGGCAAATCCCAAGGCTCGTTACGGACATGCAGCCTGCAGGTGAGTACTTCACCACCTAAGACTTATTAAGAGGACGAGAGGTGAACATTGCTATTCTTCACTACGGGCAAGAACCTCCATTAACAGACTCAATAAACCAAGTGCTAAAACATTTGCGAGTGTTTTACTTCTAGTGTCTACTCCTGCTAACCGTGGTTACTCGACGAGCTTCCTCTCCTGCTCACTGTGGTTACTCGACGAGCTTCCTCTCCTGCTCACTGTGGTTACTCGACGAGCCTCCTCTCCTACTCACTGTGGTTACTCGACGAGCCTCCTCTCCTACTCACTGTGGTTACTCGATGAGCTTCCTCTCCTACTCACTGTGGTTACTCGATGAGCTTCCTCTCCTACTCACTGTGGTTACTCGATGAGCTTCCTCTCCTACTCACTGTGGTTACTCGATGAGCTTCCTCTCCTACTCACTGTGGTTACTCAACGAGACTCCTCTCCTACTCACTGTGGTTACTTGACGAGCTTCCTCTCCTACTCACTGTGGTTACTCGACGAGCCTCCTCTCCTACTCACTGTGGTTACTCGACGAGCCTCCTCTCCTACTCACTGTGGTTACTTGACGAGCTTCCTCTCCTGCTCACCGTGGCTACTCGACAAACCTTTTCTCCTGCTAACCGTGGTTACTTGACAAACCTTCTCTTCTGCTAACCGTGGTTACTTGACAAACCTTCTCTCCTACTAACCGTGGTTACTTGACAAACCTTCTCTCCTGCTAACCTTGGTTAATTGACAAACCTTCTCTCCTGCTCACTGTTGTTACTGGATGATCCGCCTCTCCTGCTCATCTTGGTAACTCGCCAACACATTTCTCTTCCTACTTTAAGTTTAGAAATGAACTGAATCATTTATGTTTTGTATATTGCAGCTACCTCGGGGGGTTCGTGCTTTATGGAGGGAAACTGTCGGATGGAACACTCTCGGATGAGTTGTGGTACTACAATGCCACTGCTCGCTCCTGGGCTTTGCGAGCACTCAACTCACCCATACGCCCACCACGACTCACCAGGCACACTCTGACTCGTGTAGGTCCTTTTGATGGCTGGCTATACCTTTTTGGGGGCAGCACTACCGGGGGGGACTTTTCCTCCAGACTCTTCCGCATCCGTCTGGACCTAGGTGAGGCTCTCACTGTCACTTCTAGCGCTAATGGTGTACTCTTGGGACAAAACTTCTTGTTTGCTGATAATTAATTCAAGTTAAATTGAACATTTGTGTTAAATTTTTAATAAAAAAAATTATAAATCACAAATTAATGTTGAGATGACAAAATCTAAAATAATTAATTTACTTATGATAAGACATAAATTATCTATGTTTAATGGAATATGTTTGCAATAAATTAATTTATTAATTATATTTAATGCATACATTTTTATAGTAACTATGCACTATATAATTTTTTTAGAATTGGGTCGAATCCACTCTTTTACTAATACTAATCTCCAATTTACCTTCAAATCCTGACTCTTGAATCTTGAATAAAATTATGAACCTGAGAGGAAATATAAATATAATAATATAAAGCACAAAATAATAGTAACTAAATGTTAATATACTTTCTTATCCATTATAACATTCATACATTCAGTTAAGTGCTAAAATATTGGTCTGGGGTCTGGTTTTATGGTTCTAAACCACCAATAAGCAGTAACAGAGCTCTAAAACAAATTTTTACTTGAAAAATTAAAATGAATAGACATTAATGTTTTCTAATGATTTGAGTCTTGAAAATGAAATTATCTCAAATCTCCTTAATGATCCCTAAAGTTTTGATTTGGCCTTGGGGATATTTAATATTACTCGATTCAACTTTGTATTTAAAAGTGTTCTTTGCACGCCTCTACGAGACCTTGACCTTGATGTTACTCAATTTCTGTGGGACAACCCCCACCCCCGCAGGTGACATTGACCCTTGTCTGGCATATCACTAACAAGTTACAGGAAACTATTATGTGAATACCTCTGTGGCGAGTGTGGGTGAGCCCAGT
Source organism: Timema monikensis (assembly GCA_902151445.1). Lineage (NCBI taxonomy): Eukaryota > Metazoa > Arthropoda > Insecta > Phasmatodea > Timematidae > Timema > Timema monikensis. The sequence continues at coordinate 78,192 of CABFVZ010000744.1, forward strand.
GACCATGTTGTATGTGAATACCTCTGTGGCGAGTGTGGGTGAGCCCAGTAAACCATGTTGTATGTGAATACCTCTGTGGCGAGTGTGGGTGAGCCCAGTGACCATGTTGTCCGGACTGTCCACAGACCCTGTGATGAACCCTCGGGAAGAACGCTGGACAGAGGTTCACCCTCGAGGAGGCAAGGAGCTGGACATGAGGGTGGTAGCGCACACCACGGTGTACCACCCTCACACCCACTCTCTGTTGGTGTACGGCGGCGTGGTGGCGGGAGTCGCCAGATTCTCGAAACTGTCCGACCGCATGTTCTCTTTCCAGCTGGGCTCCAAGCACTGGGCGGAGATACATTACCCTCGAGCTCACCTCCGAGACACGTATGTCCCGCGTGAGCGAGCCTTCCATACCGGCACTGTCATAGGTGGGTTGCACTCACCCTCGTAGTCCTCATCGTTAAACCCTCACATCTCCTCATGGTCTAACCCTCATATTTGGTAAAGCAAGTTTAAATTAATGTCTAACAAAATAATATTAGCAGCATCATCAACTGTTTCCAGCCTATGAGCAGTTTAGTAAAATGCCTTCATCTTTTACCACTCTTCTCCTCTCACTTGCACACTTTCTGTTATCTGCTCCTCCCATCTCTCTACTATCACATGTACTCCTTATAGTCCCACTCTTTCTCGGATAACTTCATTCACTGTCCTTGTTTCTGCTGGTGACAGTTAACATGCTCTCCTTGTCTTACATTCACTGTCCTTGTTTCTCTTACATGTGTGACAATGGGTACAACATAGCAGGTCTCTTACCCACCTGTAGAATACCTCTCCCTGCTGTCCTCATCTCACTCTACCCAGATACTCCACACTCTTTACTTCTTTCAACTCTACTCCATCCGGTCCTATCACCATCTGGTTGATCCTGGTCGCTGATAGGTATCACGTATTTAATGTTAGGTTGTTGAAATGTGAAGAATAAATTGTGAGTCCAAAAACAACTAATTATTCCCTGACCATTTTGTGTATTGTCCAGGCAACTACCTGGTTGTGTTTGGAGGATACTCCCACCGCCACAACAAGGAGGAGATATGCTATGACAACCAGATGTACCTCTATCATCTTGGCTGTCAAACATGGATCAGTCATGACATCCTCAGTACTGCGGGCAAGGGTACGTATTCATGCCACCAAAATGGCCATGTTTGTTTTGGAAAAGATCATGAGGAGTAAGAGGTAATGTTGTTTATATTTTCAAATATCCGGTACCAAAGTAAAATGGCAGCAAACACTAACAATACATACGATGATAAATTGGATTCTAAATGTTCTCATTTTGTTTAAATACCGAAACTTCCCTTCACTTTGAATTGAGATCTAAGAATTGAGGTGTCAAGGTTGTGATGAATCAAGTTTGGCATCCTTATTTAATATTTGAGTTGGAAGGACCGTGGGTTCTTATATTAGTCTTGGCTCAGCGAGCTAGTTACTCGGTGGTGAGTTTTACTGAGTGCTTGTACTTACCATCCCTATAGTAAGTACACGAACTATGTTTCAGATTATCGCTACCCCAAGCAGCAAGGGGTGTTCGCGCATGCTGCGGACGTGCGAAATGGCAACACACTCCTCATAGTTGGAGGTTACCATGGCAACATGAACTCTGACCTACTAGCTTACACCTTGCCCCCAATGTTGGCCGGTCGGACAGGGGACAGCTTGGAGCCAGAACAAATCTGTGGCAGGTGAGAGGTCAACTCGTCACTATGACACACTCTCTCATGTGAACCACTCTGACTCGTTACAGGCACCACAGTCTCATGTGAACCACTCTGACTTGTTATAGGCACCACAGTCTCATGTGAACCACTCTGACTTGTTACAGGCACCTCAGTCTCATGTGCACCACTCTGACTTGTTACAGGCACCTCAGTCTCATGTGAACCACTCTTACTTGTTATAGGCACCACAGTCTCATGTGAACCACTCTGACTTGTTACAGGCACCACAGTCTCATGTGAACCACTCTGACTCGTTACAGGCACCACAGTCTCATGTGAACCACTCTGACTATGTTACAGGCACCACAGTCTCATGTGAATCACTCTGACTCGTTACAGGCACCACAGTCTCATGGAATGTACTGCCAACCCCGAGTGTGGTTGGTGCTCGGCCGATGAGGTATGCTACGGCCGCACCGTGGGCATCAACTGCACAACCAACCTTCAGACAACTCGTTGCCCGGGAGTTTGCCCTGCTCTTGGGGACTGCCACTCCTGTCTGATTCATGGGAACACCACGACCCCTGGTGGGGCTCCCTCTGTGGCCTACAAGTTGCGACTGGGGCACTGTACATGGTGCGTTCAGAACGCCAGGTGCCACCATCGGGATGACAACTATGGGGTGTGTGGGCTGCGGGAAGACACCCCGTCTCAGGTCCCCGGATGGTGGGGGGCCAAGGGCACTGAGGTGGGGACTGTCGAGGAATGCAGAGTGCTGGACCGACGCCCGGGACTCACCTTCCTAAAGTACAAGCACCCCGCAGACTTGACACACCCTGACTCTGTGAGTTGATTTTCCCTGCTCTTTCCAGGCTTATAGGAACGGAGTTAACATGGAGAAGTTTTGGAAAAACAACTGCAGTACTTTTGACTGGATTAAAACTTATACCCCCCAGTAGACCACAATGCAGTGTGATGAGAGTCTAGTGCTTTAAACTGCACAGTCATGAATATGGGTTAAATGCGCTAATAAACCATTTAAAATGTGTGATACTAACCTTTTTCTGTCCCCTGGATCAGACAGCCAGTGTTACAATTCACCTTCCCTGTCATAACCCCTAGATCAGCTAGTGTTTAATGTTGTCTTCAGGTAACCATAATCAACGCAACAACGGTAGACTTCAGTTTGGTGAACCCCACGACTCGCATTGAACAGGCCCTGGTTGGAGGGATGACTGCTCGTCTCCTGGGGTTCCTGAGACCTCCCGAGTCCTGGGGGGATACCGGGGAAATACTGCGCATGTGCGCCAGCCACTCATCTGCGCTTCTTCGCTTGGCCTCCACTGACAACAACAACCACAACATGGTACACTTTACTTGTTTTCACCGGTGGGGGGAACTTGTAGAGCATATGTTATTGTTCCAGGATGTTGTGGGTAACCTGACTGCAGAACATGTGTTATTGTTCCAGGATGTTGTGGGTAACCTGACTGCAGAACATGTGTTATTGTTCCAGGATGTTGTGGGTAACCTGACTGCAGAGCTCTCTCAATGTCTCCCTGCCCGCCTGCCCTCGGGGAGTCCTGTGTTCCTCATCCCTGGACGTTACTTGGTGGACTTTGAGTCACACAGTTCTCCTAGCAAGAGCTCATACAGCACTCACCATCAGTCTAACATGGAGTTACAGCACTACCGGGACAATGACGCTTCTAAGGTGCGCATCCTCCTCCAACTGTCAGTAGTGGTACAGCAGTCTCACACTCCTCAAACTGTCAGTAGTGGTACAGCAGTCTCACACTCCTCCAACTGTCAGTAGTGGTACAGCAGTCTCACGCTCCTCCAACTGTCAGTAGTGGTACAGCAGTCTCACGCTCCTCCAACTGTCAGTAGTGGTACAGCAGTCTCACGCTCCTCCAACTGTCAGTAGTGGTACAGCAGTCTCACGCTCCTCCAACTGTCAGTAGTGGTACAGCAGTCTCACGCTCCTCCAACTGTCAGTAGTGGTACAGCAGTCTCACGCTCCTCCAACTGTCAGTAGTGGTACAGCAGTCTCACGCTCCTCCAACTGTCAGTAGTGGTACAGCAGTCTCACGCTCCTCCAACTGTCAGTAGTGGTACAGCAGTCTCACGCTCCTCCAACTGTCAGTAGTGGTACAGCAGTCTCACGCTCCTCCAACTGTCAGTAGTGGTACAGCAGTCTCACGCTCCTCCAACTGTCAGTAGTGGTACAGCAGTCTCACGCTCCTCCAACTGTCAGTAGTGGTACAGCAGTCTCACGCTCCTCCAACTGTCAGTAGTGGTACAGCAGTCTCACGCTCCTCCAACTGTCAGTAGTGGTACAGCAGTCTCACGCTCCTCCAACTGTCAGTAGTGGTACAGCAGTCTCACGCTCCTCCAACTGTCAGTAGTGGTACAGCAGTCTCACGCTCCTCCAACTGTCAGTAGTGGTACGGCAGTCTCACGCTCCTCCAACTGTCAGTAGTGGTACAGCAGTCTCACGCTCCTCCAATTGTCAGTAGTGGTACAGCAGTCTCACACTCCTCCAACTGTCGCTAACCATGTTACGGCTCTCATCTACTTCCAGGTGTTCACGTTCGAGTACCTGGAGCCGTACGAGAATGGCTCATGCTCCCTGTACAGCAACTGTCTGCAGTGTCTGACAGACTCCATGTGTGGCTGGTGTGATCTCACCTCTCTCTGCTACTCACGGCTACTCAACGAGATGGAGGTGTGCTCCCGAGACAACGAGTGGAGGTATCTCACGCTACTGCCGGCCACCTGCGCCAACTGCTCCAACTACATCTCTTGCGAGACGTGCGTCGGCTCTGGCCTCTGTGAGTGGTGGACCGAGGATGCCAAGTGCGCTCGCAAGGGCAGGTGAGTGCCTCACTCGTTCACTCATCAGGATCTTACAAGCGTTGCCATTCTCAAGTTTGAACATTTATTGTTAGTTTTTTTAATGCCGGGGAAAATATATTATGGTTATTTATATAACTTTACACACTAATATTATTTGTAAAATGTTTTATTGAACAATTTTTTGTAACATTTTATTTTGAAAAATAGAGTTTATTGCAACTTTCATTTAAATTAGTTCAAATTTTGTTGATATGAATATTGAGTTGTAAAATACATAACAGCTCAAAATGGAAATGATTGAACATACGTTTAGTACTTTAGCTGTCAGTATTTTTAGTAGTGAAGCAAAGTCGAAGCTGGTATTTGTTTTGAAGCGTCGCACACCCCCTACCCCCTACCCTCAACCAAAGAACATTTATAAAACATGTCTGTACCTGTTGAGCACACAAATCTCAGTTCTCAAGGTCAACAGGTCATCTCTCCACCCCTCTACTGCATGTCTTTAGGCAGAGTCGAGTCATGATCATGTGCATGCGTGATAATTCGATTATGTTAAAAAAATCAAGGCATGGTAAATTATAGAATAAACTTTTTAAGACTGTGCACTATAGTAGTAACAGAATCGTTGACTTTGTTACAAGTGACCATCGTATGGAGCGCATTTGTTCACTTGGTGCAGAGATCCCACCAGAGAGCATAGTTGACCATTAATGATTTTTGAGATGTATATAGTACCATTTTGCATTAAACTATACTTGTTACTGTCTTGCACTAAGCTTACTTTTGTTCTAACATCTCAAAAGAGATATACCTTTCCTATTTCTTCTTTAACCCCCACCTCCAATTAACAACCATTTTACCAAGTGCTGACCTTGACATTCCAACACCCTCTTTGTATTATTTCACACACCACATGCTCAACCTGACATACAGTAGCCCCACGGTCTCTTTGGTGCTGACTGACAGCTGCTAAACACATGTTGTTGCACAGATCATATGGTGATAATTTGGTCTGGTATCTCTTTAAAGCTGTCAGCTGGGAGCTGTCAGTCAGCACCAAAGAAGCCATGGGGCTACTGTACAATGCCAGGCAAAGAAATAACCTTTTTCAAAAAACTTGAAATTGTGAGCCCATAACTCTGTCCAATCAAATCAGAGCTTGAGTAGCTGAATACTGGAGACCCCTTCATAGAGTGATATTATTTCAGAATGGTTTTACCAGGTTTTAATATACTATTATTACATTAATTAATAATGGTTTTACCAGGTCTTAATATACTATTATTACATTAATTAAGTTGTGATATTGATAAGATAATGTTAATATTATAATAATGTAATAATATTTATATATTTAGTGTCTGGAAAATCTGGAAAATTCAGGGAATTTAAAGATATTGTTTGGCTTAATGTGTTTTATTTTAACCTCTAATTATAACGGCCATATTGTGACCCAAGACAAATATTTGAAACAGAGAAGTATAAGAAGAAATTATGTCCAGTCAAAATAAATTTTATATTTCTAACCTCCTAACTTTGGTTGGTTAGGTATCCACACATTTTAGCTGTGATGTTTATATTTGTTGCACTAAACCCCTTAATAAAAATTGATTTGTTACCATTTTTAATCAAAAATAAATATTTTATCTAGCAACTTTAAATACCCAGATACAACATTTTAATAAACGAAATTAAATAATCATACCACATCATCATGAACTGTTTCCAAACTGTGGTCGGGTCAGTTTTATCCTTCCAATACTCTTCCTCCTTTAATACCTTCCACTCTTCTCCTCTCACCAGCACACTTGTTATCAGCTTGTCTCATCTCTTCCTTGGTCTCCCTCGCGGTGTTTTCCCATCGACAACTCTCATTTGATTGATCCTGTTCATTGGTTAGGAGGGCTGTGGGTGGGGGTGGTGTAAGTGGCTCAAGGGTTAGTGTAACTATCCTGTTGTTGACAGGTCAACAGAAGCAGTCTTAAGTCTGAGAGAATGTCCGGCACCGTGCCATTTACGAGAAAACTGCTCCCAATGTTTGGATGACAGGGGGCGTTGTGTTTGGTGTGAAGCTACACAGGTAACATATAACAGGGGGTGTTGTGTTTGGTGTGAAGCTACACAGGTAACATATAACAGGGGGTGTTATGTTTGGTGTGAAGCTACACAGGTAACATATAACAGGGGTGTTGTGTTTGGTGTGAAGCTACACAGGTAACATATAACAGGGGGTGTTGTGTTTGGTGTGAAGCTACACAGGTAACATATGACAGGGGGTGTTTAATGAAGCTACACAGGTAACATATGACAGGTGGTGTTTAATGAAGCTACACAGGTAACATATGACAGGGGGACGTTGTGTGAAGCTACACATGTAACATATAACAGGGGCGTTGTGTGAAGCTACACAGGTAACATATAACAGGGGGCGTCGTGTTTGGTGTGAAGCTACACAGGTAACATATAACAGGGGGTGTTATGTTTGGTGTGAAGCTACACAGGTAACATATAACAGGGGTCACTGGGATATTATAAACATACAACAGCAGGATTTATCCAGGTGTTTGCTGCTATGACCTTGAAGCATGTGGTGGGTATAACACCCCCATTCAACTGTTCCTAGGAGTGTTTCTCGTTCTCCATCTACACCTCCGAGTACCAGTTTGGTCTCTGCCGCGAGTGGCTGGACCAAGCTCAGAACAATAACCACCACCTGCAGCAGTCCCTGGTGCGAGGTACCCAGCAGTGCAAGTCTTGCTCCAGTCACACCAACTGCTCCTCGTGTCTTCACACACTTGGCTGCGGCTGGTGCTACAGTGTAGGCAACCCCATAGAGGGCTCCTGCGTGCAGGGCGACTTCAACAAGCCTCATCACGGTGAGACATTGGCTCGCTTGTCGCCCAACATTAATAACTAATGGCCGACTAAGGCACATTCGGCTAAGCCAATGATCCGCCATTTTAAACACATTTATTTACGCTGATCTTCTAGCTGCATAAGCAAGAGGTGAGGCAGGGAAGTAAGCAAGAGGTGAGGCAGGGAAGTAAGCAAGAGGTGAGGCAGGGGAGTAAGCAAGAGGTGAGGCAGGGAAGTAAGCAAGAGGTGAAGGCAGGGAAGTAAGCAAGAGGTGAGGCAGGGAAGTAAGCAAGAGGTGAGGCAGGGAAGTAAGCAATAGGTGAGGCAGTGAAGTAAGCAAGAGGTGAGGCTGGGAAGTAAGCAAGAGGTTAGGCAGGGGAGTAAGCAAGAGGTGAGGCTGGGAAGTAAGCAAGAAGTTAGGCTGGGAAGTAAGCAAGAGGTTAGGCAGGGGAGTAAGCAAGAGGTGAGACAGGGGAGTAAGTAAGATGTGAGGCAGGGAACTAAGCAAGAGGTGAGGCAGGGGAGTAAGCAAGAGGTGAGGCAGGGAAGTAAGCAAGAGGTGAGGCAGGGAAGTAAGTAAGAGGTGAGGCAGGGGAGTAAGCAAGAGGTGAGGCAGGGGAGTAAGCAAGAGGTGAGGCAGGAAGTAAGGACATGCATATATGTATACAAATTCTACCCTTTTCATCCCAATAACACGAATATAAGATTTTTTAAAAATAAACATAATTTCTTTGTAATTGGGCAAATATTACGTCATGAAATATAATTTTCAATGTGGTAACACTGGCGATAACTCTGTCAGGGCTGCCGATTTTACGGACAGTTTCAATTATTGCTGATTCTAAGGGTATAAAACAGCTCACAGGATATGTAAGTAATTTCACAGGTCTAAGTTTTTTTAGTTTACCATTAAAAATTACTATTTTTACTTTTACATTTTAAAATACTTAGATTTAGATGGATTTATTGAGTCTTTGTTTTGAGCCTTTAAAAGATTTCATGCTAGGTCCAATTAAGGACATTAATATATATGGATCCTGTTACAGGGGGCCATGCTTGGTAAAATTATATCTTATTAATTTTTATTCCCTTCTCCTTATTTGATAGTAGTTTAGTATTCTATGACAACATGTCTCGGTATTATCATTGTTTGGTCTAAACCTAAGTTGATAATAGATTATTCTGATATTATTTTTGTAAAACTCGAAGGTAATGATAATGAGATATCAAGTTTGAAATTACTAAGCGTGAAATATTTTGTGCGTATTTATATTTGATGTAGACAGTTTGATCCCTGTTTAGTTTAATGAATACTAATTCGATTTGTATCTACCTAAATAATAACTTGAACATATAATATCATCGCTTTTTGAGAAAAAAAAAACACCACTTTTCCCTAAAAATAGCTTTACCTTTTGCACGTCTCTACTCATAAGTTTTAAGCAGGGTACTTGGTTACATGAATAGATTGTCTTGTGGAGCAGAAGGGCTGGAGGACTGGAGGGCTGGAGGGATGAAGGGATGGAGGGATGAAGGGCTGGAGGGATGGAGGGATGAAGGGATGGAGGGATGGAGGGATGAAGGGCTGGAGGGATGGACAATGTTTGAAATAAAAGCCTGTGGTGACCCATACTTTGCTGCTCACAAGTGAGACAGATATATATATATATATAT
>CABFVZ010000744.1:87449-104313 GCA_902151445.1 Timema monikensis
ATATATATATATATATATATATATATATAGGGTAGATTTCAAGGCCAACAGACTAGAGGAAGAACGAGAGGGTACATTTAAGGGGTGAAAGTATCAACTATGATTCAACACTGATTCAGGACAACTCGACTATTAAGATGATGTTTCACATTTACTTACTTACTATCTGGCATTAGGAACTCGAAAGTTTATTACCACACTCACAAAATTATGCCACCTATCCCTATCCTGAGCTAATTCTATCCAGTCTTCCCAGTGGTCTCCTCCCATTGGGTTTGCGATTCAATACCTTGACGCGGTTCTAGAGACTTCCATTCGTGCTACAGGACCTGCCCAACGTAACCTGGGAGATTGTATTACTATTATTATTTACTTTACATCACCTTATGTACTTATTTTATATATATTAACTGATAGCTACATTTAGTCGTTTATCACTATTGTTTGGTTCAACTATATTATTTAAAATATAAATAATAATTTGTTAACGACTCTTCATGGAAAAGGGTGACCTGGTGGTCTACGGGTAAGGTGTCAGACTTCTGTACTGGGGTTCCGGGGTTCAATCCTCGGTCCCGGCACAGATTTATCTGATTACCAAACCCTTACTTCACCTCTGACAAGACATCTTGTGAATGTGTGGACAATCACCCTACCATTACACATTAGCGTAAGTGCGTCTAAACCGAACGGGTAGTAAGACGCGGTGCTAATAATAATAATAATAATAATTAATGGAAAACATGGACACAAATAAAGAAAATTGTAGCTGTTGCATAACTTTGTGCTAATTTTGAAATAATTATATTATTAATAATGTATGCTCACAGTCGAGCATTTTAGATTTATATCAAAGTGGTCTAAAACCCTTATCTGCCATGCACTCACCCCTGCCCCTTTCTCAAATACATGTCCCACCATATGTAAGTTCTTTATTATGGATAGTTTTCATATTTATTAATATTTTTGCTAAGAATTTAATGAACAAAAAATTGTGTAGACTCAAAAATGTATGTTTGTTGTTTTATGCTCAACCTTTGTAATATTGTAGAAAAATAAACCAAATGATCAGCTTGGGCCTAACCCACAAAAGGGCTAGTAATTATTAGAGGTGGATCATATCTGCTATTTTACGAATGCAAATCTCCAATTTACATTCTAATTTTGAATCTAAATCTGAATCTTGGAAAATATTATGAACACAAGAAGAAATATAAATATAATAGAGTAATATAAAATACAAATAGTAACTAAATGTTAACATTATTTCTTTAATACATTCAGTTAAGTGTTAAATTACTGGTCTGGGTCCTGGTTGTTGAGTTCATCCTATAATTATAATTGGTTATGAAACACCAATAAGCAGTGTTATAGCTCTAAAACAAATTTAAATTGAAAATTTCATTTTTTTTTAAAAAAGATTTGAGTCTTGAATCCAAATTGTTCTTGAATCTTTGAATCCTGAATAACCTCAAAGATTCAAGAGATTTGAGGATTTAATGGCCCATCCCTAATCATTATGAATCTTGTTGCAGATGCTTGCAGCGCTGTGGTACATCCCAGCAACAACTCTGCGACTAATTGGGCGTACGCCCAGTGCCCGGACGTGGACGAGTGTGATCTTGGGCTCCACGACTGTCACGCAGATGCTGTGTGCACCAACACTAATGGCTCCTACAGCTGCCAGTGTAGCAGAGGTTTCATCGGGGACGGCAAGTTCACCTGTACAAAGACGTGAGTGGAGTGGGGAGTCTTGGGAAAAGTTGAACAAGCAAGATGACCTGCTTCGGTGGCTGCATGGTCTAAGGCGTCATTCTCTCAGTAGGCTGGACTGTCGAGGACGGGGGAGAGAGGTTCGAATATTGGTCGGGTCTACTGAGAGGAGGTTTTCCACATTCCTTCCATGCAAATGAGGGTACACTTTATTTAAAAATAACCTTCCTTCTCCCTAAAACCATCAGGGTAGCTATAGTTTAATTAAAACATAAACTTATATGTATGAAATAAAGTGCATGGAGTAAAGCAATTGGTAATAAATAAAATGATAGAATATTAGGAAAATGGTTGCCTGATTTCAGTATTAGGTTAGCGAGTACACACAAGAACAAGTTCTGTGCTACTCGCCTTTTCTCTAACGGTTCCCGCCCACTCCTCGCTCATCACTCATCACTCAACCTCGTAAGACCGTTCAAGAGAGAGAGACTCTATATTGAGACTCATTTCTCAGCCGGTCACAATTTTGGGGATTCACCTCCTACTTCATTCCTCCAACCAATAGGGACGAGGGTCATGTGAGGCTCAAAAGAGGCTAAAACTGCCGAACAGTTTGGGTTCTGTGCCCCTCTTAAATACTCGGGCACAATCAGCTTACAATCAGCTTACAATCAGCTTACACCACTTTCAAACGTCCAGAACAACGGATACAACACAAGTTGAAATAAATAACACTAAGTTGAGGGCATAACATCATGCTATTTTTAATCTTAAGGTTTATAATCTTATTCACCATAAATCCTACGCTCATGATAATACATTAAACATATAGTTTTTCTATTTCTCAGGTCCCGGGAAGTGCCCTAAAACCCTTCCTGACTCCCGGTAAATTTAAAGTCTGTCTCGAGAGCTAGTGGTTAGTAGCTATCAGCGTCGATGACTGTCGTTTGTTGCAGGTGTTACAACAACTGTATCAACAGTTATTATGTCGTTTGTTGCAGGTGTTACAACAACTGTATCAACGGTTACTGTGTCGGGGCCCCAGATTACTCGTGCAAGTGTGACCTGGGTTGGACGGGGGTAGATTGTGGACTCAACTGCGGCTGTTACAACCACTCCACCTGTTCCCAGGGAGTGGGGCTCTGTGACGAGTGTGAGAACTGGACCACTGGAAAGTTCTGTCAGGACTGCAGGTGAGTTCATCTTACAAATACTCGCAAATTCCCATTAAATTGTGCAGAACATAGATTCAACCTAAGTTTTTTTGAACCAGAAACCTCCGGCAACAAACTACTGCTGTGCCTGCAAGATTCACACAAGAAGAATACCTTTGTGGGGACCTTTGTCCAGTGGCAGCGGTGTAAAGTGGGAACTGTGTTCTCCTTATCAAGTCTTAATGTTTGTCCTGTACCTCCTTACAAATATAGCAAAGATACCTTAAAAAGTGGAAAGAATCAAGCTATTCTAATTTTATAGTTCTGTCAAGTTGGCGATTCCACCGCTCGCTCGATTATAATATGCTGTCGTAGTTTACCGAGGTCTAATGTTTGCTGACAGGCCTGGAAGTTACGGAAACGCCACATCAGGTCAAGGTTGCCATGGCTGCAACTGTAACGAGCACGGCAACGAGTCGGTGGGGATTTGTGACCGGGACAGTGGGCTGTGTTTCTGCCAAGACAACACCGAGGGGGACAACTGCGACCGTTGCAAGAAGGGCTACTACGGGGACCCAAGGTATCGGACAATAGCAAATAAACAAGGCCTGAGACATTCGTGGCCGGGAACTACAATTTTGTGTGGGAAATATATTTACTAACATGTTGTAGGTTCATCTTACATCTAATTAGAGATGGGTCGAATCCACTATTTCTCAAATCCGAATCTACATTTTATTTTCGAATCTCGAATTCGAATCCTAGCAAATCACTATAAATTTTATTGATTTACAAATAGACCTACATTACACAATATAGGCCTAAACTGTGAATTAAGGTTTATTTCAATCATACTTTCAATTTTAATCAACCCCAACCCCCTCTCGCAAAATACAGGTTAAAATCCAGCCAAATTAAACATTCTAGACTTATATTATTGTTTAAAAATCAAATCAATCAAAATTTGAACGTCTTTTAGTTATTTTTAAAAGTGTTGTTAGAATGGGTTAAGTTTCTAAAAAACATGTGAAATAAACAGATTAGGCCTAGTTATCCTTTGATCAACTTTTATCATCATTAAAGAATATTTTTATTGTATTAAGATAGCAAAAAATAAAAACGGATATTTTTAATTAAGACTAAAACAACATGCTTAACAATAAACAGAGATTGGAAATAGTGAACTCAATAATTCTTAAGTATGTTTTATTATTATTTTCTTTTATATCCATTATCTATTTTTGCATGGAAAATAAATATATTTGATTCTTGCGTCGAATATTTCCACATTTACTTCAATAACATATTTTTTTTTAAATAATAAAAACTAAGTTAAAATCAATTTAAAAATAAATAATGGATTAGCAAGTCGTTATTTGATTCTTAAAACTCGAGAGCGCTTACTAAGTGATCAGATTACCTGAATTGATTTTAAACAAACAAACAAAATACGATACGTAGGCCGGTAGGGATAAATAAACAAGTTGATCGCTGTCTGGCTGTTGCCTGTATTTATTTTTCATGAAACCCAACAAAATGTCTAACTTAAGGATCGTATGCAATAAATTGGGGTTCTTTACAAAGTTGTAGATAATTAAAACCAGTTGGTTAGTAAGAATTAACAGTATCTTTATTTTAATCATCACTCGGGCGAGTAAACATAATGTACGTCATGGCGATTGTCTTTATATCGTGTGTAATGGCGGCTGACTTTGTATCATCCGTAATGTGTTCTTATTTCTGTTAAAAAAAAAGCCGTAATTTGTTTATTTGTAATTCTAGTTTTGATTTTCAGTTTTTGAAGAGTTTTAATGCGTTCATTAAAATATTTACAAGATTGTTCGTGAGGTGAAAGTTTTAGACCTGAGCATGTGCCGAAACGGTCGAGTCCAAGTTTCCCATACAAGAGGGAGGGTAGGGTACTAGGCACGTAATATTTTCCACAACTAACAATTTTTTATTTTTTTAAAGACGATTTTATTCATGTTAATCTCTTTTGTCTGACAAAATAAATATTACGGATTAAGTTGTGCTTTTCAAGTAAGCCTAACAAAGTAATTTTTGAATTCAACATATTATGCTTTGTTTATGAGGTGAAAAGATTCGATCATCAAATACAGTAAAACACCGAATCCTCGAATCTTGAATACTTGCCAGGATTCGGTGGATTTGAGGATTCGAAGATTCGAGTGGCCCATCTCTACAGTTAATATTAAATATCAATTTTACTAACCCACTTGAAAATATTTAAATCACTAAAAAAAAGCCATAAAAACTGTCACTGTATGGACATCAACCAGTCTTAAAAAATGGTAGCATTTTTAGTCAAATTATTTTCTAGTCATTAAAATTTCTGATTCTGGTTCCCTTTGAGTGAAATAATTAGTTGTTAAGTCACTAAACAAGAACCGTCTGGCCTGAGGCAAGCACATGTATATTAATGGGAGGGGTGTTGAAGTGGTGTATCGAGTGTTGCAACACCATGCACCCGCCACTAGGCGCTGACATATTTAAACTCGTGTGGCGGTCGTATGGTGATCGTCACACGTCCGTCACTGTGCAGTGTACTGGAGTCGGTCACTGGACCATCATTTATTTTTCTCTAAATTTTGTTTGTGAGTTTTTTCAATGCGGGACAATCCAGAATTTAATATTGAATTTGTGGAACTGGTGGAGAGTTTATCCTGCCTTTATGACATTAATAATGATGACTACCATCGAAATCAAATACAGGAATGAGCTTGGCAGAATGTATAATAATTGTATGTCCTTAGGCACGTGCGGTTTGTTGACGGCAAAGATGCCGCATTACTTGGCTTTACACCACATCGTCACCACTTGACAGTCACAGTCACATGCTCGCCCTCCTTAACACCCACGACATACTTGTGTCTATGTTGTAAGATATGGGATCTTGATGGGGAGCACCTAGTTCGTGTCCCAGACTGATAAGTTAATTCTCCAACTTGTGCTCTAGGAATGGGGGCATGTGCTACTACCAGTGCGTCGCTCGGGGAATGTTGACTGGACTGGAGCCCCAGGGACTAGGCAGTCGTCTGGGCCAGCTGACCCCTTGGGAGATAAGACCCGGAGTGCCGCCAACCCGAGAGTGTCTGTGGATCATCAGCCCTCAAAGCAACAAGTCGGCAGACAGGTACGTTTAACTACACAACCAAACATATTTAACTAAAGTGGCAGTTCTAGAGTCGAGCAGAGGAGGAACCAGGGCTGCCACACACCTGGTGGACTGAGAGAACGAGGGAATTTAAAAAACTAGAAAATTACCGAAATATTGGTTAATTCGCGACATTAATCTACAAGATTTAATATAGTAGGTAAAGGTGTGCGAAGAATCGACTTTGCTTCAGAAAAAATTCATGCTTCAACAATTACGGAGATTTAAACATAAGAGCAAATAGAAATTTAATAGAAACTGACTAAATGGTAACTTCTTTTATGATCCATTATAACATTCAAACATTCAATTTAGTGTTAAATTACTGGTCTGGGGCCTGGTTGTTTTCATCCTACAATTATAAGTGGTTCTGAAACACCAATAAGCAGTACTAGAGCTCTAAAACAAATAAATCACTTAAATCCTTAAAGTATATATAAATTCAATTTTTTGAGTCTCTAAACATTAAATCTCGAACATTCTTAATGATTAGAAGGGTCCCATTCTTAATATCGAATAGATTGAACAAAAAATCAAACGTTTCCAACCTCAAGAAACTATTTTTGGGCTCACATAATCCAACCATGGAACACAGTGTTTTAACACCTGAACTAACTATTCTTTGATATTTTGAAGAGCAAGAGAAGAATTCAGGTTCTTAAACCTGCTCTTGTGTACGCTAGTGTTTCATTTATTTGTCAGGGCCTTATTTCTGTTGTGTCTGTCGTCAGCTCGGGCAGTGTGGTGCAGTTGACGATACATAAGGACATCAACGTCAGCTGTCAGGAGAACAGTGTGTATGTGTATGACGGGTTGCCAGCATTTGTGTCAACCAGCAACATCCATCAGAGTCATGTGCTGGGAGTGTACTGCAGTCAGGACACTAAGTATCCTGTCACTGTGGAGGCTAAATCAGGTGAGATATCCGGTCACTGTTGAGGCTAAATCAGGTGAGATATCCGGTCAATGTGGAGGCTAAATCAGGTGAGATATCCGGTCACTGTGGAGGCTAAATCAGGTGAGATATCCGGTCACTGTGGAGGCTAAATCAGGTGAGATATCCGGTCAATGTGGAGGCTAAATCAGGTGAGATATCCGGTCACTGTTGAGGCTAAATCAGGTGAGATATCTGGTCACTGTGGAGGCTAAATCAGGTGAAATATCTGGTCACAGTGAAGGTCATATCAGTTAAGATAACTGAATCTGAAAATAACATAGTTCACACTTTACACTGCTGTCACTGGACTGGTAATGGCTGCCTCTTGAAGAAAATCACTCGTTACCTCCCAATCCCCTGACATAGGTTTATTTTTCATTCTATCTGAGCTCATCAGGAGGAGTGTGAAATGCGCAATGCAACTTCCTAAAGAGGAAACTAAAAAAAACAAAAGGTGGAAAAAGCAAATTCGTAAAGAATGAGAGGACAGTAAGTTATTAGTTCATTTTATGTGTTCTTATCTACTTGTCCTCTCTTCCCTTATCAATTTGCTTTCTCTCTGTTTTGTGTTTTTTTTCTTCCAGGAAGTTGCGTTTTGTATTTGCCAGCTCCTCCTGATGAGTTCTGATACAATGAAACCTTGGTTGGGATATTCGGCAGTAACAGCAGATTTTCTTGAAGAGGCAGCCATTACCTTGTCTAGTTGCAGCAATGTGTGTTTTTGTTTGTTCGTACTATGTGTGTCTATCCATCTCTCCTTCCCTCCTCCACCAAAAGAAAGGTTGTCGATAAAGACCCGCACAGAACTCTTCGCACTAGTTATTGAAGTGTGTCCTGTGTAGGAGTACTCACCGTGTTCTACAAGCAAGGCGAGCCTAGCGAGGGATTCAACGCCAGCTACACCATCCTCACATGTCCTGACAAGTGTCCGTCAAACCACACATGTCGGCATGGCCAGTGTGTGTGTGAGGAGGGCCGAATGGGACAAGACTGTGGCTATATCATGTGTCCAGGCAACTGTAGCGCCGACACTGCCCAGGGAGTGTGTGACAAGGTACTGTAGCACCGACACTGCCCAGGAAGTGTGTGACAAGGTACTGTAGCGCCGACACTGTCCAGGGAGTGTGTGACAAGGTACTGTAGCGCCGACACTGCACAGGTAGTATGTGTGACAAGGTACTGTAGCGCCGACACTGCACAGGTAGTATGTGTGACAAGGTACTGTAGCGCCGACACTGCACAGGTAGTATGTGTGACAAGGTACTGTAGCGCCGACACTGCACAGGTAGTATGTGTGACAAGGTACTGTAGCGCCGACACTGCACAGGTAGTATGTGTGACAAGGTACTGTAGCGCCGACACTGCACAGGTAGTATGTGTGACAAGGTACTGTAGCGCCGACACTGCACAGGTAGTATGTGTGACAAGGTACTGTAGCGCCGACACTGCACAGGTAGTATGTGTGACAAGGTACTGTAGCGCCGACACTGCACAGGTAGTATGTGTGACAAGGTACTGTAGCGCCGACACTGCACAGGTAGTATGTGTGACAAGGTACTGTAGCGCCGACACTGCACAGGTAGTATGTGTGACAAGGTACTGTAGCGCCGACACTGCACAGGTAGTATGTGTGACAAGGTACTGTAGCGCCGACACTGCACAGGTAGTATGTGTGACAAGGTACTGTAGCGCCGACACTGCACAGGTAGTATGTGTGACAAGGTACTGTAGCGCCGACACTGCCCAGGGAGTGAGTGACAAGGTACTGTAGCACCGACACTGCCCAGGGAGTGTGTGACAAGGTACTGTAGCACCGACACTGCCCAGGGAGTGTGTGACAAGGTACTTTAGAGCCGACACTGCTCAGGGAGTGTGTGACAAGTTACTGTAGCACCGACACTGTACAGGTAGTGTGTGACAAGGTACTGTAGCGCCGACACTGCCCAGGGAATGTGTGACAAGGTACTGTATCACCGACACTGCCCAGGGAGTGTGTGGCAAGGTACTGTAGCGCCGACACTGCACAGGGAGTGTGTGACAAGGTACTGTAGCGCCGACACTGATCCAGGGAGTGTGTGACAAGGTACTGTAGCGCCGACACTGTCCAGGGAGTGTGTGATAAGTTTCAATCCAGACGGTTATGTGACGTGAATATGTGATGCTGACATGTCTGTATACTCTGCAGGGGTATGGACGCTGCCTGTGTGCACCAGGCTATGGGGCAGAGGACTGCTCGGTCCATCTCAAAGCCAATCAACTTGTGTTCAACCAACTGTTCAACTCTGGCCATCTCGCCGACAGTCTCGACCACTTGCGTAATCAACTCCCCCGCTTAGGGCACAGCCTGGTGGCTGACAGAAGAGGCTCTCTCTGGATGTTTGGGGGTCTATCTCTCACGCACGGGCCGCTCAATGATATCCGTCTGTTTGACACCAAGAACAATACCTGGATGCAGGTAAGATCGGTACATCCGCCTCTTTGTCACCAAGAACAATACCTGGATGCAGGTAAGATCAGTACATCCACCTCTTTGACACCAATAACAACACCTGGATGCAGGTAAGACCGCTACATCCTCTTTGACACCAATAACAATACCTGGATGCAGGTAAGATCGGTACATCCGCCTGTCCTATGCATTGGCTCTTGCGTCCATTATATAATTGATCGTGTGGTCTGCCACAGGTGACGGTCGACTCAACCCGAGAGGCCAACGAGCCCAACATGCCCCAGGGCAGGTACTTCCACGCGGCGGAGATAGCCCACTCTCGCGGCGAGATCTATGTGTACGGAGGACTGACCGAGAAGGAGGAAGTGATTGGTTTATCCAACAACACTCTGAGCGACTTTTGGAAGTTCAACTTGAAGAATCAGCGTTGGATTGACATACAGGTCAGTGGTAGTACCCTCCCAGTGCTCCAGAGGCCATACACAGTGTGTTGTGGTCGCAGGACTCTAGCAAGAAGGATCCTCTGTCAGGTTGTAATCACATTGTGCTGTCATCACAGGACTCGAACAAGAAGGCTCCTCCACCGCTGGCGGGCCACACCCTCACTCTGCGTCTCAGTGCCGAATCTGAGAGCTTGGTTTTGATTGGAGGCTTCAGTCCTCGCTACGGTTTCTTGGAGACGGTTTGGGAGTTTGATCTCAATACCGACACCTGGCATGTTATCACCACAAAAGGCAATGGACCCCTAGGTCAGTGTTATCAACAGGACCAGTTATCACTACAAAAAGCAATGGGTCTCTAGTTTAGTGTTATCAACAGGACCTGTTATCACTACAAAAAGCAATGGGTCTCTATTTTAGTGTTATCAACAGGACCAGTTATCACCGCCTCTAACCACCCACCAGTGCAATTATCATGCTAATGTGTTAGGGATGAGGAAAGTTGAATTTAGAGGAATTTTACCTGCATTTGCATGGATAAAGATTGGGAAAAACATACCCGGTTGACTCGACAGGGATTTGAACCCCTATTTTCCAGCTATCCCGGTCTATTGTGAGTGTGACGACTTGGTCCATTCGACTACCTAAGCAGTTAATTAACGGAACATTATCAACATATTTAACAAAATGAATACTTGATCTTAGCAAGAGGATATTTGGCGATTCAAACCGAGGTCAGGGTATGCCACTTTATATTTGACGGGTTGACAGGTGTGTACGGCCACAGCACGGTGTACCATGCCCCTTCTCGAAGCTTTTACGTGTTTGGTGGTTACATGTACGGTGTGAACCACACGTTCATCAGTGACAAGCTGTACGCTCTGCACTACCCCTCACAGTTCTGGTCCGTGCTGCCGTCTTTCCAGGAATACAACCCAGTCAAACACCATCTGGTGAGTCATGGTTGAATCATCACAATAGATTCTCAAGAAAATGTTTTCTAGTGCAGTAAAGTCATACGATGTTGTTTGAACCAAATAAACTGGTCTTTTCCCCGAGACAGCCTTTTTTTTAGGGGTGTGGGAAACTTCGACTTGGCTTCGAAACAAACATCAGCTTCGACTTCGATTTGAAACAAATTCTAGCTTTGAAGTTTCCCCAATAAAAATATTGACAGCTAAAATACTCCATTTATGTTCATTCTGTGTTGTTTTATAAAGTAAATATTAATATTCTTATGGAAGAAATTTGAAGAAATTGAATTCCATTTTGTGATAATAACTTTATTTGTCAGAGTAACACGAAATATTACAAAAAATTGTGCGATAAAACATTTTCCAAGTAATTTTAGTGCATAAAGTGATATAAATAAAACAATATAATATTGGTTCAAGCATAAAACAATTTAGAGAAAATATTCAAATTTCAATTCGGCTTCGAAATTCTTTATAAATATTTGATTTGAGTTTGGTTCAAATTGAAAAATTGGACTTCACGCACCCTTAGCCTTTTTAAAATCCTCATGTGACCTCTCATCCCACTGTTCTATATCTGCTGCTACTTTTCAAACATGTGTAAGATACTTGTTGTGCAGTCTGTTATTCTATTACAAGACATTTAAATACTATGAACATTAGGAAAGCTAAGGGGAATAGTTTGTATTTGATTAATTTTCAAAAATAAATATTTTTCCTATCAAAGTGATCACACGAGCGTCTATAGGATGTATGTCACCTTGTTTCAGCCACGAGCGTCTATAGGATACATGACAACTTGTTTCAGCCACGAGCGTCTATAGGATACATGACAACTTGTTTCAGCCACGAGCATCTATAGGATACATGACAACTTGTTTCAGCCACGAGCGTCTATAGGATACATGTCACCTTGTTTCAACCACGAGCGTCTATATGATACATGTCACCTTGTTTCAGCCACGAGCGTCTATAGGATACACGTCACCTTGTTTCACACGAGCATCTATAGGATACACGTCACCTTGTTTCACACGAGCTTTTATAGGATGCACTTCACCTTGTTTCAGCCACGAGCGTCTATAGTATACACGTAACCTTGTTTCACATGAGTGTCTATAGGATGCACTTCACCTTGTTTCAGCCACGAGCGTCTATAGGATACACGTCAACTTGTTTCAGCCACGAGCGTCTATAGGATACATGACAACTTGTTTCAGCCACGAGCGTCTATAGGATGTATTTCACCTTGTTTCACACGAGCGTCTATACCATGCACTTCACCTTGTTTCAGCCATGAGTGTCTATAGGATACATATCACCTTGTTTCAGCCACGAGCGTCTAGAGGATACATGACAACTTGTTTCAGCCACGAGCGTCTATAGGATACATGTCACCTTGATTCAACCACGAGCGTCTATAGGATACATGTCACCTTGTTTCAGCCACAAGCGTCTATAGGATACACGTCACCTTGTTTCAGCCACGAGCGTCTATAGGATACACGTCACCTTGTTTCACACGAGCGTCTATAGGATACACGTCACCTTGTTTCACACGAGCGTTTATAGGATGCACTTCACCTTGTTTCAGCCACGAGCGTCTATAGGATACATGTCACCTTGTTTCAGCCACGAGCGTCTATAGGATACACGTCACCTTGTTTCACACGAGCGTTTATAGGATACATGTCACCTCGTTTCAGCCATGAGCGTCTATAGGATACATGTCACCTCGTTTCAGCCATGAGCGTCTATAGGATACATGTCACCTCGTTTCAGCCACGAGCGTCTATAGGATACATGTCACCTTGTTTCAGCCACGTGCGTCTATAGAGTGTATTTCACCTTGTTTCAGCCACGAGCGTCTATAGGATACATGCCACCTTGTTTTAGCCATGAGCGTCTATAGGATACATGTCACCTTGTTTCAGCCACGAGCATCTATAGGATACACGTCACCTTGTTTCAGCCATGAGCGTCTATTGGATACATGTCACCTTGTTTCAGCCACGAGCGTCTATTGGATACATGTCACCTTGTTTCAGCCACGAGCGTCTATAGGATACATGTCACCTTGTTTCACACGAGCATCTATAGGATACATGTCACCTTGTTTCACACGAGCGTCTATAGGATACATGTCACCTTGTTTCACACGAGCATCTATAGGATGCATGTCACCTTGTTTCACACGAGCATCTATAGGATACATGTCACCTTGTTTCAGCCATGGGCGTCTGTTGGATACATGTCACCTTGTTTCAGCCACGAGCGTCTATTGGATACATGTCACCTTGTTTCAGCCACGAGCGTCTATAGGATGCATGTCACCTTGTTTCACACGAGCATCTATAGGATACATGTCACCTTGTTTCAGCCACGAGCAAGGTTCCTTCACTCGGCTGTCACCACAGACGAGTACATGCTGGTTTTTGGAGGAAGATCCTTCCCTCGCAACACAACTGATTCATTGATTGCCTACATCTACTCCTGCAACCAGTGGGTTCGTCTCATCAGCAGAGGTACGTAGGTAACATTGTGAACGGTTTGTTCCTCATAGCCTTGCCTTTCTGTCCCAACATGGCTCTTACACTCTGCCCCCCCCTCCCCGCCCCCCCATTCCTTCTTCCCAACTCAGTACAACTTCCTCAAACCCTTTTTTTCCTTCTTCTTTCCATTTTGTTTATGCCAGTCCCATTTGGTTAAGTCCACCATCCCCTCCAACATTTCTTGTTAATGTCGTTAATAAGGATGAGACCCTCAAATCTCTTGAATCCTTAAGGATATTCAAGGATTCGAGAAAATTTCAGATTCGAGACTCATATCCCTAATAAAAAAAAATTCTTCAATTTTTCAAGTGAAATTTGTCTTAGAGCTCTAAAACTTGCTTATTGATGGCTCAGAACCAATTATAATTAATAATTATAGGTTGAACTCGACAACCAATCTCCAGACCAGTAATTTAACACTTAACTAAATGTAGCAGTGTTATAAAAAATGTTAACATTTATTTACTATTTATATTTATATTTACTCTGAGGTTCATAATTTTCCCTTCCAAGATTCAGATTCAAGTTGGTAAAATAGTGTCTCGACCCAGCTCTAATCTTTATTAAATTATATTTATGTTGTTACATATCATCTTGGCCCTGTCTCCAGATGTGGATATAGTGGGCCGCCCTCCTCCACCCACATACGCCCACGCCATGACCCTAGACATAGAGTCGGGAGAAGTGTACGTAATCGGAGGTTTTGACGGCGGCACTCAGTGTCACGTCACTCGAATATCCCTGCCTCGAGATTTGTGTGGGCTGTGGCGCAGCAAAGAGCGCTGCTTTCAGTTACCTGGCTGCTCACTCTGCACTCTGATGGCCGAATCTGGCAACACCACCTTCTGTTTCAACAATCAACGAGGGCACAGTGATTGGTAATATTTGATGTACTTCTCTTTGTTACGAGTAGCTCTTTGACTCTTATATCTTGGCGCTCTCTTTGTTACGAGTAGCTCTTTGACTCTTATATCTTGGCGCTCTCATAGTTTCTTAAAATAGTGTATTTGACTCATGTGCATTAACAACACTCCGCATTGTTGTTGTTGTTTTGTCAGGAGCTGTGAGAGCGACACCAAGAGTATTAACAACAATATTCTGTGCAACGCGGAATGGTTGGCTGGACGCAAGTGCGCAGAATA
Organism: Timema monikensis; assembly: GCA_902151445.1. Classification (NCBI taxonomy): domain Eukaryota; kingdom Metazoa; phylum Arthropoda; class Insecta; order Phasmatodea; family Timematidae; genus Timema; species Timema monikensis. Next base: position 101,986 of record CABFVZ010000744.1, read on the forward strand.
TGGAACCTGCTCGGAGTGCCTGGCTCGCTGGCCATCATACTTTGAAGAAGGACAGGTAATAGGAAAACTCATAGAAGTCGCCTCTATACATAGAGGCACATGATCATGCGCACTAAGCACTTTTTGCACATCAGCCCAACTGACATTACTTGTTGACATACAGGGGTGCCCACAGGGCGCAAGTTGCGCCATCAGAATTATTTTATAAGAAACTTTTATATTGTCATATATAGTTTGTCATACTTAGGATACCTCTGAGACATTTTAGTGTTTCATACTATGACAACACTTACAGTATTATCTTAACGTGGGAAAGTTATTCCATAATCTGTTTACGGAGCAAGGTCTAGTTGGTAGCACTGAGTAGTGATCATAGAGTAGATATTGTCAACCTCGAGTGTTCAAAGGTTTCCTCTTCCCTCCACATAAAATAGCTGTTTCTGTCACTACTCTAAAACAATTTGGTTTTTAAAGATTTATGACTACTTACGTAGCTCATGTAAATATTATGATAATATTCATATCATTAGTTTTTACACATTTATTTTGTTTTTTCAATATCTGATAGTTGATTTATTGATCTTTATTGATGTCTTCAATTTTTCTTTATTCAATTCTTTCATTCCCTCTGAATTTATTAGATTTTTTTATGAATGTAAAAAACTATTTCTATACAACAGGTTAAGGTAAAATATTGGTTTTATTTATATGACATTTTGAGTTTTTCAAAACAACCTTTTTTAAAGTATTATAGTTATTTTCATTCGCAAAGTGTAAGTAATATCATTTTTATACATGAAATTGCTCTTGTAAATATAAACCGTTCCTGGCTGTTCTTTAACTGGATTTACAAAATAAATAATGTAGGCTTTGATGTAGATTCAGTCGGAAATTTGAGATTCCAATAAAGGTTATATAGTTAATTGGATTTTGGGGAAGGGGGTTGGAGAATTTTTTTTTTGATGACATAATATGTGTGTACATGTCAATGTTTATTCCGTTTTGCTTGTTTTTGTCAATTTCCTTCTTATATGAATACACTTGCTGTTTTCATTTGAATTTTTACCAAAGTTTTCACCTGTTTGTGTAAAAGTATTTTACGTTGAAGTCAAGAAATGGGATGTGATATATTAGTTTTTAATTTTAAGGTGAGCTGTTTTTAGTATATTGAAAGAGCTGAACATTAATTGAGCCCACGCAAATACTCACCTGCTTACATTTGGTGTCGGTGACCTGGTGGTCTAGGGGTAAGGTGTCAGACTTCTGTGCTGGCAGCCGGGGTTCAATCCTCGGTCCCGGCAAAGATTTATCTGATTACCAAACCCTTCCTTCACCTCTGACAAGACATCTTGTGAATGTGGGGAATGCCAGGCCTTCACCGTGGTTCGGATTCCACGTTAAACTGTAGGTCCTTCATTTCATCTCACAATCACCCTACCATTGCACATTAGCGTAAATGCGTGTAACCCGAATGGGTAGTAAGACGCGGTGCTAATAATAATAATAATCATAATAATAATAATAATAATACATTTGGTGTCATTGTATGTTTACCCTGATTGATCTTATATTATAAGCTGACATTTTAACAAAGTTTTCGCCTGTTGTGAATATATTACGTTGAAGTATTGTGGGATCTGTTAGTTTCATACTAATGGATTTTTTGGTCCTGTGAAGAAATATATTTATTATATTATATAAATATTTGTTAAAATATATATAGTCATTTAAGGGGGTTAAGGTTAGGTTACTGAACAAATTTCAAATTATTTAGTTAACATTCATTTGTCATATTATTTTAAAAGTATATAAATTATATTTAAACTTTTCGTAACAATGATAACTTTATTTTTGGCATACAGTTTTGATACATATTTATAAATGCTAGGTTTGAACAAAGTGATTTATTGTTGAATAAAATTTGTTGCCTAATTAAGTCTATCAGAGTCTAAAAAATGTGATCGTGGAAATTACTTTTCCTGAAAGCAAAGCAAGACATAATAGTTTTTTAATATTTCTCAAAGAATAACCATCAAAATCATAATACTATTTGTTATTTGAGGAGTGGAGTGGAGAGGGGTTAGGTAAAGGGGGGTTGGCGCATTTTTTTGCATTGCCCGGGTTGCAAGGACGGTTTGCGCCAGCCCTGCTTACTACTCTCATATTCACATTGTGCTAGTACTACTGTGTTATATCACTAGCGCCATGTTATATCACTATTAACACCACTAGTGCTGTGTTATATCACTATTAACACCACTAGTGCCGTGTTATATCACTATTAACACCACTAGTGCTGTGTTATATCACTATTAACACCACTAGTGC
>CABFVZ010000744.1:107897-146915 GCA_902151445.1 Timema monikensis
TGCCCTACTGTTGCTAGTCCGTACAACTCAACGAGGTACTATACGTGCCCTACTGTTGCTAGTCTGTACAACTCAACGAGGTACTATACGTGCCCTACCGTTGCTAGTCCGTACAACTCGACAACAAGGCTATTTATCCAACAGCTTTAATGGTTTCTTGATGTACATCGATGTTCTAATGTCACGCTATATTCTCTGCAGTTGTCAAAATGTAACACCACAAACTACAAACATTTATATTTGTTGTGTTGGTAGTGCATGTCCCCAAGTTACCAGCCTCTCTACTGCGCTGGAGGAGTGTGTGGTCTTGTACTGCGAGGTGGCAACATTGATCGGTGTCCGGAGAAGTGCGCAACTTACAAGCAATGCTCAATGTGCCTGAAGCACGCCCACTGCGGGTGAGTGACTATCACACTCACCTAGTCTCAAAACAACTGACAATCTCTGTTGAGAGTTTGCGTGCAAGTATGACTTTGTGCTGTAGGTGGTGTTCCCTGGATGACGGAAATAGCACCGGCCGCGGTGTTTGTACAGAAGGGTCACTGGACAGCCCCACAGGAGGGCCTTCCCATTCGACCTGTGACCTGCTCTTTTACCTGCAAGAGAGCTCACTGTCAGGTAACTAATCATCGAGCAGTAATTGAGTGTCTAATGTCTTCGAGCGAGTGTTTTTCCATCGGGGGAGGGTCAACGCTCTCTCCCAACTAATTAACTAAGAGAAAAAGTTGTGTTCAATTTCTGCATTGCTTACGGCACTTTAACACTACTTCTTACTACCCATTCAGGTTACACCCTATACTGTAGTTGAATCCACTTTGAAATTAATCAAATGCAAAGTATTTAAGGGTCTCCAGAAACCTTGAAAACAGAGAAAAGTCATGGAATTTTATCAATAGGGCTGTGTGAATATTCAGAAAAATATTTGTTCACTTCAACTTCGATTTAAAAGTAAAATCATGGACTTGACAATAATTACGAAACTTTGCCGAAAAGATTATTAAATTTAAAACACAAATTTTCAATTTATTTTTTCTTATTTTCTGATGTTATTTCCATCACAAATGATTTGCATGGAAAAAAACTAAAATAACTAAATTAATTATTGTGATAACTTAATTTATCATCTTAAAACTAAAGAGTAGGAGTATGCTGATGAGAGTACTGATAAATCATTATCGGGCTATTATTAGTGCATCAGCATTTAATCAAAATCAACAACTACTATTTAGACAATATTATTTTTTTCAAAGTAAAATTTAAAGCAAAATTCTCTTGGTAGGAGTTTAGTGGTAAAAACAACAATTGACATACACAATTCATCTGTTTTGCGGGCTATGCGAAGAAGAAACAAGATTCCTTCACCCGAAGGAACCAGTTAAACTGTTTCTGAATGTGCCTGATGGATCGTGGCCTCAGAAAGACTGTTTACCTTTGCTGGGCTTGTTTGCCCAACAAAGAGATTGAGTCTTAAACCACATAATATAAATCAACTACTTTTCCTGAACAAAGATTTATATATTGTCAGCTATTTATTGTTAATCAAAAATAAAGATTATCAAAGCTTTAAATGTTGATTATTAAATAAAATCCTTTTGTATTAATTACATTGACTGTTATAATTCTTTTAAGCATGTTTTCCAATAGTTATTAATAAATAATCTATAATCGGGAATAATAGGTGTAAATAATCATAGCATAAACAATTATTTTAAACACTCGGTATCAGTTTTACTGAATCAGTACCCCTCTATATTAAATACATTAATAAATGTTTGAAATATTAAATTTATAAATTATATTAGTAGACATGAACATGGGACCTTTAGAATAGTAGTCAGAACCACTAGATCTCTTTGAACACAGGTGTCTCAGTTCTCAAGGTCAACATGTTATCTCTTTGAACACAGGTGTCTCAGTTCTCAAGGTCAACATGTTATTCTTGTGTCGACTCTCCTTCCTTGTCAAAAATATGTCCGGGAATTTTAAAATATAGTTTAGCTGGACACGAAGCTTTTGCCTCTAGCTTTTCTACTGTTCTTAGTATTTACACATCTTATTACTAATTTTTGTTCTAATCAATGGCTGAGAAATACTTTTTTAATCAAGATCTACAACGCGTATTATTCCAAACTTAATAAACATAATCACTATCATCAGCTGTTTCCATCATGTGGCGAGTCGGTTTAGTAAATTGGCTTAATTTTCCTAATTTATTCCATCATTCTTCTCCTCTCACTTGCACACTTTCTGTTATCTGCTCCTCCCATCTCTCTACTATCTCATGTACTCCTACTCTTTCCCAAAACTTTATTCCTGATCTTGTTTCTCCTCTTGACAGCTAACATGCTCTCCATGGCCTCCACTCTCCTAGTCTGGGTACATAATACACCGTGTACAACACTTTATTACACTCCAAGGGCTCTCCTCCATAGCATGTCTCTTTTCATTAAATCCTTTCTATTCCCACCCTTCTCTTCAATCACGCTTCCAACATATTTACATTCAGTAGTTTTCTCAGCTCTATGTCTTTCTATATATAGATATATTTCTGTGGGTAATTGTAATCCCTGTGGGTTCAGGAAACCTGTCAGCGGGAAGCAACTCCACAGCTGTCAGCTTCAACTCGTCTAGTCGCAAGCCAGTGTTCTCATGGCACTACGTTCACTGTCCTCCGGAGAACGAGTGTCTCAACAACCATCACACGTGTGACAACAGATCTGAGGAATGTGTGGACCTGACTGAGGGCTTCCAATGTGTGTGTGGGCAAGGCTACAAGTCTGAAAAGTTAGTACTGGCCGTTGTTGCTATATCTAGAACATGTTGTCACAGGAACCAGTGTCTGGCTTGTAGCACTAATATAGAGCATGTTGTCACAGGAACCAGTGTCTGGCTTGTAGCACTAATATAGAGCATGTTGTCATAGGAACCAGTGTCTGGCTTGTAGCACTAATATAGAGCATGTTGTCACAGGAACCAGTGTCTGGCTTGTAGCACTAATATAGAACATGTCACAGGAACCAGTGTCTGGCTTGTAGCACTAATATAGAACATGTTGTCACAGGAACCAGTGTCTAGCTCGTAGCACTAATATAGAACATGTTGTCACAGGAACCAGTGTCTGGCTCGTAGCACTAATATAGAACATGTTGTCACAGGAACCAGTGTGTCCCTGTGTGCTCTCAAGGATGTGTACGAGGTTCTTGCGTAGAACCTGATGTTTGTCGTTGCAACTTTGGCTACGTTGGTGCCAACTGCAGCATTCAGTGCCAGTGTAATGGTCATGCCAACTGCGCAGGGCCAGACAAACTTGACCAGTGCCTCGAATGTCACAACAATACTAAGGTTGGTAGAACTCATACCTGCAGAGGTTGGTAGATTACACATGTAACATTGTATCGCCGAGTCTGGAGACTCATGGGAGTTAGCGAGCGTTTATGTTGGCAACTAGAGCCTAGTTGGTTGTGTGGCTATGGTGGGCCCCACAGAACAAACTCGGGGGCCGCTAGTGGCCTGCCGGTTGGACATGCCTGCTCTAACATGTCTTTCTCGCCGTAAAAGACAGGTCTGCCAATTGACAGGGAGATCCTGGTTCAAATCCAGGATAACTCTACTGAGAGGGATATTATTTAAATGGTTTTTCATTCTCCTTCCACACAAATGAGGGTACACATTCTTTAAATTTAACAATCCTCATTCCTAACAAATAAGTGTGGGTTGTACGCTTACGGGTTAAACAACACGATGTTAAAAAAAAGTTTTAATGAGCTTTTTCCTGAAACTTGTCATAAAAAATGTATAATAATGGTATGGAAAACAAAACATGTTAGTTACAGTCCAAACAAACACACAAACAAAGGATTTGTTTGATTGGCCAATATCGTGAATATTAGTGTTCTAAGGGTGTGCATAGCTTTGAAACAAGTGTCAGCCTTGCCAATCAAAATATTGACAGCTGAAATACTCAATTCATGTTGAATGACAGCCACTCTGAGCTGTTGTATGGATTACAAATCATTATTAATACCGAAAAACTTGAATTAATTGATTTGTATGTTGTGCTAACTTAATTTATTAAAACTAAATATTACAATAAAACAATAAAAATAATTTTAGTACATAAGGTTAAACATAAATAACCACAACATAATATTATATCAACTAAAAAAAACTAACAAAAATTTATTATAACTTTGATATGAATTGAAAAAGTCTACGTTTCACACCCTAGTGCCATCTATATCAATAAACATAATTATAATCTTTATTTGTTAATAGTCTGGAGATTGTGTTTCTAACCTTCCCCTTCTGGCATCCCAATAGTATTTTGTTAGCTGTGTTGTTATATCTCCTTGTATTTCTTTAGCTAGGTTGGTATATCTCCTTGTATTTTGATAATTGCTCGACACTGAAGCAAGAGTGCTCCATTCATGATAGTGTCAGGCTGTATTGAGCTCAGGTATGAATGTCCAGTCCATGAAGATCTGGAACTAAGCAATTATGTCCATTGGTTAATCAGAATAGAGCTTTAGCCCTTCTTAGTGGAAAATCGGGATTCAGGTTTTTATTTTATAGAACTATGCTATGCTCCATTTTTGCTTGCACAGTTGTTTTTGAACTCTTCCATTAGCTTAGTCTTAAATGTCTGTTTGGTCCGCAGTGTGATATGTCGTGTTTCTGGTTCTAGATGGTGTAATTTGAGTACCTTTCTTTGCTAAGATATCAGCGTGTTCATTTCCTTCAATATCAACCTGAGAAGGTATCTAAGGAAAGGTTATTTGATTTCCATATTTAATTTATATTAGTCCTTCCCTCAATTGATATTTGTCTAGTTTACTCGTTTCCAGAATCAGGCTGGAGAATAATTGGACAAGTCACTTCTCTACCACTTAGCTACCCTGACATTGTCTGTTATATCTTTCTTGCAGGGGTCCCAGTGCGAGAAGTGCAAGCCCCTGTTTGTAGGGGACCCCACCAACAACGGCCAATGTGTACCCTGTGTGGACTACTGTAACGGTCACACCCATGTCTGCATCAACGACAGCATCACTTCCTTCCCGGTATGTAACGCGGTCTCGACAATACGCTGTCATGGCAGATAGCCCTAGACATTGTGTGACTCGAGAACCACTTTGTGTCCACAGTTCTCCAGTATTTCATCGGACATTCCGCTGGACGAGCTGGAGCAATACCTGGGGGAGGGCCCCACAACCAGCGCTCGATGTATCGGCTGCAGTAACCGCACGACCGGGGACAAGTGTGAGGAATGTATCACGGGAAACTTCCGCGGGGTCGAGGACCACCGAGAACACTGCAGACCGTGAGTAGCGCATCACTGCCAGGTTGAGTCTTGCTTCGAACATAGACAGAGTGGGACTTGTGTGCAAGTAGCGACAGTTCGAGACATAGTTCACTGCTCCAGAGCTGGCCAGGCCAGGTTGAGTCTTGCTTCGAACATAGACAGAGTAGGACTTGTGTACAAGTAGCGACAGTTCGAGAAATAGTTCACTGCTCCAGAGCTGGCCAGGCCAGGTTGAGTCTTGCTTCGAACATAGACAGAGTGGGACTTGTGTACAAGTAGCGACAGTTCGAGACATAGTTCAGATGTTGGTTCAGAAACGATTGTGAAAACACAAGTATTGTTTTTGTTACAAATATGTTAAGTGAATCACCAAAGTTTTCAGAGTATTTGGGTGTTTTTTATTGTTCATTTAACTGAACCAGCCAATAAAATTGTGTATTGCTCCATCAGAGTGTCCAGCCAAATTATGTTTTTAAATTCCCTGACTTTTCCAGGGCCGATTTCCAACTTTTGAGTTGTGCTATACTACAACAGGTTTCCTATGGTCGGGAAAGTCAGGGAAGCTTTAAAAAGGTCAGGGAAATGACAATTCATGTCACACTTTAAAAAAAACGAAAATATTGTTCGTATTTACTGTGTCATAAGCCACTGCCCCAATGAAGAAAGCTGAGGGGCACTTACCATGCCCAAACTTGCTTTAACACAAGTTTTGGTAGCATTTTATTTCAGAAGGTGAACAAAGAAATCTCCTGGCCTGCACATGACAATTCTTTTAACTTTAGTGATCCATTGTTTTGGTTCTTGTTCAAGGTTTGGCATTGTTATCGTTGGATACAGTGAATTAGGACTGATTTGGCTACACCAGCAATGTCTGACAAAAAAAAAACAGTTTTTAACCAGCTCTGGCTAAGCCCAGAGCATTTTCCTGAATTCTCATACTGGATCAGTGGCGTTGAAAGTAATAAGTTGCAGGAATTTTGTAAAGTGTGCAAAAAAATTATAAACCTAAGTAATATGGGAAAGCAAGCATTAGCTTCCCATGCAAAAGGACCAACTCATATCAAAACTCTTGAAACTTTGACAAATCAACGCTCTCTGTTGACTTTTTTCTCAAAAAAGTCAAGTGATTCAGGTTCATCGAGCTCCCCTGTTTCAACAGAATCTCTGGCACACAAAGACATTCTACCTAGTGGTGATTCGGCTGGTTGCTCGAAGAGTTTTTCTGTTTCATCGGAAATCGTAAAGCCGCAGAAGGAAGCTGTTGCCAAAAGTGAAATTAGTGTAGTGCCTCGAAGAAACCATAACACTTTTGTTATAAAAGATGATATAACTAAGGCGGAAGTAATTTGGGCTATGCAAGTTGTTTACAAAAAAATGTCTTTCAATTCGTGCAATAATTTAAGTACAATTTTTCAATTGATGTTTCCCGAGTGTTCCATTGCCAATGCCTTTACCCTTGGTGGAGACAAGGCTGCATACTTCATTGTGCATGGCTTGGCTCCATTCTTTCATAATAATTTACTGGACCGCCTAAAATCATGTAACAACTTTGTAATTTGTTTTGATGAGGCATTGAATAAAGTTATTCAAAGAGGACAGATGGACATTGTAATTAGATTCTGGGACAAGGAAAATCATAAAGTCATCAGTCGTTACTTAAACAGTGTGTTTTTCGATAGGAGCACTGCTGAAGAATTACTGAAGCATTTTCTGGATGGTATTTCTCCTCTTCCACTCTCTAAGTTGATACAAGTGTCAATGGATGGCCCAAATGTCAATTTAAAGTTTATAACACTTCTTCAGGAACACCTCAAATCTGTAACAGACAATGAAGTATGTAGTTTGCTAAATCTGGGAACATGTGGGCTTCATGTTGTTCATGGTTCCTTGAGAACAGGAGTAGAGTCTGTTGATTGGGATATAAGTAGCTTATTACGTCACATGTACTACCTGTTCACTGACTCTCCAGCTCGTCGAGCATTGTTCACCCAGTTGACAGGGTGTACAACTTTTCCATTGAAGTTCTGTGGTGTGCGTTGGTTAGAGAATGCGAAGTGCTTTCAAAGGGCATTACAAATTTGGGACCATGTTATTAAGTTTCTCAAAGAAGCAAAACTTCCTAAAACAAAACCTGTAGAGACACTGAAAAGAGCAGCCTGTGATCCATTCCTAAAGTGTAAACTAGCGTTCTGCAAGACAATTGCAGATGAATGTCAGCCTTTCCTGCAACGGTTCCAGACATCAAAACCAATGACTCCATATCTTTTTGAAGCTGTAGAGAAACTTCTAAGATACCTTATGAATCGTTGTGTGAAACCTGATCTTATGAAGTGCACGGGTCCAAAGTTACTGTCTATTGACACAAAAAAATCAGAAAATTTGATCCTTAGCAAAAATATTGATATAGGATTTGCAACAAAACGTTTGTTAGGAGAAACTGCGATCACAGTAACAGAAAGACAAAAATTAGAATTTATACATGAGTGCCGCAGTATGTTAACCACCATGATTGCAAAACTACAAGAAAAAAGTCCCTTAAAACAGAAAGCTGTGAGAGGTTTGTCTTCATTGGATCCTTGTGTTATTCAACATTCACCTCAACTGGCCCAGAAGAGATTTTCTTTTCTTTTGGAGGAACTCAACCATGCCAACATCATAAATGATGTTCTGGCTGAAAATGCCAAGAAAGAATACTTGCATTTTTGCAACCTCAAAAAATCTGAGCTTCAAGAAATATTTCGTCCTTGTGATCAGTTTAGTGATGAAGTAGGACTTGACACTATTTATGGTAGCTTTCTAATAGGAGAAGCAAACTACAAACATCTTTGGGAAGTAATAAAGATTTGCCTTGTCTTGTCGCATGGGAATGCAACTGTTGAAGGTGGTTTTTCAGTCAATAAATCTTTACTGGTTGAAAACATGCATGAAAAGACAGTCATTGCACAGCGTCACATTCATGATGAGATACAAGAAGCAGGAGGGATTAAAAACATACACATTAGCAAAAAGATGTTGGATTACGTGAGAGGTGCTCGGAAACTCTATCATGAATATTTGGAGATGAAGCAGGAAAGAAGTGAAGGCAGAAAAGAGAAAATTAGATATACAAGTTAAAGATTTATAAGGAAAAAGAAAAAAAAAATATGATGGCAACTGAAGATAAACGAGAAGCAATAGAAGTGGAGTTGCAAGAACTGAAGAAAAAACAAGCTTGACTTTATTAAATATAGCATAGTATCTTATTGTATGACTTTTGATAATTTTAATAAAAAGAAAATTGACTTGAGACATGAATAATATGAAAGCAGACACAGTTCACACTTTACATTGCTGCCACTGGACAAAGAGCTAATGGCTGCCTCTTGAATAAAACTGCTTGTTACCGCCCAATCCCCCGACCTAGGTTTCATACTATCAGAACTCGTCGGGAGGAAGTGTGAAATGCACAATGCAATTTTATAGAAGAAAAAACCAAAAAACACAAAAATAAGAATGTTCCGATTTAAGTGTCGGTTCATTGTTTACCCACGTCCTTCATTTGTGTTCCTTGCGTCCTATTTTAAAAAGTTGCATCGGGCATTTCCCACATCCTCCTCCCAAGTTTTGATAAAATGAAACCTAGGTTGGGGGACTTGGCAGTAACGATCAATTTTCTTAATGAGGCAGCCATTACTTCTCTATCCAATGGCAGCAATTTATGGTGTGCTTTTGTGTTATTTTAATTGTAAAGGCCAAATTGTGTTCTTTACCTTTTATGTGTTTCTGTCTATCTTTCCTGTACCTTCTTCCAAATAAATATGCTATTTGCTATAAGCACGCACAAGTTTGGGATGACTCTGTTTTGCTATTTGCTATAAGCACGCACAAGTTTGGGATGATGCTGTTTTGCTATAAGTGCGCACAGAGTTGGAATGACGCGGTTTTGCTATTTGCAGGTGTGAGTGTCATGGCCATGGCGACACATGTGACCCTGTGACGGGAGAGAATTGCAACTGTCAGAACAACACCGAGTCAAACTCTTCTTGTCAGAGCAGTGGGACAAGCAGTAGCAAGAACTCCAATCAGCAGTGCTGGAAGATGCAGTGCTCTAAGTGCCGGGACTCGTACATGGGGACACCAACAGGGGGGCACCAGTGCTACAGACAGATGACCGTCGATTCCAAGTTTTGTTTTGACGCCAAGCAACTGGGTACGTACTGCCATAGCAAGTAATATATACGTCCCAACAAGTGGCACGTTACTGCCATAGCAAGTAATATATACCTCCCACCAAACGGCCGTTGTTACTGTCCCCAGAGGAGTGCAAGATGAAGCCCAAACCGCTGTATCCCGGGCAGACGGCATTCTTTGTAGTGCAGCCACGTTTCATGAATGTGGACATTCGTGTGATTGTGGATGTCACTCAGGGAGCCCTGGATCTCTTCCTCAGCCCTCGGGACGACACGTTCGTTGTCAACATCAACAGCAGCACCGGCGCACAAGTGGTCAGTGTCCCAACTAACAGTAAACTAAAAACTAACTATATGAAAGTAAAACTGTCCACCAAAGTGAGTTTTATGACGGTCTCTAGGTTGACATGGATCCTCGTTACCACTGGCGTGATGACGAGTACCATGACTTCTCTGGGGGTGCAGCAGTTCGTCTTAACAGTGTTGAGCTCCTGCCTCCTGGCACGGACACCGTCAACGGTACCGACCACCCCCACTGGTCCCAGCAGGTGTTTGTAGTGATGGAGAGGGAGGGGCGAGGGCTCACCACCTTCGTCACAGTCAATCAGAAGAGCACCTTCCTTTTGGTGAGGGGACTTCGGGATCGACTTGTACTCACCTTGCCACAGGACCGTCATGACTTGCAGGCCACGCGGTTCTACCTTGCACTCACCGCCACCAGCGCAGGGCCGGAGGAGTCCCTCACACGGCCTAGCTATGGTGTGGTGTTCTTCCGTCAGGATCAGCTCCACATCGACCTCTTCGTCTTCTTCTCCGTGTTCTTCTCTTGTTTCTTCCTGTTCCTAGCCGCGTGTGTCGTGGCCTGGAAGGCGAAACAAGCTGCGGACGTTCGACGTGCGCGCAGGAGACACGTGGTGGAGATGCTGCACATGGCCAAGCGACCTTTTGCGTCGGTGACGTTGGTGCTGGACAGTTCTGGGGCGGTAACCCCCCCCTCAACACAGTCCCCCCACCGGAAGAAGAGGAAACAGCAATATCTGACAGGGGTAGGAGAAGTGCGGCCTGTGGCGATAGAGCCGACGGACGATGGAGTGGCCGCTGTAGAGACGGTGTTTGTACGGCTCCCCGGAGGATCAGAGGCGCCGGTTCAGCTGGCGCTCGCCTCATCACTCATACTCCTGGCCAGGGTATATCCGCTCAACGGTCGGGCGTTCCTGAGGCGTCGTAGCAGTCACGCCCCATCATAGACCAAGCTGTGTTATTTTCTTAATGTCCTTGGACACCCTCTATGTGTACCTGTCTTATTTTCATGCTGGGGTTTTCTTTTGTTGATTGGTTATCAGGACCTGGCTATCTCGGCACTAAAAGACGTGTATTTAATCTTAGTGGTCTGCTACTCCTCCGGTGTCTATTTAATCCAACTGTCGTTTAGTTCTAGTATGATAACAATAATGGTGGCCAGAACCTTCGCAAGGTCGAGAAGAATACAAGTTGTTAAAAATATGCATTCGTGAGAGCTGTCGAAATAATCAAATCAGGCATTTAGCGATCATACTTTGGAGCGTGTGTAACTTCGATTTCACTTTTAATATTCCACAGCTACGGCTTCAATTCAAAAATAAAATTCCTGATTTGAAATTTATAAAGCTGCACTGATAAAAATATTTATAGTTAAAATACACATTCATGTTCACTTTAATGGGTGTTATGTACATTCTGTTTGTCCTCGGATTACACTAAAGCGCTCTCTTACCAGCAGAGACTACATCACATATTGCATGTGTGTAATAACTTGACTACTAGCATTTTTCAATGGAATATGTTAATAATGTTGCAATATAGTATTTTGTCATTTATATAGAAATGCTAGTTCTAATTTTTATTTTTTATTTTTTGTATTTAAAGTTTGACTCGGCTTTGAGAATACTTCATAATATATAATATGATTCGTTTGCGAATTGAAAAAGTGATCTTCTCACACCGTTAGCTAATGTTTATATTTTTTAAATATTTGAACATGTTGGATTCAAACAGGAAGTATTTGTTGGGTCATAATATCTTTCTATCTATTATTTTGGTGTTTGTTTAGCAATGAACGAAGGAAAGATGGCGCTAAACAGATATATTAAATGAAACATTGAGAGGAAGATAGGAGGGCAAGGCCCTGCCCTGCTATTCTCCTTTCATTGTTTATTAGTGAAGGGGGATGCATCTTGACAAAGTACCTTTTTGCAGTAATACACAATTGGGGAAGGGGATTTGTAATATAAACAATTGTTGTAACTCGCCAGCATTGTAATATGTAACTGTGAAATACTCATTCACTCGGGCTCTCGAGCTTGGGACTTTCGGTTGTTGTTACTTTTCTATTTTTATGGAAAGCTTGTATTGTGCAATAGTTTACTGTAGGGATGTGTGAGACTTGCAAATACTTGGAACTTTAAAATGAATCTCGAAAATTTGAAAAATTAAAACAAAAATAATGAAAAAGCAAATCACCCCAACAAATTTAGAAACCAAACTAAAACTTTATTATTTCTAATAATACCGTAAATATCTGAAAATAGGCTGCACTTTTTGTCCCAAAACAGCCTTCTTTAAGAAATGTTTTGGTTATAAATATTGTTTTTAAATATCAAACTTTGACATTAAAAACTAATACACTACAAAATTAAATAATAAATGGTGTTCATTTTAACTACCAATCACTATTTTATTAATTGCATTTATATCTCAAGTGTTTGAATGAACTATAAGATAATTTAAAGTAAGCGCCAGCCCAACTGTCAAAAGGAGCGCTATAAAACGTATATTTACATTTTTATCCTTTCAAAGAAAGTTTTCTTGTCTCGAATTGGTTCTCGCACACCCCTAGTTTGTTGTATTTATGACCATGCAGACTTGTTCGAGGTCTGCGCACAAAGATCTAGATGTGTGAATGTTTGTTAGTTTATAAGAAACGATCGAGTAGGAATAGTTTTTAATTGGAATAATACTTGTTGAGTAAATAAATAAATAAACAATTTTGTAAATAATATGACTTTAAACTTTATTGCATATATTTAACAAGGAGCTGTACACTGGCACAGCCAGCACAGCCCAATCCCAAGTATTGATTGATGTCAAGCCACTCCTGTCTTAAAATACAATGCTCTGTGTTGTTCTCTATTCTGTCTAAGCTTATATTCCTTTTAACTAGGGATGGGTTGTGAAATCACAACCTGCTCCTCTGATGTCACATTCACAACCTGTTCCTGACAGATGAAAGGAGCTGTACCTTTTTTTTGTCACTGGTCCACGGATCAAATACACGCTGTAACAGGTCCGGGGCAGCCTTGTTCCTTTATGCTCCAGAGAATTTTGGAGCAGTCGTACAGTAGAAAGGAAGTGGATGCTTTGTGTTCTTGTCACAGCGTTGCGATCAGGTCCGGTGCAACCTTACTTATCTGTTATACAGGCCTAGATTAGAGTTAGTTTGGAGAGTCACAAAAGAGTTTTGAAGGGGAAAGCTTTTGTAGTACAAAACATTATATCCACAATACAAGCATAGTATGGGATGTATTTTCACAATAAATTGTTACGTTGATGAGCGACATTGATCAAATTATTTAAGGCAAATGGTCAGCAATCTACTGGTTGACTAATTTGATCTAACACACAAAATATTTAGCAAACAACAATTTGTTCAAAAAATAGACTTAATAGCTAATTACTAATTGGGAAATGTAAAATTGAATTTTTTTTCGCTCTACTTTTTTTAATTAGCCAAACATTTTTTTTTAAATCAATAAAGCCCATATCATCAGAAAGGTTGCAAACGTCTGGTCTGTGGCTTCACTCTCGCACTAGAATGGACTGCCGATGACAGGGAGATTGGGGTTTGATTCCCGTTGTGTGCACCTAGGGTGATTTTCCTAAACGTTTTCAACTCTCATTCAAAACAAATGGTGCGTTTTCTCACGAATCAACCATCTTCATCCCTAACACATTGGCGTAATTGACATAAATGTGTAAAACCGGAACGGGTAGTAGATGCAGAGCTAAAAAAAAAACTAGGCTGGGAGCAGGTACGAATACTGTAACTGTGACAAAAAGGAGCAGGTAAAAGTAACAGGTCCAGTGGTGGAGCAGTAACAGATTTCTCCTGCTCCACTAAAGGAGCAGTTTTTTTCCATCCCTACTTTTAACCCGTCAACTTTGTCATCAATAAGAAAACTAAGAAACTTCTTATATCAAGGTAAAGAGGAAAGCTCGCTGATAGTTCTCAAAATACCTTAAAATGTTCTGTTATGAGCCTATCAAAAAATTACTATTTGTTAGAGGATTGCTAAATCTTGAGACCTTTTCCATTGAGACTGGTCTCATAACCCCACAAATATGCTTAAAAAGTTGTTGCAAATGATCTTCTGTTACTGTTTCATACATATTTTTGTTCTATCAATAAAACTAATTACAGGGTTAAGGAATATTTTGAAAGTAATGCATCTTAATAGGACAGCCTACTAGGTGGTGTAAATAGTGATTTTTTTTATTACAAATGTGAATTTTAATAGTTAATAAAACTTCAATTCAACTTTGTATACTTACTAGAATACGGATTTTAAATAAGGTCGACAAAATTTTGAATAGCCACGTGAAAGATAGATGTTCTGGCTGAAATTCAAAATTTTAGTTAGGAAAAAACATTAGATATGAAAGTTATATATAAAAAAGTATAACTTTCTTTGTTATTATGTTATAATTAATTTAACCAACATTTACAAATTACAAGATAGACTTTAAAAAATTAATTAAACCCATAGAAAATTTTGGAAATGATTGATTAAAGATAAAAAAAAATACAAATTAAAATAGTAATCAATTTCTAATAGTAAGAACATAAAAATAAAATGGAGAAGAACTCTTAAGTACAATAATAAGCACGGTACCTGCTTCTAGTGACCCGCCACGGTGGCGTAGTTGGCTAACGCGCTAGTCGTGTTGAGCTTGAACTGCTGAGAACGAGGAGATCGAGGTTCGAATCTTGGTCGGGTGAATTGGGAGGGGTTTTTCCTAAATGGTTTTCCACTCTCCCTCCACGCAAATGCGGGTTCACTTCTTCTAATTCAACCTTCTCAATTCCTAATCCATTAGCGTAATTAGTACTTAAAGCGTATAATTTCGAACGGGTAATAAGACGCTGTGCTAAATATTATTATATTATGCTTCTGGTGACCACACGGTCTTAACAGTTGAATAGACCGCCAATGACAGAGAGATAGAGGTTCCAATCTGGGTGGTTTTCCACTCTACCTTCACACAAATGAGAGTACACTTCCTCTAAATATAACCTTCCTCACCCCTAAAACCATTAGCAAAATTAGAACATAAGCATTACGCACTTACGCTAATGTGTAATGGTAGGGTGATTGTGAGATGAAATGGAGGACCTACAGTTTAACGTGGAATCCGAACCACGGTGGCGACCTGGCATTCCCCACATTCACAAGATGCCTTGTCAAAGGTGAAGGAAGGTTTTGGAAATCAGATAAATCTGTGCCGGGACCGAGGATTGAACCCCGGACCCTCGACACAGAAGTCCGACACCTTACCCCTAGACCGCCAGGTCTCCATAAGCATAGATCTCAAATGGGTGGCAAAATTATAAATAACTAATGAGTATGGTGATTTAATATTTAATTTCTTTCTATTTTATTAAATTCTCTTCCTGTGAACATTAATACATGTACATTAAATCTGAGTGAAAATGATATTTCAATATAACTTTTTAAATGATTTAAATTACTTAACAAAATTATGCTATGCAGATGATGTGAATCAAAATCAACAAATGAAACACTATGGCTGTATCCGAATAGTCTACTTCACGCGCTGTCACCCTTGACGTTCACTTGATAGTTGCATTGGCAATCACGTGATCAAGTGCAGAGCTGTCTGAATAGTCAAGTGTGGTAATGCGCCCCTCACACGCCATCGATGCGGTGTTTGATTGGCAATTGTTTAATTTTTCGTCTGCTAGAGAGAGAGAGCTCTTAGAGTAATGTGATTTTTGATAACGCACGTTAAATATACTGCCCTCTGAAGCAAAAAATTTGTGTCAGGAAATGAAATTTTTTAAATATAAGCAATTTTGTTAAATTACATTCTGCTCCCATTTTTCAATTACAATCTGAGGTTTTTATGTAATGTTTTGTTTCTAACTATAACTTTTTTTAAAAGTTAAAATTTGATTTGAAAAATGAGATGCGTATATTTTTCTTAGTAAATCTGATTATAAAGTAATAAGAGAAGACTATTATTATTATTATTATTATTATTATTAGCACCCCGTCTTACTACCCGTTCGGGTTATACGAACTTACGCTAATGTGTAATGGTAGGGTGATTGTGAGATGAAATGAAGGACCTACAGTTTAACGTGGAATCCGAACCACGGTGGAGGCCTGGCATTCCCCACATTCACAAGATGTCTTGTCAGAGGTGTAGGAAGGGTTTGGAAATCAGATAAATCTGTGCCGGAACCGAGGATCGAACCCCGGCCGCCAGCATAGAAGTCTAACACCTTACCCCTAGACCACCAGGTCATCCAACAATTTAATACAATTTTCACTATTTAAATTAAAATAATTTACTTTTTAAAATGTGCATTTGATTTATAACCATAAGAACCTACGTTAGTTTTGTTTTATTAACTTTTCTTATGAAACTGGAAGAATTTCCCAAAACTGCAGTCGATTTCTTCCAATCAACCAACCAGGATTTTTGAGAATGTTCTTTCCATCAGACACTCCATTTACCTTCATTTGTTTTGTAGGCCAGAGCGGCAGGACATTTTACTTAGTAATTTTAGAATTCATGAAGTTTATTTCTTTGTGGTCATTTACTCCTGTACCATGGCCCTCTACTCTTGAGTTCCTCTGTTGAACCGTATCATGAAGGATGGCACGATGCGACCCAGTTTGTATGTAGAGGAATAGTCTTCCCATCGCAAGTACTTCAGTGTGAGGTATTGCACGTTTTACAGCATCAGCAAAATCACACACTTTGTTGCCCATTCTTTGCACAGACAGTTCGGCTCTATGACGTCCGCCTGGCTCAAAATATCTAACCATTTTTGTGGTAGCTCTTTCATTTTAGTTAACCTTATAGATAAAATATAGATTTATGTTTGGTGCCGAACAATTATCAAGCCACAGTATTATGTATTTAGTATCTCTTTTAGATATCAAAAAATTGTAGAAATTGCTGACAATTCGTCACCCAAGAACGCATATGATTCACCTGTGGTGAAATTTAGATTACTATTTAATTCTCGAGTTATCATCTAGTAACATTGGGTTTATACACAAGGTCAAACTTCAATGCTCTTTAACACAAAAGTGAAAAATTGGACAGAAAACACTTGCATTCTCGGGTTATGAAGTTAATCCTTAGACTGCCCAAAAAGAACTTCATGCCATATGGCTCCAAATGACAGATTTCTTTCTTTTTGCCAACAGGAACAAAGCTTTCATTGTACACCGTTATTCTTTGAGTGAATATTGCTAATTTAAACATCTCAAGTCTAGACAGTATTATTACTTTCACCGTACATTTTTCTAGCCTTTTCTGTTCTTTATGTTTTCCCCATTTGTTGCATAAACTATGGCATTAAAAAAACGGCAATAAGCCGTTAATAACTTTACAATCTCAAAACAACTCATCAGGCAGGACAGTGTCTTTATCTCAGCTCAGTTAGCTGTTGATTGGGCCTGTTTACTGAGCAGAATAAATGTATCTCAATACCAAGGCTGACAATGGTAAGGAAAATACTGAGCTGTGTGGGCTGGAATGGTAAGTCAAAAAGTCACATCTCAGAAATACAAATATATTGTATAGGAAATCATGATACTGCTATTTTGCTTAGGATTTCAATAACACACCTGGCATTACCCACATTCACAAGTTGTGATTATTACACGTCTTGTCAGAGGTGAAGGAAGGGTTTGGAAATAAAGATAAATCTGTGCCGGGACCGAGGATTGAACCCCGGACCCCAGCACAGAAGTCTGACACCTTACCCCTAGACCGCCAGGTCACCTAATAACATTTTGAGATACGCCATAATACATAAGCATTTTTTTGCCATTTTCTAAATGAGATATGACTATTTTGCTTAGTAAAATAGGTAGAGTGACCCCTAAGGATTTACTAAGATATAAAAAAACGTAAAATTTTTTTAGATATGCCTTTTTGGCTTAGGACAGCAGTAGGTATACTGGTTGCTTTGTAGTGATGTGTTGGAGAATGTCATGTGCAGTGAGAATAGGCCACCATAAATCTGTAAGTGGCCTACGCTAATTCAGGTTGATAGATGGCATTTAAAATAGTTTCTAAGACCATTGGTAGGAAGCAGCACTGGGGACTCAAGGGTGTGAAAAGGACATTTCACTGTTCAAATAGTTTGTTGCAGTCTTCGATCTCAAGGGTGTGTTAAGTCAAGTGTACCTGACTATTCGGATACATCCTATTAGTACCAAAGAGAGTGAAGTAGACTTAATACTACTAGAATGCACAAGCTTGGATATTGCCACCAGTGAACTCGGCCAGCAATACATATTAAACATGTCTGCATATATATGATACACAGTTTATTGTCTTGTCCTCTTGCAGCATCATCTCCTCCCAGTCATGCTTTATCTCTCCTATTCTGCATCAACTGTTCCTCTCATTCTATCCATCCTTACCCCTCCTATACTACTTCTCAGATATCTCATTTCCCAAGCTTGAATTATGCTTCCACCCTGCTCCTTCATTACCCATGGTTCCTCTGGTCGTGCACTCATCCCTCTCTTCCTTGTTAACACCATCTCATTCTTCCTTACCTTTACCTCATTCCACACATCCAACTGTTCCTGAACTTCCTACTTGCTTCTGACCATTTCTCGACTCACCCCTCTGTCCTCTGCTCTCACACTCTCTTTGTACATATTTCTCTCTCTCCCACCCTCACATCCTTCTCTCCACCCTCACATCCTTCTTTCCTCCCTCATGTCCTTCCCTCCTCGCTCACGTCCTTCTCTCCACCCTCACGTCCTACTCTCCTCCTTCACGTCCTACTCTCCTCCTTCACGTCCTTCTTTCCTCCCTCATGTCCTTCCCTCCTCCCTCACGTCCTTCTCTCCACCCTCACGTCCTTCCCTCCACCCTCATGTCCTTCTTTCCTCCCTCACGTCCTTCCCTCCACCCTCACGTCCTACTCTTCATCCTTCCCGTTTGTATTAGCATTCAGCAGGTGTGAAATTAAACTCAATGGACCAATATCTATATTTAGGTTTACAAAATTCACAAATAATCCCAAATTTCAGAATTAAGTATTTAAAGTTTGAATACAAATAAATGATATTAGAAAATATTCAAATCTTTTTTTGCAGTATTCATTATGACCAGTAGAGTTTTTATTTTATGTAGGTGCTTGTTTTTAACTTCTACTAACCCAAAACTTTCCTAGCTCAAAAATTAAATGAAACACCATTTTGAATTTAATAAATCCTAGATAATGCGCAACAAAAAACCCAGTAAGAATTTAATATCCACTAGAGGTGTTGTATAGCATTGAACTGGTGGCCCCATCTATCAGCTTCAATACGAAGTATTCAGACTGAATGAAAGTACAAGGGTTCGTTGATAGATGGCATCACAATAACTAATCAGGGAACATTCGAGCAAACAGAGGTTCAATCTCCACGCCAGGGAATGGGTTAGTATGACAAGAATAGTTTCATATGGGTACATATTATAATTTCCCTTTTTTTATATTCAAAGACCTATAGATAGACAGACATTAGTTTTAAAATGAAATGGTAAAACATTATCACATGATCAGGCAACAAGTTCATGAATGATCCTCTGATTCACAAAGAGCCCAAGGTTCTAAGCTGTGTATTTTCTGGATCAAAACAATGGCATATTTTATGGCTGAATATCGCTCTGGGCAAGCTTTGTTTAAAATTATCATCAACAAATACAGTGAAATGTGTTTCTAGAAAACCAGGCAAGTCCTAAAGCTCAATAAATTAATAATGCTGTAACCAGGTAAACATGACGGCCAAGGAGGTATCAACTGTTGCCGTTGCTAGGGGCGCGTTCCTGGTGATCGTCGGGCCGCACGTCCGACAGGAAGGAAGAGGTGGACATAGTCTTGAGCGATTCACGCGCAGCCTCTAGGTTGAATGTGTAGTTCTGTTACAACAAACAATATACCAGACTGAGGGAAGGGCAGGAAAATGTACGCCTCAATAGTTCACAACACAACAAAGTAGTTTTGGTGACAAGTCGGGCCCTCTCCGCATCAGAAGAGAGTAAAAAACTGACTGGAATATGTCTAGAGGTCGATCATTGTTGCTTAGATTCTGTGGTTGCCTTTTAAACTTGTGTCGCGATTCTTCGAAAATCAAAATGTAAAGTTAAATGATAAAGAGAGAAATTATTGGTATGAGTATGCTTGTTTTGATAGAGAGATTATTGGTATGAGTATGCTTGTTTTGATAGAGAGATTATTGGTATGAGTACGCTTGTTTTAATAGAGAAATAAGGAGACCTAAGATTAAGACCAGCGAGGTGTGTGGATTTGTGCTGGGAAAGTTCGTTTTACAGTATTGACCCAAATAACAGACCTAACTCCCCCCTCCCTCCCCCTTTTGTGGCGATCCAAAATGGCTGACCGAACGAAAGAGTCCAATACTGCTACTTTTTACACATTTTTTTAAAATACCTTTTGGTTGCAGTCCGTTGGTCACTTCTTTTATTCTATTGTAACAAGAATTTAATGGATTTGTTTAAAAGTTTGCGAGTTGCAGATTATTTTTTGTTTTCTTAGCAAAGTGATTGTAGGTTTACATGGCAGTGGGTCAATACAGTAGCCTGGTGGTGTACTATAACACTGTGTTTGGGCATGAATTGCTACTGGTTTGTCTGGATTATTGTGGTCTTGAGTTTCCTGTGGTGAGGCCAATGAATTTTTGTGGATATCTACCGGTTACAAGCTAAGGATATAGGAGACAGTTACAAGCTAACTAGTCCAAGTGCTGCCATCTATACAGTGCGATCCTCAAGTCAACCTTGAAAACCTTCCAATAATAACAGTTTACACTGAACCTGAAGAGGATGCCTGTGGCAGTAAAAGAAAGAGTTTAAGTTGTGTTTTTAGTGTTTTATTTAGACAATTTCTAGTCCGGCATCACTAAGGTAAGCACTGGTTATCCGTCATAATTTAAACCATGATTTAGCAAAGTACTCTATTCCAAATAATCTCGTGTTTATGTAGAATAGAAAAGATAAACATGATAGGGATATGAGTAGCTTCCAAATATCAAAGGTCAAATTGTCTTAGAGTTTGACACGCACAGTAATCTTTCAATCTTCAAAACATTTCGAAGGAAGGAGAAAACTTTGATAAATTATATACAGATGTGAAATATCTCAGAAAGTACAACACATTCCAACAGATAATCATTTTTATAACAGCTACTAAACAGTATTTTAACAGCGACTGGTGATTAAATGACAGCTTTAATTTTAGTCTAATAAATCAAGTTATTATCACAAGCTACAATTCCATTCCTTCAAGGTTTGTCTATAACAATATTGATGCTCAGAGTGGAAATAATTTACCATAAATTGAGTACTTTACACGTCAATATTTTTATCAGTGACGCTTCGTAATTTTCAAAGCCAGAACTTTTTTAAAGCAAAGTTGAAGTTTGAAAGCTTCGCACACACCTATTGAGCACATTTCACGCTTCAATTAGCCTTAAAACATTGTGAATTGAATATTGTGCAAACGTACCATTGGCGGGAAGACAGACGTCACGGGTGTGTCTGACGGGTTCTCTGCCACTTTCATCAGTTCTCGCTGGGCCTCCCGAGCCTCCACCAGGAATATACTTTCCTTCACCTCCTTGCGACTGACCTGGTCGATCCTGGAACAACGCAACCTGTGATACCTCTAACGAAACTAGGCCAGTTCCCTTCTCCTCTTACAAGAGAGACAACAGGTGAGTTGTCGCCATTGAAAGTATCAATGATTATGACTCGAGTGTTTCTGCACTACTGGTATTATGGCATTTGACTTCTGTTTAAGTACCAGACAATACCAAAAACACATGATTTGTGCTTCTTGGGTTCTACCAATGTGCTAAAAATAATGCATTTATTTGAAAAGAGAGTGACTTTTTGTGGTGGATTTTAACGAGAACTGATCCAGTTACAAACTCAGATGTTTATTGATGCACTAATTGTATGTCACCTATCTCTATCTTGAGCTAGTTCTTAACATGCCTTGAAAGCAGGTGACAACAACTATCAGTTAGGAATATATGACAATAAAGCGTGTTGCTCGCTCACTTGTCGTAGATAATGCCGTGTAAGCCGAGCTTCTTGAGGTGCTGGATTGTGTCCATGTCGTTGTTGTCGTCCCCCCAGCAGAAGAGGATTAGTCCTGAGTCGAGGACCAGCTTCACTTGGCTCGGGTCTCGTAAGATGTCCTCGGTGTGCACGTTGATTCCCTGGAGACATTGTCAATCTGTCACCATGGATACATAGCGCCAGGGAGGGTACTTAGCACTTGGGAAAGTTCTCACCAGTATATCTGTAGCCTTGGCGTGATGAACTGCCATGGGAATGGATTGCGCCCGAGGGTCTTGGTAGGGAGGGTATTTGTCTGTCACCCCTTGGGTGAGGAACATCACAGGATACTTGTTCTGCTTCAGTCGGATCCTGCAACTCATCGTGCATTAACACTTAGATATCGCCATTGAGGGAGCATATCAACATGGCCGCTTTGTGTGTTGTTATGTTTTGAATATCAAACAATTGATACTAGGCTTGTTGAGTTTTTCTTTTTAATGTTTATTTAAAGGTGAATAAGGTGACATTTATGCTGAACCATGTTTCATGTAACTCATCAGTATAAGAGAGAAATTAAAATAAGAGGACCTATACAACCCAATTTAAACATTCCAAAGTTTGTAAAACTAGTACCTAGACAACTAGCAGCCGACTGTGGTGTATGTATGTATGTATGTATGTAGGTTGTTGTTAACACCCAAGTTTATACATCACAAACTGCAAGTGGTTCTACATGAAAAATAAAAGATCTCAAATATACCTCAAAGTAGAACTAACAGGTTTGACGGGTTTATCAGCTCCTCTTGTCTAGAATATACTTCGAGGTATAACTAACAAGTTAGTTGTTGTATATTAGCCTCGGAAACACCGACCTTGTTAGCAGCCTGTATGTTGTTTGTTGCTCTTAGTTTAAAATACATATCGTAGCTTCTCCTTCACTTGTTTACTTGAGACGCCGAGGAAGTCAACACGACCACTTACTTGCGGATCTGCTGTTGGTGGTTTTTAATATCGGTAACACAGCAGAGGATCTACCAACCAACATATTATTGAAGTCTCTACCCATTAATAGTTTATCATAACATAACCAATCCACAATTCAAATTAATTTAATGAGTTAATTTAGTGAAAGAATGTCACCACTTATGGTTGGAGCAAATGGAGCAACTTAACCTAAAGCAGCCCGGCATACGAATAATAGCACAAGTGTGTATTATTAATAAGTTCACTCTTGCTATACTTTTAGAATGTCCACATATACTCACATGGTACACACGTCTGGGTGGAAACAGGAGAAGACAATTTTACGTGTGCCAGCATGGCGCAATACCACCTTCAGGACAGTGTCCAAGTACATGTTCAGGTCGAATGGGTGGTACACTTCATACGTGCCATCCTAGAACAGAGTCACTACCACTTTAAATGCGCCATCTTACGACAAAGTAATTTGATGGTTTGAAGAATGCACCCACTTCTAACAAATATAACAGTAGGTCAGATATCACCTAAATGACAGTAGGTCAGATGTCACCTAGATGACAGTAGGTCAGATGTCACCTAAATGACAGTAGGTCAGATGTCACCTAAATGACAGTAGGTCAGATGTCACCTAAATGACAGTAGGTCAGATGTCACCTATGACAGTAGGTCAGATGTCATCTAGATGACAGTAGGTCAAATGTCATCTAGATGACAGTAGGTCAAATGTCATCTAGATGACAGTAGGTCAAATGTCATCTAGATGACAGTGGGTCAGATGTCATCTAGATGACAGTAGGTCAGATGTCATATAGATGACAGTAGGTCAGATGTCATATAGATGACAGTAGGTCAGATGTCATCTAGATGACAGTAGGTCAGATGTCACCTAGATGACAGTAGGTCAGATATCACCTAAATGACAGTAGGTCAGATGTCACCTAAATGACAGTATGTCAGATGTCACCTAAATGACAGTATGTCAGATGTCACCTATATGACAGGTCAGATGTCACCTAGATGACAGTAGGTCAGATGTCATCTAGATGACAGTAGGTCAGATGTCACCTAGATGACAGTAGGTCAGATGTCACCTAGATGACAGTAGGTCAGATGTCACCTAAATGACAGTAGGTAGAGTATCTCGTACCTGCAACTGCATGTTCCATTTGATCTCAATATTGAACCCCGTGTGGGGGTCCAGAGTCTCCAGGGCCTGCTGGAGGGTGGGGAAAGGTTGGTGCTCATCCTCGTCTTCGTTGCTGAACACCCGGTTAGAGGAGCGCTCAGCCAGGTGATACACCTGCGCCACAACATCCGAGTGTTAGTCTTATCGGCGTCATTAGCTCAAGAGGAACGATACAAGCAGGAATAATACAAGTAGAGAGAATACAAGCAGGAATGATACAAGCAGGAATGATACAAGAAGGAACAATACAATAATTAATGATACAAACAAGAATGATACATGCATGTGTCATCTACAAACAATATAAGCCAGGTTTGTATGCAAGTGTAGTGCTAGCTACAAACAATATAAACCAGGTTTGTA
Source organism: Timema monikensis (assembly GCA_902151445.1). Taxonomy (NCBI): domain Eukaryota; kingdom Metazoa; phylum Arthropoda; class Insecta; order Phasmatodea; family Timematidae; genus Timema; species Timema monikensis. The sequence continues at coordinate 132,283 of CABFVZ010000744.1, forward strand.
TGCAAGTGTAGTGCTAGCTACAAACAATATAAACCAAGGATTGTCAACAGGCCAAGCAGAGCGGGGGAATGCGGACACTAGCTTGGCACTGTGGTCCAACGGGGCCAGTCGCAAGACACACGCAGCAAAATGACTAGGGCTCAGCCTTACCCCACAAAAGCTGAGCTGGCAAAAATGGAAGACCTTACTGAGTCCAGAGAGCGTGGAATTGCCCTGCGATAAGCACACACACAGATCATGAGTTACACGCACGGGACTGGCCGACATACCTACTAAACACCCGTTAGAAACATTGTCACGTTGTCTGGCTTTGTCTTCCCACTTCCTGGAGTTGTCACTCAGGGTCAATACATTTTGGAAGTTTGGAAATTCCCAGAACTTTACAGGTTCTCCCTTCGATCTAACAAAAGTTGAATGGTTCCTGAGTTGCGATGATAATGTTGTCATATTGTTTAGACTACTACGGATATATCTATGTCTTCTACCCTACACCTTCGACAACCAGTCGGTAAGTTGACACTCGATTACACTCTGTGTTGGAATCTCTATCTCTACCCCGACTTGACATTTCATAAACAACACCCAGACAAGCATGTTACCTTGAGCAAATGAAGCTGGTTCAAGGTCAAGTCCTTTAGAGGTAATTCCAACATGTCCGGCTCTTCTAACTGTTTCTTTCTCTTCATTGCAATACAGACGTGGAAGTCGTGGTACAGGACCGGCACCAAGTCCTTTGACAGCTGCACGTCAAACTCCACCAGGTCGGCCCCTGACGAAGCAGCTTTCTTCAAGGACGCAATGGTGTTCTCGCGGATCTCCGCGCACCTGACCGATAACATCAACCCGTCACCATTGACCATCCTTTTGTTTCTGTATGGACTTAATACCCTGGTAATAATTTCACTCTTAGAGATGTTTAAAAACTACAAAATACATATTTTAAGAGCAAGCTAATTTATGTTTTTCTCTAAAACATTTAATATACGTTAGGGAACATTTTTATTGAATTTACTGTGAGGATTGAATCCTAAAATATCTCAAATACTCAATGAAACCTTGAATCGAACATTCAAAATATGATATAGGTATATATCTAAATTTTGTAATGTAATTTGTTTTAGAGGTCTAATACTGCTTGTTGATGGTTCAGACCTAACACAACTATTAGGACAACCTCAACAACCATACCTCAGACCATTAACTTAACATTTAACTGTGTGTATGAATGTTAAAGGGAATAAAGAGAATGTATAAAAAAAGAGTGTTAATATTGTATCACTAAATCTATTTATTTTTGTTATTTTAAACCACGATATTTATTTTTGTTTTTTTGTTTATTATTTTTTCCAAGATTCAAATTTTAGATTTCTTAGGCAAAAACAAGATTTGGATTCATAAATTAGTGGATTAGACCCGAATCAAATTTCTTGTAGTTTTGTAATTCATTGTTTTCAACAATTCCAGTACAGTAGGTTTTCAAGGGAACTCTGCATTACTGTCCCCACTGGAATTCACTCCCCAATAAAAGATGAACAAGCACTCACTGGTTTGGCTGACCTTTGAAGGAAGTCCCTGAACCCCGGTGACCCACGTCCAATCCTGCCCATGACTCCTTCCAGACCCGCGAGTAGGACACGCTCATGTCACAATCCATGTCCGGTATGGGACGCACCACCACGTACTCCACTGAGGACATAAACTTGTGAAGGAGCCTTAATTGTCCTGACAGTAGTGTGCCTCGGTAAGGATATTCAGAGAGGGTGCCTAAGAAACCTCTTCTCGTACTTGGTTTGCTGTCAGACCTCGAGTGGTCTTGTCGGAGCCTGAGAGTGGAGGTGAGGGCTAGGGAGGTGAGGGCTAGGGAGGTGATGACTAGGGAGGTGAGGACTAGGGAGGTGAGGACTAGGGAGGTGAGGGCTAGGGAGGTGAGGGCTAGGGAGGTGAGGACTAGGGAGGTGAGGACTAGGGAGGTGAGGACTAGGGAGGTGATGAATGACTATGAATGCTGGCGCTAACCTGTGAGTTGTCCAATAGGACGATGCTTCACGCTCGTGATGGGTACAATCACTTGCCCCTCGCTGCTCCGCAACACACTCGGCAGGAGGTAGCTGAACCCAACATGATATGGGGGATCCCCATCCGTGGCTCGAGAGTTGTATGTGTAGTAGTCCACCAGGTAGGCCTGAAACAACAACACACAACTCAAAATATATACCAGTGCGTTAATGTCAAGAGATGTCTTTCAGGTAGTTCTAATGTGAACTAAAGGTGGGTTAATTGGGTCAAATACCTGACATTAGAGGGGTTACTTGGGTCAAATACCTGACATTAGAGGGGTTACTTGAGTAAAATACCTCACATTTGAGGGGTTACTTGAGTCAAATACCTGACATTAGAGGGGTTACTTGAGTCAAATACCTCACATTTGAGGGGTTAACTTGAGTCAAATACCTGACATTAGAGGGGTTACTTGGGTCAAATACCTCACATTAGAGGGGTTACTTGAGTCAAATACCTGACATTAGAGGGGTTACTTGAGTCAAATACCTCACATTAGAGGGGTTACTTGAGTCAAATACCTCACATTTGAGGGGTTACTTGAGTCAAATACCTGACATTAGAGGGGTTACTTGAGTCAAATACCTCACATTTGAGGGGTTACTTGGGTCAAATACCTGACATTAGAGGGGTTACTTGAGTCAAATACCTGACATTAGAGGGGTTACTTGAGTCAAATACATGACAGAGGGGTTAGTTGAGACATACCTGACATTAGAGGGGTTACTTGAGTCAAATACCTGATAGAAGGGTTACTTGAGTCAAATACCTGGCCATAAAGAGGCTTTCTTGAATAGCTTCAACAATTACGTCATTCAAGATTATACTAATTGGTAAACACTACACTTTGGTTACGCTAACTGCTCTGTTCAGTCATAGTGAATAATAAACATACCTTGAGAGTTCACCGACGCCTTCATCACAGGAAGATACCAGTGTCAAATACTCTAGTTCTCACCGTACTTAGCGTATCAGCCCAAAAATATGCCACAGAGCTCTTATATCGTATGTCACACATGTTGCTCAACAGTAGGACTTGTGGAGTGGAGAGGAGATCAGATTAGAGTGTGTGAGTTATCATAACTAAACCTTTCGACTAGGAATGGGGAACCTTTTGGCTTGTGAAGACTGGATAGTGCGCAAATCAAAGATAAATAGATTGAAAATAGTTTTTATATTTCGACATTACTGCCTTTACCAAACCAGGGAGAGAAAAAAGATAATAAAATGCCAGCCTGACTCCATGGAGTAATGTTTGAATGAGTATGTAACTTTCTACTACCCCAGAAGAAGTTAAGATGTCACCTTTGTTCATTGGATTGTTCTCTCATGTTTCACAGAGCTTTCTTCACTCAGTTTTCATTTAGGTAGGTTTATTTTTACCTCTTTTTATCAATTTACTTCATTGTACAATCTGTTAGCCATTCAACCTCATTGTCAAACATATAAATAGATTGATATGAGCGGTTAAATATTAACATTATGTTTAGAGCAAAACCATTTATTTATTTAATTAAGATAAACACCATTTGGGAATATATAATTTAGCAACGGTGAAACTAAAACTTCCAAGGAGGCAGCCCGCAAACGAGTCTTACCACTGTCTGTTGGCGAAGATATTGCCAAATTGTGCGGATAGAGGGTGTCATATGGCCAGCACAACAAATAATAATAATAACAAACGCTCTGGCCATTAATCTCAACTTCTAGACCAGAGCCGCAACTTTTTAGTCTAAGTATCTCGTTTGTCCTCTCAGGGCCAAGTTGATCCCTTTCCAGACCCGCTGCTTCACAGATAAATGTTGAAAGTACCGGGGATTGAACCCGGGACCTCTGGCCAGGAACTACGGCCACTATACCACGGGTGGAGATATATAATTACTGACAACATCTGAAATAGCCGCAGGTTTTCTATTCCTGTCCTGGACGGTGAAATGAGAGCGAGTCTCATCACCGGCACAAACACACCATTTAGCAATACGTGTATGAGAGGGATCCTAACTTATTTCTGTGTAATTATCTTTTTTACCAAATCATACTTTAAGGTGTGGCGTATATTCAGACCAATACAATATCTATTGCTAAGCTATTAGTAAAAGTGAATTCCTTATTTGCTCACCAGTTTCTTTGTTGAGTTGCGAACTGGAAAATACTGTGACAGTTGCATGACATGACCCCTCACTTCTTCACTGTCGTAGTTTCGTCAGTCCTCGGTTCCAATCCACGACTAGGTTCATATACGCACCACGGCAGTAGCTTTCCGATGTCAACACAACTTGACCAAATTATCAAACTTCTCTTCCCTATTCAAAAGAGTCTTAAGGAGGTTGTACTCTTGTGAGAACGCTTCAACAATAGTCTTAAGTGCCGGTACAGTTCGCGGCACTAATTAAAATGTTGTTTGTGCTCACATTTAAATTTAGAATAAGAAACTTGTACCCGTTTGATGTTTTATTTCCAATAAATGTAAATGACCAGGGCAGAGATCAACGATTCCTTCTCTGGGAGACGGAGGAGCACGGGGATAACTCAGATTAGGAAAGTTGTGAGTAAAGCTGGTTTTATATTCATGCATAGCACATAACAAATAGAGAATAGTGCGCAAGTTAAAATATATTATTTTGAATTATAGCATTTATAATCAATACACAGTGTATCGTGCGCAATGCACAAAGTTGATGTAACTTTAACTTGTTATTATTCATGGAGAAGATATAGCCAATTACACATCAGTATAAAGCAACAAAAATAAGTAGCTTTTGCATTCATCTCCATGTTTGAAATGTCTTGTGGTGATTTTGAGAAGTAAGTCTACTATAATATTCATAGCAGTAATAAAAATTGAATTTGATTTAATAGTAGAGATAAAACTTAGATTCAAGTTTTAAAAGAAACAGTTTAATTAACATTGTATTTCAAATGAACCTTCTAGTGAAGTAGTTTTAGAGATATTATCTAGTAGTGAAAAAAGTTAGGACATTTTTTATAAAAATAAAAGACAATCGATTTAAGTAAGACGTTGTACAACACGTTTCATTATAAAATGATGTATTTGTACTATAGGCTCTAAACTATTTACTATTAGTTATGCATGAATATAAATCCAGCCGTAAGCAACACTCTTAAGAAACTATCGACTGTACAACAACACTCTTAAGAAACTATCGACTGTACAACAACACTCGTAAGAAACTATCGACTGTACAACAACACTCGTAAGAAACTATCGACTGTACAACACTTGTAAGAAACTATCTACTGTACAACACTCGTAAGAAACTATTGACTGTACAACACTTGTAAGAAACTATCGACTGTACAACAACACCCATAAGAAACTATTGACTGTACAACACTTTTAAGAAACTATCGACTGTACAACACTTGTAAGAAACTGTTGACTGTAACATAGGAAAAGATTCTAAATAAATTAAACACATTGTGACCAGCTCAGATTGTATTTTACAGAATCTAGAAATGTTTTTGCGACTTGAATTATTAAATTACCGAGACTATATATAAATGGTGGCGTCACTATAGTTGGTGTCACAATGTGGTAGTTCATGGCGTCAACCTCATAGACCCCCACCCATCCCAGACCCTTCAGAATACTTAAGTGTTTTACAAATGTTACTCATAAATTGTATTTCCCGTGTATCACTCACTGAAAGTGATGGCAATAGTAGTGACATTTTGCAAAATTAAAATTACACCTTTAAATTACAATATCAAGTGCACAACTTAAATGTATTTATATTTACATAGGTTCATGTGGTTAGTGTTAAAAGTCGATAAGAAAACAATATAATTAGAAGTAAAAGAGTTAAAGAACTGCATCAAAGTTATGTTCATTTTAATGTTTAAACTTTCCCATTTCATTAGATACTTTAATGGGCAAGATTTACATAATCAATTCGACATTTTAGCGTTGGTAGCGTGTCTGCCTACTGAGCTAAGGGTCTCGGGTTCGATTACCGACATGGCCGAAAAATGTATCATCGATGAAAATATGGGTTTACCCTTTCACATTGATAAATTAACAGCCGAGGACTGGATGTTGTGCCTGTCCTAGTCTTTAAGTTGGATTAAAAGGCATTTGAAGCTACGACAGGCCTAGCCAGCCAGTAAAGGAAAATATGACCTGAATAAAAACTGACCCGGACCATAGACTGGAAACTGTAGTCGATGTAACCCGCCTCGGTGGCGTAGTTAGCTAACGTGCTAGTTTCATGTTGATCTAGACTGCCAAGGACGGGGAGATCAAGGTTCAAATCTCAATCGGGTTTACTGGAAGTGGTTTTCCACTCTCTCTACACATTTCCTCTATATCCATCCTTCCCAAATCTTAACCCATGAGGATAATTGGAACTCAAGAGTATAGCCCGAACAGGTAGTAAGACGCAGTGGTAAGTATAAGTAGTGAATATAAAAGTTTACATAAACAATAACAGCCCAAATATGAAAAAGCTGAAGACAAATTGATGTGGAAATATACTCACAGTATTGTAATTAAAATATCAGTAAATTTGACATGATCAACGACTGAAAAAACATCAGCGGCAACGAAAACAATGCCACATGATTCGAAGCACCGTTATAATTGGGTAGTAATGACAGCTCTGACCTGAGCACAAGTGCATTAGAAGGTTCCAAAAGTAAATTAGCAAGTTTTAGCATTGTGAGTATATTGCTAAAATACATGTAAGCTGGACTTAGGAAAAATGTTTTTGTGGTTATAACTACCAGATTTTTTTTTAAACCATAAATTTCTGCTAAAACACTGTACAGTTTTTTATAGACAGTAAATCATTCTGGTGTCACCTAGTGCGGTTCACCCTAGTGACGCCATTGAATGTAAACACATTTCATTGTGCTTTATTTCTAAGTATGCATGGTGTTACAGAGATTTACTTTAAAATAACTATGATAGTATTTTTTTATAAATTTAGGACATTTTCATCATTTAATAAGATAAACGTAATAATTATGAGCTGTAGTAGATATTTAATAGGTTTAAATGAAGTATAAAAATATTACTATGAAGATTCCAGAAAAATTCTTTACCCGTCTGCGACATTGTTTAAGCTGATATTTAGAGAATCTCAAAATTAACCTCAAAACCTAATTTATCAACATACTATTGACAACAAGTTGAGTCTAAATTAAATTTCTGTGTTCTAAATTCAATTGTATTTGAATGGAAATATTGAAAATTAATTTATTTTCTCTATTATAGTGTTTTTCAACTTGTGAAAGAATGTTTATGTGATTCATTATCAACTATTTAAAGTGCCATCAACATTCTGGCTGTACCAATAAACAACAAAGTTAATGGAGTCCAAAGGATCAAAAGTCAATCACAATCAACCACAGAGCCACGTTGCTCGTGTTCAGAACACACTCATTGTAAGATTCAATAACATCCTGTGAAGAGTGATAGGTTGATGGTTTCCGTGGAGAGTGTGAGGTTGATAGTTCCTATAGAGTGAGAGGCTGATAGTTCCTGTGGGGAGTGAGAAGTTGATAGTTCCCATAGAGAGTGAGAGGTTGATAGTTCCCATAGAGTGTGAGAGGTTGATAGTTCATGTGGAGAGTGAGAAGTTGATAGTTCCCATAGAGTGTGAGAGGTTGATAGTTCCTGCGGGGAGTGAGAAGTTGATAGTTCCTGTGGAGAGTGAGAGGTTGATAGTTCACATGGAGAGTGAGACTGATAGTTCATGTGGAGAGTGAGAGGTTGATAGTTCCCATAGAGAGTGAGAGGTTGATAGTTCCCATAGTGTGTGAGAGGTTGATAGTTCCTGTGGGGAGTGAGAAGTTGATAGTTCTTATAGAGAGTGAGAAGTTGATAGTTCCCATAGAGAGTGAGAAGTTGATAGTTCCCATAGAGAGTGAGAGGTTGATAGTTCCCATAGAGAGTGAGAGGCTGATAGTTCCTGTGGAGAGTGAGAAGTAGATAGTTCCCATATAAAGTTAGAGGTTGATAGTTCCTGTGGAGAGTGAAAAGTTGATAGTTCTTGTGGAGAGTGAGAGGTTGATAGTTCCCATAGAGTGTGAGAGGTTGATAGTTCCTGTGGAGAGTGAAAAGTTGATAGTTCTTGTGGAGAGTGAGAGGTTGATAGTTCCCATAGAGTGAGTGAGAGGTTGATAGTTCCCATATAGTGTGAGAGGTTGATAGTTCCTGTGGAGAGTGAAAAATTGATAGTTCTTGTGGAGAGTGAGAGGTTGATAGTTCCCGTGGAGAGTGAGTTATTTATAGTTCTCGTGGAGAGTTAGAGACTGATAGTTCTCGTGGAGAGTGAGAAGTTGATAGTTCCCGTGGAGAGTGAGAGGTTGATAGTTCCCATAGAGAGTGAGAGGTTGATAGTTCCCATTGAGAGTGAGAGGTTGAAAACTCCCAAAGAGAGTGAGAGGTTGATAGTTCCCATAGAGTGAGAGGTTGAAAACTCCCAAAGAGAGTGAGAGGTTGAAAGCTCCCAAAGAGAGTGAGAGGTTGATAGTTCCCGTGGAGAGTGAGAGGTTGATAGTTTCCGTGAAGTAGAAGGATTATAGTTCTTTGTGGATGTGTAAGAAAAATATCTAACTTGTTTGTGAATGTACCAAACTAAAGTTTTGTATCATCTCATAACGTGACAATGTTAGGATATAGTTAGGTGAGAAAGCTATTGTTGGAGCATCGTGGGAATGGCTACAATGTTGAGCAAGCTTGCCAGTTTCTCAAACAACGCTCTGAGATGTTTTTACACGACAACACTACAAATGTATCATAGGGCGGCAACGTACTAAATGTATAAAAATGATCATGCCACTTTGAGACGAAATTGAAATGTAGTTTCAGCTAATATAAAATCTGTGTCTTGTTACACACAAAGAATCATTTTAAAGATTCTTTCCATCATATCAAAACAAGGTGTCCACTCAAATTATATTTTAAAATTTTCTGGCTTTTCCACGTTTTCTAGCCACTATCATATATTTGTTTATGTTCGAGATAGAGGCTGCCAGTGGCAGAAAGCTCTTTATGATGATGATAATGATGATATATTTAAATACTAAGGGCCGGTTGGGCAAACAATCTCAGTGGCTTGAAAGCAGTTTCAGAAAAGAATTTAGCTTTTATTTAATCACAGAGAAATAGCATTCGAGATGAGGTTTAGATTAAGTGTATCTTATCGTGTTATTTATTAATATCACTAAAATTTGTTTAAACACTTTTAATTAAGGAACGTGGCCAATATTGCAATTTATTGAAATGAATACAGTGAAACCTCAATCTATTGTTCCCGGATTCATTGGTCAGAATGTTCAGTCCCCAAGATCGGTGGTAGTAGCAACAGTTAATATTTTTGGATTGTGCTGTAGCAAGTTTGAGTCACGCGTCTTAACAGCTAAACAGTGGTCTTGAGGGGATTCTGCCAACTTTGCTGGAGAGGTACGAGGTTTGAGACATTTATAATGCAGAAGAAACATGTCTATTTTTCAATTGCTTACCAAACCAAACGTTGGCATTGAAAGAAGACCTGCACGGAGGATATAGTGTGAAGGAGTGACTGATGGTGCTACTGTACACAAACAGCGATGGCTCAGACAAACGAGTGGCCATCGTTATTAGAAAGGTCGCAAAACCACGGTGTTTAAAAATATACATAGAAGCAGCTACCTGTGGCCTACAATGGCTTCTCAAAAGCAAAGATGAAATGATAGATTTACAGATACTTTTTGATGCATTAGTGCACCAAGCAAACATCGTTAATTAGTGGAAGTTATTTGTTCAATTTGAAAAGGAAAGGTTCTGCTACACAAATGAAGACCAATGACTTTTTTTTTAAAGGATGAATTGTGAAGTGGACTTTATAGTGGAAACAATAACATTATTTGTCTACTGATAGTTTTTATTAATTTTATATAGGCTCCTGCCTTAATCATTTTCTCATAACCATCGTTTTTATTCAGATCCGCGATAAAAACAATGAATTGAGGTTTCATTGTATATAAATATCATGCATCCTGTGGTAGCAGAAACAAATTGTATACATCAGAGCTGACCTTATGTATAAACAGAGTTCATTTCACAATCAGATTTTGCAAAAAGTGTTTTGCCATGCTTGTTTTACTTGATTATTTGATCAAATCTATGGTCAGCTGATCATTTATTTTGATCCCTAATTAACTCTGTTTCAACACAAACTTTCCTTGATCTAAGATCTAGCTGATTGGTATTCCAGTGGTTAAAGAATCAATATAATACTTGTGAAACCGGCCCTAAGTATATTAAACACAAAGTTGTATAAGATCACAACTTATGTAATAATATTTTTAGACACATACACAATCTGAGAGTTTGTCACTCTACGAAGTTATTGCGAGACATATGCTTTTTAACTTTATTATCCTTATAACATAATCAAATTCTCCAAAATGTGCAGAGCCACACAAAAAAATGAGATGTTAACCTTGAGAGATTAGTTCACCCAACAAGGACAGTTGTGTTAAAAGAGATTCAAGGTGAATATTAACTGGAAGAAAACTATTGTTTCAACTAATGTAATAAAAAGTTTTGTATTTTTTGAACAAATATGTAAAAAAAAATCCCCAAATTTTCCCTGACCAATCAAATTCCCGGTTTCCCAGCTCAATGGATACCCTGTTTAGACAACAGGTATGGTTCATTGATGCTAGACTCCAAGTGACAGAGAAAGAACTATTATAATATCGGCCAGATATTAGGGGTGTGAGAAGCTTCGAAAAAAATATCAGCCCCGACTTCACTTCAACAAAATTCTGGCTTCGACAATAATGCCAATAATGGTCAATTGCCATTCTTAGCTGTTATGTACAGTACGTCAATATTCATGTGGACAAAATCTGAAGTGATTGAATTGTAAGCTGTGATCATAACTAATTCAGTTATCAGAATAAAACTAAATAATACCAATAATTGTTTGATAAAAGATTTTCTAAATAACTTTAGTGCATAAAGTTATATAAGAAACAACATTTAATATTTTTTCAAGCATAAAATAACCAACAACAAATATTCAAACTTTGATTCAACTTCGAGATTATTTCATTTATATTCGATTAGAGTTTGCTTTGCACCCCTAGTTATCATATCATCATTTTATTCCTACACGGGATTAAATCTGTCTCATCCCTGAACTAGTGACAGGACAACTAGGTCACCGGGGGTCGAGGAATTGGTACAATTAATTCAATTCGAGTCTCAAGATGAGATGATCACTTGGAAAACGTAGAGGTTGCCAAATAAACCAGTTCTAGAGCAATACTTTAGATTTTGTTGTTTCCAGACTATCTATGGGAATATTCATAAAGTTTCGTTTGTACTATCGATTATAAAGATTTGATAAATAAATAGGAATTTTGAAAACGGCCTAAAACGTGACATCTTTCGAGGTGAGGAACTGAAGTTGAGTGGGCTAATGAGAGCTGTAATAGGAAAGTGTTTGAGAAAACAGGGTAAAGCAGATAGCGTTGGCTTCTCGCTGCGCACCTTGAGGAACACTTACCGTGGGGCTGCGCTCTGAAAATTACAAACATAACCTCACATCAGTCCCACTAATATTGTAAAACTGCCACTCACAAGAAACCACCCCCCTACACTACACTCGATAACATCTCTGAGGGAACTGCACGTCTTATGGAGGAAAACTTTATCTTAACTCTCTGTCGGTAAACTGTTGCCAAACCTCCTCGGTCTCAGTTATGTCAGGTGGTGGTGTGCTGGGTAAGAATGACTGGTAAACATTGCCAAACCAGTGTTGCCAAACTTATGTTATACTTAAGGGAAGATTGCCCACAATGTAACAAGACGCTGACAATGTTGTTCCCCCGGTAAAAGCCATGCAGTTCCCTCAGAGATGATATTCAGCGTGGAGGTGATTGTTACCAGAGCTGGAACAAGCCACAACTTTCTCTACTAGATATAGCAATGAGTAATAGGACCAGGTATTCATCAACTAGCACGCTATCCCTTCCACCCCAGAGTTGACATTGTCACATCCTGTCCCACAAATAGTTCGTCTTACCTCCCAAGGTGGAAACATAAACTGTTGTTGTACCCCTGCACTCACCACAGTCTCTGGGAACAAAACACTGATGTTGAAGATGACAAAGTCGTCGCTGGTGCAGGCGTTACCAAACTGATTCTGAAGGTGAAATGTTCGATCCTCTTCATTCATCGCCTGCAAAACAACACCTACACGATTCTTACTCAAGCCTCTAATGGATACAATAGTGTTGAGCATGGTCCTAAACTGCAGGCGCTGTGCCTGACTACCAGCAATAGTGTCCTAACTGGTATGGAAGCTACACCCTACTATAATGGGATACTAAGGGTCAATCTCGATTGAGTGAACTAATATTAGCTTCCCGTATGTGATTTAAAATCCCCGTGTGAGTGAATAATGAACCAATCCCTTAGGAATCCCCTCTTAATCCTGTTGTCTTAGCTTATTCTGCAAGTCGCTGTGAGGGAACTAACCGCAATCTCGGCTATGGGCCACAGGTCTGGTTCCTCGGGTCCATCGTGGGTGTCCATGCTCTCGTCGATGTTCTCTATGGCAGACACCCCCTCCTGGGACTGCTGGCGGACCAGATTCACAGGAGACACCTTCACATACATCTAAACACCAGCAGCAACAAACATCGTTACCGGTGTACCTTAGCCGCACACAACCCAAGTAACCGCAGTAGCCTCAATACAATGTCACCTTGCGTCCCTCTAGCTTCTTCTTCCAGAACACCAGGAGTTTCCCGTGGAGTTTCAGCTGGATGACTGTGTTGGTGGTCAACCAGCCTCGGTCAACCTTCCTGTAGTGGGCGTGGTGACCATACACATCCAGCACGTCACTGTCCTCCACATTGGTTCTAGCTGCAACACAGGGATATTATAAAGGCTAGGACTGTCCCTAGTTCCGCTACTGAGAACACAGGGATATTATCAGGATAGGGTTGTCCCTAGTTCCGCTACTGAGAACACAGAGATATTATCAAGGCTAGGATTGTCCCTAGTTCCGCTACTGAGAACACAGAGATATTATCAAGGATAGGACTGTCCCTAGTTCCGCTACTGAGAACACAGGGATATTATCAAGGATAAGACTGTCCCTAGTTCCGCTACTGAGAACACAGAGATATTATCAAGGCTAGGATTGTCCCTAGTTCCGCTACTGAGAACATAGGGATATTATCAAGGATAGGACTGTCCCTAGTTCCGCTACTGAGAACACAGGGATATTATCAAGGATAGGACTGTCCCTAGTTCCGCTATTGAGAACACAGGGATATTAACAAGGATAGGGTTGTCCCTAGTTCCGCTACTGAGAACACAGGGATATTATCAAGGCTAGGACTGTCCCTAGTTCCGCTACTGAGAACACAGGTCTATTAACAATGATAGGGTTGTCCCTAGTTCCGCTACTGAGAACACAGATCTACTAACAATGATAGGGTTGTCCCTAGTTCCGCTACTGAGAACACAGAGATATTATCAAGGCTAAGGTTGTCCCTAGTTCCACTACTGAGAACACAGGGATATTATCAAGGATAAGACTGTCCCTAGTTCCACTACTGAGAACACAGGGATATTATCAAGGCTAAGGTTGTCCCTAGTTCCACTACTGAGAACACAGGGATATTATCAAGGCTAGGACTGTCCCTAGTTCCACTACTGAGAACACAGGGATATTATCAAGGCTAAGGTTGTCCCTAGTTCCACTACTGAGTGCTGGTTGAATCCAGTCTAGCCACTGACCCTTGGCGGTGACTAGCCGGGGAATGGTGTGGGTCTCCCAGTGACGCACAATGATGTGGGTGTCTGTTATCGTGTGACCGTCGGGCTGGATGATCACACAAACCACATAGCGATACTGCACATCCCTCTTGGCTGGTATGGCTACCATGCTCGACCAGACGTTACTAGCGATCAAAACAACAAGTACTAGATTAAGTGTTACACTACCATACAATGGTGTACAATGAGTGTTATTGTAATGAGGCACTTTTACCAACTACTGGTAAATACTGGTAAAATAACAAGACTCACCTTGTCTCCTGTGACAGTTGTAACACTTTAGAGCTGGCCCAACCTCCAAGACTCCGACAGTCTCCAGTCACACAAACAGTTTCCCCTGGTAGAGTCTCAGCCTCCACCCTAAACTTCCACTCCCTGCTGCCCTCCAACTCATCCTCCAAGAAGGTGAGTCTGTCCCGAGGTTCTAGACGAGGTTCCAGACCACCATCTGTGGCTGTGTCTTCGTGTTCTACCCCTGTGGGTGCTTGCGTGAACAAGGAACCCATCTTCTGGTGCAAGGGGACATCTAGGGACTTTTGGGGGCCATCTCCTCGCATCGGCAACCAGCGGAGCATGGCGGTACTTGATACCCCTCCTGGCTGTGGACAGGGAACATGGTTATATAGACAACCAGCGGAGCATGGCGGTACTTGATACCCCTCCTAGCTGGACAGGGAACATGGTTATATAGACAACCAGCGGAGCATGGCGGTACTTGATACCCCTCCTGGCTGTGGACAGGGAACATGGTTATATAGACAACCAG